>JARQZJ010000001.1:2102500-2660000 GCA_030704895.1 Henosepilachna vigintioctopunctata | reverse complement strand
AGTTAAAGTTGAAAATGCTTTTCATGAAATATAAAGTTCAGAGGAATATACTACATTGGGTGAAATATTTTTTTCTATGGATGTATCTTATATATTTATGACTTTAGAAAATGGAATACAGACAAGTATAAAACTCACAATAGCATTTACACATTGAAAAATAAAGAAATGATAATGCATATATAACTAATATATCACACATTGCATATATAATTAATCTCTAACTAAATCAATGATGAATCACAATATTCAAAACAATAATAAATAATTGTACATTTTCTAATGATACTAAGTTGATGATCAAAACTAAGTTAGATAACCACCTTACACTGGTATTATTGCTTTGAGGTAATAATTGTAGCAAAATAACTGAGGTAGTGTAAAAATTTATCATTATGTCTTCTCTGTATATTACTCAAAAATATAACTCAATATTTTTTTTTTTGAAAATTTTCGAAACAAACTGACCACAAATATCATTCACGTAAAATGAAATAATACTATTCTGATATTTTAGATGGAAATATATACAATATGAAAAAAATATTTCTATAATTATATTTGAACAGAAATTTCCAAAATTTTTATGCATTCTCCTGGGCTCAGATTAGAAGAGCAAGTTCATGTAATCATACCAACATCCCAGGAAGTTGCAGAAATGACTTCCTAAACTTTACATCTGACGGTATAATGTTTTGCCACTTAGAGATATATAAGTAGGTAGATTTATTTTTGGTATAATCGTAACATACATATGTCATAAAGTGAAATAAGTTGAATAGAGCTCAACTGGAGTATATTTCAAGGAAAAACTCAATTAGCACTTCACTCAATATAATACACCATTACAATTCCATGAATGTTGGTTTCTAGGTATATTCAATACTTTAAAATATATTTGTCCACTGGGAAAAGTAAATACTTCCAGTTATATTGAACGAACAAACCAAAGAAAGGAGTGAATACGTTGCAGATTTTTAAATGAAACAAAACATGATAAAAAAGCTCCATCTTTATTCACAATAAATTCTGTATTTATTCAAATGCATTGGTAAACGTGAAAAATTAAAAACGGCAATGGGACAATTCGGCTCACAAAATCAGCTTCAGTCAATAATTTGTATCTTAGAGCGGAAGAAGCTGCAAGAAAACCCCTTTTATATATGGGGTACGTTACTTAATTTATATTTGAGGTTGACCTTTCTTGTCTATTGAATATTTATTGCATGTTCAAAAATATAAATTGGAGGTGAAGATGGAGAACTTCATCTGTTGTGAGAGTCAATTCTAATCTTTACTCAAGCTTACATTTTTCACCTAATAAGATAATTTCTTTTCTTCTTATTATGTAGTGAGACAAAAAAGCTCTACTTTATTACCCCAGGATCGGAGGACAAACTGAAGTAGTAATAAAACTTCTGAAAGATATTCTGTCTTCAATATTGATCGGAAGGAATGATAGAACCTTATAATTTGAGTACAAAGAATGAATCTTACTAATCCATACAGAGTTAAATTTATTTCGAATAATGTCGCAGAATTCCAAAAGAAAAATTCTCAAATTGAGTTCAGTGAATTTTAAAGTTAGGACAACATAACATAATACTTCCTTCTGAAGTCATATAAATTCATAATCATTGAAATCTGTCAAAAATAAAGTCCAACTGAAGTACATTTGTCTTGAATACTTCTAGAGAAAAGAAAATTGAATTTTACTTGTGTTTCCTTTATACTCTGCTCACAAAATTGCCCAGCCTGATGAAACTTAATAAAGCAATCGCGAAGTAGAAGTTGTTTTTCAAATTTTGAGCATATAATGCAATATATAATGCGTACATACTACTTTTTGAAATAATTGAACCATTTTTTAGAAATTATTCGAAAATGAACAGCTATGAAAAACAAAAATTTGGGTTTTTAACCCTTAACAACTAAAAATAGACATTAGCCACCAATTTTGAACGGACAATGAAGATCCAGGTGCCAGTAAGATTTTGTGAAGATATTTGAAGTGGAATATGTTCACGTAATCAGGTTCTTGGCGTACGTATCATCTGAAATCAGAAAAATGTGCATATAAAATAATTGGTGAGGACACTAATAACAATACAATTACAAAGCGTAATAGGAATTTATGTAGGTTTTAATCCTAATCCTGTATTAATTCTAAGTAGTGGTTAATTTTCAAATTTGATACTTTATCTACAAAACTATCCGAGAATGCTTCAAGAAGCAATTAAGGCCAGAAGTTATTAAATTATCTATTCAATTATCGTTCAAAAGTTGAACCTAGCTGCAGTTATAAAATCATCACAATTTTCAGAAATTCCTAGCACAGTTCCTACATCTAGCAAATTTCTAGGAGCGAATATATTTCACTAATATATACCTATGTATCTGCAATTTTAGTCAATCTGTTAGTTTGGATCTCTATTTCAGGACCCATGATCCCTGTGTTTTTTTTCAATTATACAATCGATGACTTATTGCTTTTTTTGTCACGAATATTCCAAATCCAAGGGCATATTTCTTTTGTTTTTCATTCAAATTCTCAACATCATGTCATGCATGACCTCTGTCGAGAATTCTTTGACACTGATGCACCTTTGAGCATTTATACTTTAACAGTTAAAACTAGTAGTTTAAGAGCCAGTAAACATCTGACGACACACATTTCAGGAAATCCCAAAATTTTCTCATTGAGACAGTTGTACCTACCATACATGAATTGGCTGCCATTCTAATATTTTAAAATATATTATTATACGTACTCAAAAAAGGGGTTATTTCCTTGTGGCAGACCATTTGAACTTTTTTTGGCGTATTTTAGTAATCTTCAAATTTTTATATGTTTTTGTTCATAGTATCAGTAGAATATATCTCTCACGGCAGAACGATCTAGCGTTTGCTTTGACCTGGCAGACTGAAAAACATTTTTTCCCTCGGAAATATATCTGTGTGTATTATTACGTAGTATACGGAATGAAGAGATTTTCGTTTTCTCTTTCTTCTTCCTAGTATATTACTGTCGTATTCCTTCTCTTTCAATTCAATTTGACGTCAAAATTGACATATATTAAGAAAAAAACTAATATGAAAATTATGTTTTATCTTCAAACGAATTTGAATTCAGTTGACCGATAATAATATTATCAACAATTTCGATTCATGTGTATTGATTTCACTCAATAAAGTATATAATTTCTCATTTCACATAATTTTTATGAATTTTTATCTCTTTGAGATTATTTTTTATTTAGATTATTTTATTCTAGACTTTCAACCGAAAAACACTTACTCCCGCGCAAATACATTAGTGTGTAATATTTCAAAATTGGGAAAAAATACTTCTTTCCGACATATTTTAGGAAACTTCAAATTTTTATATGTTATTCTTGATAGCATTAGAAGCATATATCTCTCATGGCAAACCGATCTGCCGGTTGCTTTGGGCCGGCCGACCGAAAAACTATTTTTCCCGCGTAAATAAAACAGTGTGTAATAAATTATATTCGTAGCATAAGGAATGGATGAATTTTCATTTTATCTATCTTCTTCATAATAAACTATTGTCGTATTTCTTCTCTTTCAATTCTTTTTCACGATAAAATTAGCACACATAAAGAAAAACAGACTGAAACTAATATTTCATCTTCAAAGGAATTGGAATTAAGTTGATGATAATTATATTATTAACGATTTCGATTCATGCATCACTCAAAAAAAGTACATAATTGCTCATTTCACATAATAAATATATCAATTTTCATTTCTTTGAGATAATTTTCTCTGATTTTAAATGCAATATCTAATATTATGTTATGTACCTTCGGTAAGTAGGTTGTAGATTTAATATTTCCATTGTAGCTATTCCACGTTCGCTGCTCTCTAGAAGGTACCTAGTTCCCCCTAGTACGTTTTCTAATTTCAAGTGCACTTCGTAGTCTAAACAAAACATAAACATGATATTTATGTTATTATACCTATTCTGTCGCATCTGAGACCTAGAACAAATCGAATACTTGAATATTCTTTTCAAGAAGGTTTATATCAGTGCATGTAAAATAAATAAATAAAATGTGGTGATATAAAGTCACTTCAATTCAATAAACTCACGAAATATTAGCAAATAAAAGTTTATTTGATTAAATTCGATTGAAATTACCTTATCATGTCAGGTGAAATGAACAAAACCGTTGCACAAAACATACGCTGTTTTGTGCAACGGAAAAAAGAGACAGAGTATTTTTATTCAAACGTTAACGAAGACAGCATAACCTCAAAAACGTTAAATAAAAATAAGATCTATATATTCATTGTGTCTTCTATTATATTTATGAAGATCTGTAACTGCAGATTTCCCTCGTTAATGACAGTACCTTTAATCTATTTTTCAAGAACTATTTTTATGTGTATATCATCTCCAAGAATTGTCAGTAAATATAAATAAGTTAATACCTTATACTGAAAAAAATTTATAATTATTTTTGTTAGCACAATGCTGCTGTCTGCTAAGTCAAAATAACTGGCAGATCCTTCTGCCTTGAGAGTCTAAAGCTTCTGATACTACCAAAAATAACATGAAATTTCGAATTTCCTAAAATACTTTAAAAATACTAAAAACACGTGTGTGAATTTTCAAATATTCTGCTAAAACGTGGAATGCTCTGCCACTTCGTTTTGAGTAGTTGATATAATAATAGATTTCGATATATCAAAACGCCAATACATATATGAATCAAAATTCATTCGAACATGAAATATTGTCAGGTTGGCTTTTTTTATGTGTGCCAATTTTAGAAGTAGATAAGAAATACGACAATATTATTATGTAGAAGAAAGAAAACAAAAATGTGTCTATTCCAAATACGACTATACATTACGGTATAAGCAACCGGCATATCGGTTTGCCGATGGGTGAAATGAAAAATTATTTACTTTGTTGAGTGATGACTCGAATCGAAATTGTTAATGATATTATTATCGAATCAACTGAATTCAAATTCGTTAGAGATGAAATATTATTTCATATTGGTTTTTTTCTCAATATATGTAAATTTTGACGTCAAATAGAATTGAAAGAGAAGGAATACGATAGTAATATATTAGGAAGAAGAAAGAGAAAAGTAAAATCCCCTCATTTCGTATAATACATATAGGTATAGAACAAAGAGGTAAATTTAAAGGGAAAAAGTGTTTTGCGGTCTGCTGGGCCAAAGCAGATCGGTGTGCCACGAAAAATATATGCTTCTGATACTATCAATAACATATGAAAATTTTAAATTTTCTGAAATAAAACAAGAAAAATGTGTTTCTTCTCAATTTGCAAATGGTCTGACACAAGAAAATAACCGCAGGAATGGTCTGCCGTTTGGTTTTTGAGTACGTATAATAATATATTCCAACATATCAAAACGGCAGCTTTCCTAAACTATGTCTTTTTTCTCAAATCAAATAAAATCGAATCAAAAACATTTATTTTTCATTATTTGTTTTGTGAAACATTGTTTTTGTTAATATATATCAAAAGTCGGGAGACTTTAAGGTTTTGCAACCTTCTTCAACCCGTGTGAATTTAATTTCCTATTGTATTTTCAAAAAATCAGGAGCAAATTTTCTTATCATATATTTACTGCAGGGATTTAACGGCTGTGGCCGTCTTTTGTAAATTTTCATTAAATACGTGCCATTTGGTCAAATGTCCGATTTTCAATTCATCTGACATTTGATGGTAAAGGAAACCACAGAAAACTTTACCCACGTAATGTAAAATTCTCCAAATTATCACACCTTTTATACCTGCGCAGTACCGAACCTACAGCGACTAAGAATAATATAGGTTGGGAAAGTGATTTCATTGAGTAATAAATTGAAAATAAACCAAAATTTTCAAGACTATGAAATTAATAACAAAACCACTAAATAACTAAAAATACCTGATGAATTGATTTCTTACCTGTTTCAAAATTTTCTTTCCTTTAGGTTCAGAACATGATATATTTGTAAATTAATGTGTTTCCACAACCAATTGCAAAAACAGGAACAACATTTTTTCTCCATAATAGTTCATTGATAAATAATTGAAGGTTGAACTTTGTTTACTAACCTAAAAATATATCGACTAACAAAAATGGTGTACCATAGACTTAATTTGTGAAGTAATCAAATCAAAAGTAATAAATATCAAAGATTATATAGTTTACGTATCAATCAGACATGAGAAACATTCTTGATGAAAAATTATCAACGTCGTTATTTGAACATCAATGACTAGGGTTTACTTTCAGAAGAGATATAAATGGGAAAGGCACTAAAACGAATACAACGAAAAGAATTAATCTATTGAAGTTAATTATTCCGCTCACCTGATTCATTAATGCTCTGGGCGACTAGAGCAATAGGAGAATATAATTTTTTGGTCTGGTTAAATAACATAAAATAATTACCCTTAATGAAATGAATGCAATTTTAATTGTAAGCTTTTTAGGATATTCATTACACGTTAAACTATACGGCTGAATAATACATTGAAAAAACTTATTGAGAAAAAGCCAAACATGAAACGATTTATCATTTTTAGGAAAATTTTTTCGAAGCATAAATTCTGAATTGTATTGTTTTTCATAAATAATCGAAAATCCATCAATGAATAAAACTAAATGATGAATACATATTATTATTTTCATGTAAGTACTTACCCGTTTCTTTCTGAAGGAATGATTTTACTATAAATTTTCGTCGGTTCGTATTGCCTGTAACTTAACTTCCACAAAACTGCTTCACAATTGTATATTATATTTGATTGAAAGTGAAAAAACTTCACGAACATTCAAGTAAAATACTGTTAAATTATCTCACAAAACTTTCTTATACAAGTCTCAAAGATCGACTAACTCGGTAAAATATTCATACAAGGTCACACACGATGAACTCAAGATTGTCAAGCGGTTCGTAAACCGATAACATAAACAGAGTCATAAATCACTAATATACACATTTCAAACAGAATAAATCTCCTTACTCACACAACAAGTATTTATTATATCTTAGAAACGAGGATTGGTGCTAGAGGTTTCGCCGCCTCACGCAGATATAAAAAATACTCACTCTTTTATATAAAAATTCATCCGAGAACCTAACTACTATCTATTTTCAATACTACCCCTTGTAGTACTAAAATATATCTAGAGCAAAAGAGTGAAGTTTTGTTTCACCAAAGAAACAAATTTTTGATTTATGATTTTGCCATCAGATTGGAATTATAGCCGCACAGAAAAAAATGTACGAATGTAGAAATATGAGTAAAACAGTAGCGTTTTTTCTTTAATTTTGAATGATTCAAGGCTACATTTTGTTGGCTTTGTTAGGAATAAAATCTTGAAAAACATTCTATTTCTTTATACCTATACCTAATAGTGAAATATCGAATTCAATTTAATTAGAGGTATTTGCAAAACAAAAAATTTTATTATAATTTGAGTGAACGTATGAAATAAATACCTTTATTGACTGAAAGTGCGGTAAATGAATGCATTTATTTTTGAAGGATACTTCTTAGCAATATTAGGCTCTGCTTTTTGCTATAATTTACGTTTCCAAGTTATAAACAAAAGCTCATGTTCTTTTTTTTTATTTTCGGCTTAAAACATTTGCAGTTTGTATTTGTAGAAACAGTTCACCTCAGATTTCAGACTTGCGCTTATGAACTAACTTTCATAACTTCTCCATATTTCTACGATTTTACTCAGCTATAGACTTCACAACACCTCTATGAATAAATGATTTTGTTAACATTCACAAAACCTCTAGGAATAAATGATATTGTTAACATTCAAAGTTCACTCGCATTCAACTTAAATTATATTTATTATTTAGTTTATATATTTCAAATCAAATTTTAAAAACGAAATTTTCAAAAAGATGATAAATTACTCGTATGTATAATTTAATATAAATTTAAATTCAAACACTTGAACTTATGATTTATACTTTATTAACTAAATAGCATCACGCGTTTCGTCGTTACAAACGACTTCTTCAGATGCTTACAGAATCTGTAAGCATAGATTTTGTAAACATCTGAAGAAGTCGTTTGTAACGATGAAACGCGTCATGCTATGTAGTTAATAAAGTGTAAATCATAAGCTCAAGTGTTTGAATTTAAGTTTAAATTCAGTTATAATGGATTTACATCAAGTAAACGCCAACACTATTAAATATGTATGTATATCAAATCGTATATACGAGTCATTAGTTTGTGGTTTAATTTTTCCTTTCAAATTTGAGTTTTTTTCTAGCGAGCAATAATTAGTTGACCGAAAAAGTGATTAAAAATCCAATAACATCTAACCTATACAACTGTACACTCAAATAGTTCAATTCGTTCGGTTTTTTCTGAATTAAAATTCTTCGTGAAGGAATAATTTCAGAAATCTCAAAAAATCCTTACGTCTTAGAAGATCGTTAGGAGTAAGAGACCAGGTTGGATGCTTGAAATATTTCGCACTCAAACTGTAAAAATGTCATGTAAAAATTTCATTTAACAGCCTTTTACAAATTATTTAGTTGATATCCATATCTCATATTAAAGTAATGGATTAGTATCTCTTCAATTGTTTCAGGCATTTCTGGAATTGGAATTTCGAAGGGGAATAATTCGAAAAAACATGGTGAATCCTACTTTATTTTCGGTCAATATATAATTTTTGAAACTGCGTTGTCAAAATACATTCATTTTTAAATTAATGATCGGACAAACAGTAGGGAATTCAAACGATAATTGTTCATCAACATTGACGAGATATAATAAAATGTTAAATTGAGAAACAATAAAAATGACTTGCATCAATCGAATCATCAAATATCGTTTGATTACTCATTGAGAATGCATGCAACCAATCATATTATAAAATAAAGTTTCCATTTGTTTCAGAATTACGCAGTGCATCTTGTACTCGTAAAACTCTAACGAAACGAACTCTAAAAGTTTTTGCTCATATATTAATAAGTGCATCGTTCGAACATAAAACGTTTCATAAAATATAATATAATAAGAAATTCTGTCGAAAAAATTATATGACGCATAATTTTATTCGCTATACATTTTTGTGTTAATTAATACATTCTGAATAGGAGCAATATATTCTTATGTGTCCATACTTTAGAAGTACATCTTTTCAATTATATTTTCACTGAATTTCAGTTTTTCCAATTTTCATTCTTTGGAAGTAATCCCATTCAGATATAATGCTCTCATGCCAGCGTTTCTTCAAATCCTTGAAATTCTGAAATGTGCTTTTCGGTATGGCCATCAGCTCGTTCTTCGATTCCGATTTTATCTCGCCAATCGTGGAAAAACGCTTTCCTTTCATTGTTCTCTTCAATTCTTGAAATAGGAAAAAGTAGCAGGGAAAGCCAGATCTGGTAAATGCGGTGGTTGTTTTTAGCCAAAAAATCAAGAACTAGCATGATGTGTGAGCTCGTGCATTATCGTGATGCAGAATTCCTGATTTGTTTTTCCACAATTCAGATCGTTTGAGCAGCATTGCTTCACGCAATACGTAGTTTCGCGTGAAGCAATACTTCCTTGTAGTATTCCTTATTAACCGCATGTTCTGTTAGCAAGAACTCATTGTGAACCACGCCGTTGTAATCGAAGAAAACAGTGAGCAAAACGTTCACATTGGATCAAACTTGGCGTGTCTTTTTCGATCTTGGCTCTTCTAACCGCTTCAATTGGGTGATTGGGCCTTGGTTTCGACGGCATAACCATATACCAAAGGTTTTGTCTTTAGTTATGACCTTCTTCAGCAAATATTGTGCTATACTAATGCGACGTTGCTTTTTCTCTAAATTTTGCAATTTCTGAGCAAACATCGCTAGCCCATGTTTCATGCCGAAAAGATCCGACAAAATTGCACTTATAGTAATTTGACGATTTTCCAGAACCATTTCCTTCACAGTTTCGATGTTTTCGTCGCTCATTGACATGGTTGCAACTCCAGGACGCTCATCGGAATCAACATATTCTCGGCCTTCTGTGAAGCGCTTGTACCACTTATAAACAAGTTTTTGGTACAAAGTAGGCCCGCCGAATGCCACAATCGATGTTTTGAGTGCGTTGGAGCACTTTATTCCATTTTTAACGCAAAATTTAATACAGATTGTTTGACATATTTCTTTGAAAAATCAAGAAATCGAAGAACACAAAAACGTGACTAACATTCACAGTTGTCAAAAACAAACTTCTAATCAAAACTGGCTGATAAATGGTAACATATGTGAAAAATTTGTGAAGCACCTTAACAAAAAATAATTTGTTAATCGAATGTGCACAGCCTCCGAAAATTGAAAATTCACATTTTTTTTTGAACAGACGTATTATACAATTGGAAAAAAAAATTTTCAGGGCTTTTTCCATGCTTCAGTATGATACTTTGAATATTTGCAATTTCTTGACGTAGAAAAAAAATAAGAAATGTCTTTCAAAAAATTTCGGTCTAAGGAGTTACCTCTCATATTTTTTCAATGTACTAACGTTTTTTGTAACTATTTGATTTCCTGACTCCACTGTTGAGAAGCTATAGCAGATGAATATCGGTAAAAACTTATTTTGTTCAAGCTCAGATCTTTTTTTCGGTTTCCTGCGTTAAACATTTGCAGTTATCAATTAAAATAAGTAAACATTAGTCTTTTCGAATTCGAATACTAAGTATTCTAACGGAACATAAATATCGAAATCACTTACTTTATTATTTGTGATGGCAATCTGAGACCGATTAAACGAAGAATACACTTCATGAACCTAAATACTAATTTTCAATTATAATTTAAAAAATAGATCTAGTAAGCACACACTTCAATAGTTTACAATGTAGCTGAACTTTCCAATCACATTTAGAAAAATTACAGGTTTTCATTTCACATGTAATTGATTTGAGGGAAATAATTTTTTATATTTACTCAAATGCTATCTTTTTAACGTTGGTTATATTGATTTTAATTATTTGAACCACAGATGATGCAGAACTTTTGTATCAGTCATTATGTGAATATCGAAGATATCCCACCTTATCGGATAGTTGCTGATATTTATCATAATAAAATAATTTTTACGAATTCCATTCGTAAAAACTAACTGTCGGAAAGCAAATCATATGAATATGAAGCAAGCGGTCATCTGAAAAATTATTTGCTTCTTGTTATACATCAATTATTCTCCAAATTGAACAAATCATATTTGATCATGTATTGTAGGGCTTTGACACACCAAATCAAAAATTAAATTGAGGAATCAATTATTTTATCAAACATTTTCTGTAAATCGATTATTGAGGCCTGGATTTTTTCGTTGATCGATTCAATATTTGAATTTGAACCTATTTGAAAATCGATTTCCTTATATTCGCCTTTATTCCTCAATTTCGCCATCCTTAAATTCAAAACACTTCTATGCTTATATTCGTTTTTGTCTGAGTTCAGTTTTGTTTTTTAAATGAGATTCCTTAAATGTGCCTCCAGATTTTACAAATGCATACAGTAAAATAGCGGAGAATGGTTTTCGAGGAAATTATTATAGTCTGCAATTTATGCAAAATATGTTTTCCAATTCATTTAATTTTCAGTGCCCGGGTAGGTTTGCCGTGATATAACATGATACTTCCACGATGAAATCTGTAGATTTTCAAGTCGAGCACTTGAGAATTTACAGACCTTTAAATCGTACAGTAGACAAAATATCGATGACCATCAAAATGTCCTCCGTTTTGTAATTTAAAAAATAATTTGTGAAAAAAAGAAATGAACTTCACACAGAACTCGAATCCGTGTCTAATTATCTTCCATATTTTTCGAGCTTCTTCAGGTTTATTCCGTGCCATATTAGCTTCCCGACTCTACGAGTATTATGAATGAAAATTGTTGTTTACAGTTCACTTACGTGACCCTGATTGAATTATATAAACAAATATTCTAAAACAACGATAATAATATAATATAATGATCACAAGTCCTTGATAGCAGTCAACAGTTTTGTTGATATATATATATATATTTACTTATAATTTTCAACTCGGATTTCAGGTTGATGAATTCGAAATAATGATAAAAAGTAACAGTTTCGTTCGTAATAGTTTAATATTCATTCGGAGACCATTTATTTGTCATTTTTAATTGCAAACGAGCATCTCAGCCTATGGAAACTTCCACATTTTGAACGACAAAGAATCGGTATGAGTAGAAATGAACATTCGAATGAAGCTGCACAATAGGTACAAATAGTTTTTCAGTAAAAAATTACAGAAAAACAATTTTATGAAATAGAAGTATAATTAAAGTTTCGAATATTCTAAAATTATATCCTTTCTGCGCTCTGTGGCTTATTCTTTTTTCGCAAACTTAAGTCTTGAATGTTTTCGAACAGAAAATTCACGAAAAATAGAGGGCTGCTGTTAGTTTACCGACACTTCTGGAACAAAAATCTTGGACATTTAGGCGAAACATATTTTTTTCCCCTGACGTTTCTGCACAAATAAATATTTTTTGCAACCAAAATAGAAAAATCTTTATTAATGTTCAATTTTCATTCATTCATACAACTTGCAATTGAAATCGATTTGAGTACTTATTCAACCCCAACAAATAATAGGCACTTTTTTTAGAATTGAAATACCATACTACTTCTGATGTAGTATGGTAACAAAAATAAATATGAGCGCTCTTTTCTGACATCAATCAAATTATTATATGATACTACTAATGACTATAATACTTGATAATTTTAAAACAAACTGCCTACGCCAATGATATTCTCATACATCTAGTTAGATAGCCAAATCCCTATAAATTTAATTTTATTGTAAATTTAAAGTACTCATTATAACTCTAAATTTTAATGAGATCAATTTTGTTCAATCTATTTTGATATTTGTTAGTCTTCCTAATTTTCAATGAAATATCTTTCTCTTCCAACAAGAATTCGTGAAAGTCAGAACAAATCAGCCCATTGAAATTATACTGTTTTGATCAGAGACCGAAAATGATCCGTTGAGCGAGTTTTTTTATTGCGTCCATTGCTGCGCGACCAGCCAAAATACTCCCTCTGGTCGCATTGTGTCCAGATATACAAAAAATAATACTTCGCGATATTTAGCATTTCTGACGATAGTGGGTGTTAGGTGTTTCAGAAAAATTCAGCTGAAGCTGAATTGCGCATAAAAGCTTGTCGTCGTCAGAAAGGTTCATGCTAAGAACTTTCAAGTTTAAACATTCGTCAATTAGCTTCGTGTCATCCATTTCAATGTTAATTTTTTGGGAAAACGGACTGTTTTTTCGAAAGCAGACCGTAGAGTACTTTCAATGATTTTTGGAGACCTCATCCAGTTAAATTTGTCAACGTCCTCAATTGGTTTTTCCCAGCTTTCTATGTAGGATTCAATTTCTGAGTAAAAACCTGTACAATTTGTTTGAAATAGTTTTTCGTGATTTTATCTTGTGTGTTCACTATACTTTGTGCCTTCAGAGACAAGAAGTTTTCTTTAATTGTGTGATTCACCAGATGCGCGAATATGTTTCTGATTTCGATTTCCTACTTCTTTCCAACATGGAAAAAGTACATCACTGAATGCATGAGAATCATATATGCCTCTGATAGTGGTCTTCACAAAATTCTAGTCAATCCAAGCTTTCAAAATAAATTTCCAAGGCACCGAACATTTTCTAAAAGCTTCTGATTTCAGGAAAATTTGTTGCTTATCTAAAAAAATTGAATTTCCTTCACAACAATAGTGCACGGACACTTTTTAAAAACCGCTGCTGGACACATGAATTATCCGTCCATTTTACATAATCACTATTCAGTTGTGATTCAAATCTCTAAAGAATATACTAGAATGAGGCAAAAATATAAAAAATAGTCGAGAACCTTTGCACATCTCTATTAATATGAGTGAGTTGTAATACATATTAAAGTGATAATAACTATTGAAGTGAGATACAGTTAAATATAATACCGAATTAATTGAAAAAAATTTTCTCGGTCACTTCCGAAAAAACTTCTTGTGAAGGTGAAAATTTGGAAAGTATCGAGAACTCCTGGTTTCTTATAACTTAATAGGAGAGAAATGATAAGAAAAAAGATGATACTCCTGTATTGAGAAGTGCATCTTATGCAACATTTTACTGATTGAACTTGGTTAGTAATAAATTAAAAATTGATGAAATGAAAAACAATAGCTTTTGGCTCACAAAAAAATCGCTTCAGCCAATTATGTTATGGCAAAAAGCACAGAAACAGGAGCAGAAAAACAGGAACGCGAACATGAAAAAATTCAATGTAACTTGACATGAATTCTTTGAACTTATATTATATGCCTCAAAATATAGTGATTTAGTTCATTTTATCACTTTTCGAAATGGAAAGGACCTACATTATTGTAAACATTGCTACTTGAATATATATGTATAGTATGTTGAAGAATTCATGTTTCATGCTAATCTTTTTTTTGTATGTGAAGAATTATAGTTGGAAAACGTATGAAAACCTTTAACTGTTCAGAAATATGAATGGAAGATGAAGAATATTTTTTGCTCTAAGATACAATTCTGACCTTCATTCTAACTAATATATTTCTCTTATTATAATAATGTCTTTTTTTTTACTTTGTAATGAAGGTCAAAAATCTCGCCTACACCAATATCCCAGGACAATGCAAAATATTGATAAAAAAATTCTTGGACATAATTCGATTTTTATGGATTCGAAGAAGTGAACGTGGGTTAGAAGAGATAAAAAGTTTAACTGCACTGATTCATGAAAATTAATCAATATTTCAAATACTTGAAATATGTCGAAATTCCTAACGAAACATTTTCGTTAGTGAATTGTACACTTTGTATATATACTTTCTATAAACTTATATTGTACATTATTTAAAATATAAAAATAATTGATATTTTTATAATATAAAAAATATTTGATGTGCATTACTTCTGAAGTCCAATAAATTAATAATCTTTTGTATCGGAAAGCTATCTAATTTGAGAAGGTACATTTTTTTTCTATTCTTCAAGACAAAAAAAAATTAATTTTTTTAAACTCGTTTAAAAAGATCTAGGTACTATGAATAATTTCTGCAGATTTCAGATGTGCATGTTGTTACATCTATTCAGGTCTTTACACGTAGGTTTTTTTGAAATGAGCATATTTGTGATATAAGTAATATATAATACCTACATAGCATATATACTATATAGTTATTAATTATCTTATGTTTCCATTTATTCAGATTTTTCCAGATTATTTCAGTTCACTGCTTCATATATACCTAAGTACCTATGCAATTTATATTCGTGAAAAATATAAGAGAAGTTTCCCTCACAATTTAAATTAGTTCTGCTGGTTTCTTAATGTTTCTTACGATTTTCCCCACATATTCTGACTCTTTTATGAATAAAAAATGTTTACGGTTCACACACGTATCCTTGATAAAAATAAATAAACAGATACTTCAATACGCGGTACAGTGAAATGATAATTTTCATATCACTTATATTTGATTATAATCAAACCGTTGATATCAGTCTATAGGTTTTTAAGCTCGAATTCAAGTTTTTCGAAAAGATTGTGGTTTACAACGTGCTTCACAAATGGACCCTACTACATAAATAATACTCTATATAAAATAAAACCCTACTATAAAATAATCCCCACGATGTTTCCAATCCTTTCTGAATTATTTTAATTGATTGAACAATTTATTACAGGGTGTTTTCGGAAATTTCGACATATCCTGGATTCTAATAACCTCGTCAAAGGTAAAAAGTTAGAATCATTGGCTATAACCTATATGAAACTGTGAAATCATAGCTAATTAACTATTAGAGACATCTATAATTTATACTCAATTAGCAAACATGTTCATGTTTGAAATATTTCTTAATTATATGAACAATTATGAGTAGAGTAACATATTAACTTAAGACAAAATATAACACTTCCAAATTAAGCTGTAACAATCAAATAGCTGTTGATTGCTCATCGCATTATGCATTCATTCCATTACCTATATAGTTAGATACAGTACCTACAGACTGTTATTGAGTCTTGAAAATGAGCTCACGCTCGAAACATGTTGAAAAATTCATATCGTTGAATATAATCGTGAAACATCAAGCCAAGCGTTTAATTCAATTTAATAGAGAATATTTCAATAATAAGTAAATATTATATTCAATAAAACATTCAATGATAAAATTTCATTTGAATTCACGTTCATTATCCCTTTATTGAAAACTTTGTTACCCTATGTGAAAATTTTCTGATCTCAGCTCCATTATGACCGAAAACTGTCAATTTTTAATTATATACCTATCTCATTATTTAAAATATACTTTCTAATGTCGAGCTCAAATATCTTTATAGTGGTACTAGTTTTCAATATATTTGGTAAATTATTGAAAGCCTCAAATCCGTCATAGTATATGCTGTTTTTAGATTTAGAGAGCTAACAACTTTGGATATAAAAAGTATCAGTATTTCTAGTATTATACCCATGCACATCACTGACATATGTTATATTTTTTATTACATTACATGGCCAATGATTTTTTATTTTATATATGAATATATATGAAGCAAAGATCATTCTTTGTTTTACAGACATAAGTCAAACTCCGAAGTGTGCAGCATAATTTTAACACAGGTATAATATAGCACTTCAAAATGGTTCGCTTGACACTATTCTGTAACTTCTGTAATTTTTTAACTTTTTCTTTAGTCAAACCAATCAACAATGTGGAGCAATATTCAAAACGTGGCATTATTATTGATTTGAACAAAAATAATTTCACATATGTCGACAGGTTTTTTTTCTTATTCTTTCAAAAAAATAGATATTTTTTAGAGATTTTTGATGCTATGAAATCAACATGATCATTGAAACTCAATTTCTTGTCTGAAATAATGCCTAAATATTTCATCATTTCATATTGTTGAATAAATCGTGAAACATTAAGCCAAGAGTTTAATTTAATATTCAATTATGTTTCACCAAGAGTTCAGCGAGAATTCAATCTCAGCCTAAATATTTAACTGTTTCTACTCTTTCAATTTTCTGTTCATTAATCTTTATAGTTATATCCTTATTTTTATTGGTTTTAAGGGTTTTACTTCTACCAAAAACTGTGAAGTTAGATTTAGGCACATTCGGAAAAAAGCTATTGTCATATGACCATTCATTAATTGTAATAGTGTTGAAGTCAATATTACTGATCGTGTATTGTATGTTCCTCTATAGAATAATTCTAAATTAGTAATAATGAAACCTGAATTCTTCATCCTGTTGATTAGGCAACACACATGTCACTTTGAAGTTATATATGTGAGCCGACTATTTGACGATATATATTGTTCCATTTAACATAATGCACTTTATATTTATGATATAATTATTACTAATCCAGATATATTCAGAATTTTTATTACATTAACCTATATTCTTGATATTAAGTATTGTTTCTTATATTTCATTAGAAATAGAACAGCTTTAATTTATTGAATTTTTCTGAACTTCCTGGAATTAGAATTCATTGAAAAAGCCTAGTTTTCTGTTTGAGATCTCTTTTATCATCTCTCTTTTCATTTACATCATCTCCAAAATAATAATTCAAATACTAACAAATCAACATTGCTATATAACATACGTATTCGAATGTTCTTGTTGAATTATATATTCCATATAGTAATTTAATATAGGAATGCCTTATATTAAATGCTCGTATACATTAGATTAAAGATTAAGATCAACTTTGAATTATACTTATCATGTTAAATCACTCAAAATACTGTTTGGATAAAAATAAATATTATGGAATATTCATAATAATTATGGAACTTCATATTTTCCATTCGTTCCGTTGAAATCATATTTCTAACCTCATAAATTCAGATATATGGAGGCTAAGTACCCGAACGGTATAATAATAACCGAGCGAACGTCAAATCAAATTCTCGTATATTACCAACATTCTCAGCTAAATAAACTAGGATCGATTAATTTAGGCGAAGCTGGGCACATTTTGGGCGGCTGGGCACGGTTTGGTCGAATTGGGCACGTAGTGAAGATATATGCCGAATTCCGGGCACCTTGTGGGTGTGGAATGAACATATATATATATATATATATATATATATATATATATATATATATATATATATATATATATATATATATATATATATATAATACATAAATTTTAAAAACGCATTTCATTCGAATGGAATGAATGATGATTTTCTCCTCATTGTATTAGGATCACATGAGATAGAGAAGGTATTTTAATAAGCATGTCGTAGATTGTTTATCAATAGAAAGCTTCGATTTTGAATTTGAAGATGTTTAAAACGTAGTTTCTCATACTGCATTTGAAACTTACTTTAAGCAAATCACGATGTTTATACGAATGATTAATAAATATCATGTTGTTGTATCAGGATCACATGAAATGAGAGAGATATTTCTGAAAATATGTCGCTGATAATTTATTATTAATGATTATTGCATAATTTTTCCATAATTTGTATAGCAAAACACTGAACAAATGGGAAAGGTCACCTTACTCTTTCATACGAATGAAATATTAACTTCAACTTGTTGTATTACAATCATATTATTCACGGCGATACGTTTTAAACATCTTCAAATTCAAAATCGAAGCTTTCTATTGATAAACAATCTACGACATGCTTATTGAAATACCTTCTCTATCTCATGTGATCCTAATACAATGAGGAGAAAATCATCTTCATTCCATTCGAATGAAATGCGTTTTTAAAATTTATGTATATATATATATATATATATATATATATATATATATATATATATATATATATATATATATATATATATATATATATATATATATATATATATATACGCATTTCATTCGAATGGAATGAATGATGATTTTCTCCTCATTGTATTAGGATCACATGAGATAGAGAAGGTATTTCAATAAGCATGTCGTAGATTGTTTATCAATAGAAAGCTTCGATTTTGAATTTGAAGATGTTTAAAACGTAGTTTCTCATACTGCATTTGAAACTTACTTTAAGCAAATCACGATGTTTATACGAATGATTAATAAATATCATGTTGTTGTATCAGGATCACATGAAATGGGAGAGATATTTCTGAAAATATGTCGCTGATAATTTATTATTAATGATTATTGCATAATTTTTCCCTAATTTGTATAGCAAAACACTGAACAAATGGGAAAGGTCACCTTACTCTTTCATACGAATGAAATATTAACTTCAACTTGTTGTATTACAATCATATTATTCACGGCGATACCACCTTGGAGACCCAACCAATAAAAAAATATATAGATCCATCTAAATGGCCTGATGAATAAAAAATCTATAAGAGCGGTCTTATAGATATCTAATAGATAGATACATAAGCTGCCAAATTCTAAATACCACCAAATACCAAATTCTGAAATTGTACTAGTGAATCAACAATATTCATCCATTAATAATTTTTATGATTATTAATATATATATATATATATATATATATATATATATATATATATATATATATATATATATATATATATATATATATATATATATATATATATATATATATATATAATTATTAGGTTCTGTTTATGAATTAATAGTTTCCAATGATAAAAATGTATGAACATTGTCAAATCTCGAAAAATTCCAATAATTCCCGAAATGTATTCCCATTTCAATTCACCCTGTAACAGCCACTTGTTTATTACTCCCTTTATCTCTAAGGGTTTATTAGTATTAGGTATGTATGTAGTTTTGAAACATTTCGAATGCCTGGATCTAGAAATTTAATTTCATGTCCGAAAACGTTTAATAAGCTGTAGCATTATAATATTCTATGCGTAACCTCAATAAGCTTTTCGATTTTTTTTAATGGTCCTAACCACAAAAGTAGCCTACTGATCTACAAAGAAGTTATTCAATTAAACTGTTTTTAATTTTTCTTTTACTTTATGATTAGAATTGATTATGTCTTCAACAAGAATTGAAGTTTTAAATTTATACAAGTACATGTTAAAGGAGGCTAAAAAAATTCCTGCTTATAATTTTAGGTAATTTTGGCAATATATATATATTATCGGAATACTTTAATAGAATTGAATTTGTAGAAATTACGCTTTGAGAAGAATAAAAGATTCATTCAGAGAAAACAAGAATATAGATGATCCTGACTTAATCAGTTCATGCATTGCTGAAGCTCGCAAGAACTTAGATATTTTGAGACGACAGGTGAGAATTTAACATTAAAGGTGCAGTAGTAAACTATTATTTTTGTTTTAGGTGGTGATTGCCAGTATGTATAGCACAGAAAAATTGGTTATAGAACACATACAACCTAAAGAGAGTTAAATGTGTAATTTTAATGTATTCTTAGAATACGTTATTGATCTAAACTGAATAATTCAGCAGCCACAATGGGAATATATTCATTTATATCACAATCTAATATTGATATAAGTGAAAATATCACAAGTTTTCCCAGTTATGAAGTAATAATATGGAAGAAATTTATTTGTTACTTTTATTAGTAAGTAGGTGTACATCTAATTAAACTGTTTAAAGTATAAAAATCTTTATTAGGTATTATTATCTATTGATTTTAATATATCCTTTCCTAAGATATGAAAACCTCTAATTATTTCTTCTTTGTCCAATATTAATTTATCGTTTTCAACTTTTCTACCTAACATGTAAGAAACTTTGATGTTTCTTGGTTCCAGTTCCTTGGGGTTCCAAAGGACTCCAATAAAGTTTCCACCATAAGTATCGTGGAAAAATACACAGAATGCTCCATAGTTGATCTAAAAAATTGAATGAATTTCAAATAAAACAAATATTTTACTCAAATTATCTGAAAAATCAGGTATGAAAATTCAACTTCATATGGAATTGTTATCCAATCTATTAAATTAAATGTAATTTTACACTTTTTTTAGACTAATAAATATGTTAAATCTTGGTTATCAAAATATTGCATTAAGATTTTCCGTAGAGAAAACAATAATATGAAAAATGTTATTAAAAAGGAGTCTACGTCTGTATTAAAAATAATTCATTCTCTTAAAATGTCAATACAGAAAAATATTTCATTATTCACTTCAAGACTTATTTTTATTTATGTAAAAACTAAATTTTAGAACATTAATCAACATCTTATCATAAGAAAAGGAATTAATTCTCAAAATTCATTAAAATAGTCAACGTTTTAGGCTGCTAACTCATCAAGAGTTTAATAAAGTTTTAGTTGTATTGAATTATTTATAATGATCAGTCCCAAACAATTACTAAATAATTTTGAGGTATATACACCAAAATTTTTATAATTATATGATTCTACCAAAAGTGTTGTGCAATAAATCAATTGGCATTGATATTTCTTAATATAATAAATCCACTCCTTACTCTCAACTCTTTCAAATACATCTGAACTGGATCAAAATCAATAACTGGCATATTTTCCTCAGCCTCCTTTGTCGGTTCACTGAATGGAACTTTTCCATCTGTTTCAACATTCAATATTCTTTCATGTCTTCTGGGATTTATTAGAGATCTCAAGTGGAGTACACAATTGAAACCATTAATATTGGGAATAAATAACTCCTGTAATGGCGATTACAAATTTATTTTTTATGTATTTTTATATATATATATATAGAAATTCAAATTAGTTTTTTGTTATACTGAGTATGATTATGACTGTTATAAATATTATTTATTTTTTTGATTCAGAAGTTTTTCCCTCCTTCTTCAGCAGTACAGCAGGGAAAAACCTCTGAATCAGAAAAATAAATAATATTTATAACAGTCATAATCATACTCCAGTATAACAAAAAACTAATTTGAATTTCTATATATATACAACTGGGTATCAAACTAACACATTAATATATATATATATATATATATATATATATATATATATATATATATATATATATATATATATGTATATGTATAACGTCAACAAAAATGAACTTTTCCATATCAAAAAAAGCCTGTTATTGCTAAAAACTTTCGAAATAATATATATATATATATATATATATATATATATATATATATATATATATATATATATATATATATATATATATATATACATAAAAACAATTATTTGTATATGATAGGCATAAAAACTTACCTTTATACTATACAGAGATTCATTCAACACGATATTTGCAACAACATCCAAACATTCTGCAGCCAGAAGTTTCAACCGAACAAGTACTTGTTTAGAGGGAGCTTTTTTAGTGAATATGGAATCTCCATTGTCATATGGAGTGAGAATGAATAAAGGTGGATATTTGTCTCTGTTAATTCTCATTTGGGTATCAACATTCGATATTTGCTCCCCTAAAAAATAAAATTTATTGTGTTAAAACAATATACTCAGCTTCACCAACATTGACATAAGTTGATATCAAGGAGGGTCGAAAATCACTATTAATGTATTACTTTATATCAGACAAAGTACAATTTTACTGTTTTATCAGTTGTATTTGAGGATAACTGAATGCTGCAGAGTATAGTTTTTTTTAATATAGTTTGTTTTTTTGTAAGTAAATCAATCATTGATGTACTGTAAAAGTGGAAAAAAGCTTTCAGCATATAAGATTCCCTATTTTGAGAGAGTACTTAACAGAAATAACCAAAAGTATACCATCGAACATATTCATTTATTATCAATCTGCCACTACTGAATTTTTAAAAATATATTCTCAATAAATTTCTCCAAAAATACAGGTGTAAAGAATAAAAATTTTGGAGTTAACACTTATATCAACAAAAATCTAATAGCCTGAAAATTTTTTCATAAAGTTTAAAAGTCAATAAAAATTAGAGACATTGAAAATATAGTGATCACTATTAAACAGAGTGCATATTCGAAAATACATAATATGTAATCAAAACAAAACCAACATTTAAAAATCATCAATCGCTTCACAAAATAGAATGTCAACTTTTTAGACCCAGCTATGCACATCAAATACATTAAGATATCAACTTTTTGGTGCTATTTCTTGATAATGCTATCAAGACTAGTTTAATTTTATGTCAAGGTTAATATTATATGTTAAGATATTGCACCTCAAGATAGTGTGTTGGGAATACTACCTTTACATATATTGATAATGATAAACAAACATAAAAAAATACCCAGACCATAATATTTTAACAGAAAATAGATAGAGCCCAAGTTGCCGAGCGGTATAGCGCCTATACGACCTCCGCTCTTCGAACAATGATAATAAAAATAATAATAATACTTACTTGTTAATTCATTGTTGAAATTTATTACAATAGGTTCCAAATCCCAAGTCACATCAATTATATATTTCAGGAATCGTAGAAACGCCACCTGGGGAGTGGTGGCTGCAGTATATAATGACTGAGATATAAACTGTTGAGCATTTAATAAGTTAATGATCATGTCTGGGAAAAGGTAATCATCAATCAATTGAGATCGAATCCATCTTTTTGCTAGACATGTACTGATTCCATAACACGGAAACTGTGCCTGCATCCTAATGAGATTATTTACATTCAATAAATCAATTACAACAAATAACATATAGTTTTCCTTACCCTTTTAATGCTCCTATAATTTTGGGCAGAATGGTAAACTTTTTTTCAAGTTCTAAACTTTTTTCTGTATCTCTATATATTAAAGCGCCGTTTGCTTTTACACTTTTCTTAAGAAGACCAACTTCTTTTGATACAAATAAAGTGTAACGGAAAATTGTACCATCATACAACACATCAATAAAAGAAGGTTTCACCGATGAAACTATTTTATAATTCTTGAACAGCAGTTTTGATATCTCCAGATAAAGTAAAATCTTCATATGATGCAAAGCATCCAAGTCAGTCGGCCATTTTGAACTATGCTCTAAAAAAATATTGAGTATATTACATTATTCTTATTTACATTAAATCAGGTACAAACCTAAGTAGATGGCACATTCAATAGGTTCGACATATTTAGGAGCAGCATTTAGTTTCTTCTCTTTCAAAATTATATTGTGATCTCTTGTTGTAGTTATTGACTTTCCACTTCTATATGAAGTTGGAACAGGTGGAAATACATTAGTATAGCTGAAAAATATAGGAGTGTTTAATCTATAAAAGATAAACAATACATAACACATTCAAGTGTTTATGATATATTATTATTCTCAGAGTTTGAATAGAAATAAATTGAATAAAATTCTCAGGAAACTGTCTGCACAAATTTTGCCAATAAAAATACAAACTATCAACTTGCATTGAAGTCGTTTGAAATACCATACAGCGCTGTATCATTCTATTTTGGAATCGTCAGTGTCATATATACAAACAATCCAATTTCAATGCTCCGTCCAAAGGAGAGGGCACAGGGCGCAGCACAGCCCTTTATCTTCAAAAGGCAAAAGCACGCAAGTATTAATACTCTCGAGTCTCCTCCTGTCAAGAACAACTCTTTCAAGTATGGTAGAATGATTTTGGTGATACAACTTTACTGCGTACCTCCATATAAAAATGGCGGCATTGTAGACATTTGATTCAATCACCTCAGGGGCTTCTGTAGGGTGAACGAATGTAGCTCCTTTTCCTTATTGCTGCGGTTTGCACTCTAGTGCGTCAATGTTACTATTTTTGAAATTCATGAATCTTTCAAGGTTAATATATCCTGAGATTTTCAATAGAAATAATTAACACTCTCTGGGAGCTATCTGCACAAATTTTGTCAACAAAAACACAAAGTACCTAAGTAGTTTGTGTTTTTATGTGTACTAATATAACTTACCAATAAACATCAGAAATTCCTCCAATTCCAGATATGCTTAACTGGACACCCAGAGATCTGATCTTCTGTCCAAGCTTGTCTGAAGACCTAATTATTTTGAGAGATGTTTCTTCATTTGTGCCAACTGGATACCATGCGTTTATTCTTTTATTCAGTAAAACATCCTCAAATTCATTATAATAAAATTTATAATTCAAGTTCAATTTATCAGTCAGTATGAAGTCAATTATATTCTTTATGATTTCTCTTTGTTCCTTTATGGTTTTTGTGTCAAAATGTACAACAACTTTAGCAGTACCATCACGAAATCTGAAAAAAATAAATTTTATTAATCAGATATTCTGTGTAATACTATATTTCAAGTCTGATTCTTCATTATTATTTCCTTATTGATATATCTGAATTGATATCTGATATTGAACACTCAAGTTTTTACTGACTAGTTGAACTGTTTTTTTTAATACATACAATTAATGAATAAAATTTTTTAAATATACTTGTAGATTTAAACTTTTTAGGTTATGTAACTCCTAGGTTATAAAACTCCTGACTTACTTCACTCAGTTTATAATCAACTCACCTTCTATTAGAGGAGAGTCTGCCCCAAAATTCCCTGAAATCTGTATCACCAGGATCGTTTAAATTAGGTCCATATTCTAAAATATCAAAAGCTGAATCCGGATCCAATTGTATCCCAAAAATTATTCTGTGATTGATTAGTTTTTGACGTACTCCATAGTCCCACATTTGGAGACTGGGTACAAGAGGCACAATGTTTAAAACTCTCTTGTTAAGGCCTCTTTTGAGATAACTCTGCAGAATTTTTATAATTAAAAAGTAATGATGACCCAAATAAGCTGCTTTCTCATTGGTATCCACATTTTGCAACACTGTTTCGAAATTATTATCACTTTTAATGCTGAAAAGATATAATCATTGAATACATATATATACAAAAATTTTGAGAATTTTTCAATCATCTTTATTTTAAAACTTTAAATTTACATATTTGATATATATATATATATATATATATATATATATATATATATATATATATATATATATATATATGTATATATATATATATATATATATATATATATATATATATATATATATATATATATATATATATATATATATATATATGTATATATATATATATATATATATATATATATATATATATATATATATATATATATATATATATATATATATATATATATATATATAGGGTGTCTCAAAACGATCCAACTATTTCAAGAGTGAGCGAGAAGCAAACAAGGCGCGGGGAGGGGTGGCGCGAGCGTCGTTTACTAGAGCTTTTCTTAAATTTTTAGTTGCCTTCATGCCGTACACGGGAGAGCAACGTTCGTTTTGCGTGCGCGCGTATTTCGAGAACAATCGATCACTCATTAGAGTTCGACGGATGTATCGGTTACATTATCGATTGCGTAAGATTGCGGAAACTCCAAGCAATGCAACAATTTTAGCTTGGATCCAGACATTCAATACAACTGGAAACACTATTGGCGAAATCCATCACGGGCGTCCAAGGACAGCAAGAACTCCTGGAAACATTCAGTCAGTTGCAGATTCTGTAAGCCGACAGCCTCGACTCAGCGTTAGAAAGCGTGGGTCTCAGCTGGGGTTATCAAGAGCGACAATTCACCGCATAATGCGATCTGATTTAAACCTAAAGGCCTATAAAATTAAGATTGTGCAAGCTCTTCATGATAATGATTACGAATTAAGATTGAATTTTGTGAATGTTATGTTAGAGAGATTTAACAATTTCAACAACATTTTTTTTAGCGATGAGGCACATTTTCATTTGGACGGATACGTCAATCGTCAAAATTGTCGTTTTTGGGGAGAAACGAATCCACACACATTACATCAGCGCCCGATGCATAGCCCCAAAGTGACTGTGTGGGTCGCTATGTCAACGAACTGCATTATTGGGCCGTATTTTTATGAATACAACAGAGGACATGCAGTGACTGTAACTTCTGCTCGCTATGTGGACATGATACGCAATTTTTTCGGGCCTCAACTGCAACAATGTGGGCATTATAACCGGCTGACATGGTTTCAACAAGATGGGGCCACATCGCACACCACTAACAACTCTTTACCTGCATTGCACGAGTTGTTCCAAGAAAATGTGATTTCACGAAGAGGTGATATTGAATGGCCACCGCGGAGCCCTGACGTGACTCCACCTGATTTTTTCTTGTGGGGTTATCTTAAGAGCATAGTCTACGAGAATAATCCACAAAATTTGACACATTTAAGAAACAATATTGAAGAAAAAATCAGGAGTATTCCTCGACCACTTCTTCAAAAAGTTTTTGAAAGTGTACGCAAACGGTTTGAGGAGTGCCGTCAACGTGGTGGCCGTCATTTAAATAATGTAGTGTTTAAAAAGTAAAATTTTGTCCCTTATCTTTTAATTCGTATCAATAAATGTATAGAACAATAAGTTTACTGTATTTTTTTTTCCAACTAAAGTAGTTCGATCGTTTTGAGACACCCTGTATATATATTTTGAAAGTTTTTTAGCATTAACAGGCTTTTTTAGTATGAAAAAGTTTATTTTTGTTGACGTTTCGTTGTTATATTACAACTTTGTCAAAACTAATGAATAATTGAATTTATGAGTTACTATGGATATCAAATGTCAAACTTAATTTTTAGAAAAATCAAATTAGTTTTTTTGTATATTCACTTATTGATTTTCATTATCAGAGGAATATTTCTGGCTTAGCATTCACTTCGGAAGTTTTAGTCTTCTTCACCATGAGGAAACCTCTGAAAAACTCATGGTAAGCCAGGTGATTCTTACATATATACAATTACATATAGTTTTTTATATACTTATCCAGAATGTGTATATTGTTCGTTTATGTGTGTGAAATTGAAGGTAGATCTGGAAAGAATGAGTTGTGAGATGTGATGTTTTGTGATTGTTGTGTGTTTATTTTGCGAGTGTTATTTGTGAGGTTTATTAAGTTGTTGTAGATAGAATTTAGATGTTTAATGTCCGTTCTTTCATTGACTGTGTTTTCCAAATTTTTACGAATGTGTAACATTTCTAAAATTTCTCTACATTTTTTGTCTCTTTCAGTTGCCAAAATTTTCGTATTTTTGTAATCAAATAAAAAATTAATATATAATCAAATCGAAGAAAGAATCAAAGCACATAAATACGCGAAAACTCAAATCACAGCCTTAAATAAACATAAAATAACAGAAAAACATGATTTTGATTACAAAAATACGAAAATTTTGGCAACTGAAAGAGACAAAAAATGTAGAGAAATTTCAGAAATGTTACACATTCGTAAAAATTTGGAAAACACAGTCAATGAAAGAACGGACATTAAACATCTAAATTCTATCTACAACAACTTAATAAACCTCACAAATAACAATCGCAAAATAAACACACAAAAATCAGAAAACATCACATCTCACAACTCATTCTTTCCAGATCTACCTTCAATTTCACACACATAAACGAACAATATACACATTCTGGATAAGTATATAAAAAACTATATGTAATTGTATATATGTAAGAATCACCTGGCTTACCATGAGTTTTTCAGAGGTTTCCTCATGGTGAAGAAGACTAAAACTTCCGAAGTGAATGCTAAGCCAGAAATATTCCTCTGATAATGAAAATCAATAAGTGAATATACAAAAAAACTAATTTGATTTTTCTAAAAATTAAGTTTGACATTTGATATCCATAGTAACTCATAAATTCAATTATTCACTAGTTTTGACAAAGTTGTAATATAACAACGAAACGTCAACAAAAATAAACTTTTTCATATTAAAAAAGCCTGTTAATGCTAAAAACTTTCAAAATAAATATCTCAAACAGGCAATAAATCAATTTCAATAAATATATATATATATATATATATATATATATATATATATATATATATATATATATATATATATATATATATATATATATATATATATATATATATATATATATATATATATATATATATATATATATATATATATATATATATATATATATATATATATATATATATATATATATATATATATATATATATATATATATATATATATATATATATATATATATATATATATATATATATATATATATATATATATATATTTGTTCCTTGCAGAACGAAACATATATGTCTCGCACTTCCATCAGGTGTGGCATCGATTTCAATATTTCTCTAACATTTATCCCTTGAAGGATAATGGGGACATCACATCGTACACGTTCACATATCTAGCTCTACTATAACATTCTCTTGATTAATTTCAATTTTTCAAATGAATGTTCTAGTGTTCATTTTCTTAAATATTTCATTCAGTGCCATAAGCACAAAAAAGTTCATTTCCTTAAAAATATCGCCGATTTGGCCCCTGAAATACGGGAATAAACGCGAGCGTACTACTAACGCAATCTATTGACATTTAAAAACATCGTTCGATGATATTTGTCAAATAGACATTGCAATTTAGTAGATACCTACGGGTATAGAAGATATGTGAAATTTCGATGCTTGGTGACTCTGTAATCTGAGAGAGGTGTTTTCTACTGATTTCTATAGATGGAATTGTAGAGTATTCATTACTCTACGATCTTCCACTTGAAGTCACAAGAAGATGCTTGGAGGTTGAAATCGTTGCCTCACTTCGATGGACGTGGTGCGACTGACGAGTTCCTTGCAGAACGAAACATATATGTCTCGCACTTCCATCAGGTGTGGCATCGATTTCAATATTTCTCTAACATTTATCCCTTGAAGGATAATGGGGACATCACATCGTACACGTTCACATATCTAGCTCTACTATAACATTTTCTTGATTAATTTCAATTTTTCAAATGAATGTTCTAGTGTTCATTTTCTTAAATATTTCATTCAGTGCCATAAGCACAAAAAGTTCATTTCCTTATATATATATATATATATATATATATATATATATATATATATATATATATATATATATATATATATATATAAAAGATTGAATAAGTCTTTCTAAACTATATAGTACTTATATCTCTAAAAAAAAAAAATTTAAGAAAAACTGTACTTACTCAATAATACCATCATACTGAAGATGGAAAGGTATATTAACCAAAAATAAATTTGAGAAAGAGTTCAACGTGTCTTGATCTAAAATGCTGAAAGCCAGTTGACATTCATATCTCATCTTGAAGTACACGCTAGCATTAAGAAATGCTGCTACATTGTAATACCCAGTACGATCTATAATAACCACATCAAATGCACTGTTGAATTGCTGTATCACTTCCTCGGTGATATTTTCACAAATAGAAATAGGATCCTTTGTCAGATTTGTAGTGATCATAAAATTCAAAAAATTCCTGAACACTTGATATGAACTCATATGATTATTGATTTTTTTCTTGAATACTAAATAAACAATTATATATATCACAATATCTTCATGGAAAGTTCCCATTCCTTCGTTCAACTTTCTTTGGTTCATCCAAACTATGATTAGTTTGAGACCTTCTTGAACATTAGTCAGGTGGCTAATAGTCTGTTCAATGAATACAATATTTTCAACTAATGTTACATCAAATCCTAGTGCAGAATTATAGTATTTTGTGGGCATTTCACCAAAATTATTTTCAACACCCATAGGTAAATCCTGCTCAAAAACAGGAACTTTTACATTGTTAACATAAGGTAAAAACCTGTGCCCCTTGAAGTAATTTTGCTCTGGAACTACAAAAATATTCACAAATACTTTTTCAGCATTACTAGGAACTACTACTAAGTGTGGTAACAGTATACTATCTTGGTAATATGAACATTTTATGCTTGAACAAATATTTTGTGACTTAAGGTGTTCTGCAATATACATCAGATAGTAAAACTTCTTGACAAGGTATCTATTATTCAGAAAATCTTTCACATGGAAACATTCTTTAGGGATCGTCAATTGAAGGTTAATTTTCAGATGAGGACCTGGTAAAGATCCTATCTTGAATAACCCAAACGTGCTCATACAATTGGGTCTGACAAACAACACAGAGATATCCTGATCACATCGTAAATTATTCTTACAATGACTAGTAATATTCTTTATGAACCTCAAGTCTCTACTAGGTCTATTTGCAGCTTTGCTTGAAAAATTTGAAATATTGATAGGATCATGGACAGGTAGTATCCCTAAGAATAGTTGAAACTCATTTATCCAAGAAGTTAATCTTTCATTATATTTATTTTTTATCTTTGTTGCTTCCAGTAATTCTGATATTTGTAATCGGAATAAGTTGTTATTGAACAGTGTTTGAGTTTCATGTAGATCATTTAGTTCTTCTACAGTTGGTTGTTTAAATTTTTGTTTCTTTTTACCAACACTGCTTTCAGAAGTATTGTGTCTTTTAGAAGGTCGATCTATTGTATCTCCTTTTATAGATTCATCAGTATCCTGGAAGTGAAAAAATAATTAAGAAATTTGACAAATACTGATAAACCAAAATATTGAAAAAATATGTACTTACTCCATCTGACATATCCACATCCATGTTTGCAAATTCTTACAATCAAATTGTACTTATGCCCCTTTCCAAATTACCTAAAAGTACACTATGTATCAAAGAGAACTATAAACACATACTCTAAATGCTCTGATTTTCAAATTTCTTGTGAATTTAAAGTTGAATTTCTCGTTTCTATATTTAAGGTTATTCACTTTCCATAGCATACAAATTTTTCTTCTTCTTTTCCACGGTTAGTATTTATCATATTTCATAATAGAACTATAACCAGAAAACTATTTTCTGCTCAGATTAAATACAGAGTTGCCAACTCAATTAGTGAAAAATATGCCAAATCAGTATTGAAACTATGCCAAAATATGCTAACAATTTCTTAATATACTTAAAAAAATTATACTAACATGAATATGATCATTAATCACTTGAAACAAATAAAAATTGGATGACCTTATTGAAAAAATATATCAAAAATGTTGATAAATTATTAAGAGCAAGTTTGTGAAATTGAAACTATTCCAAAATATGGTGAAAAATTTCTTAATATGCTGAAAAACTGGAGGAACTTATTGAAAAAAATATGTCAAAAATGTTGACAGATCATCAAAATCACGTTTGAGAAATTGTATACTTAGTTTTACAATTGCTAAACAATATTCTGAAATGAAGAGTGGCATTATATTCGCAGATTGTTTGACCAATTGGATCATTCGATAAAAGGATAGCATAACAAATCGGAATTCAATGTAGACCTGGTCGCACACGCGTGGTCTGTGCGTTAACTAGCTTTGATAATTAATAAGAAGATAAACTAGACTACCAAGGTAGAATTTAAATTCATGATTTAAAAAAATGATAGAAAAAATATAATATTTGATTATATACTATATATTATAAACTCAAAGATTAGTTTATCGTTGTAATTTCAACATTTTTGAGTAACATTAATAATCCAGGTAACTTAAATTCAGTATAGTTGATTTATCTTCTACATTTTTTGATAATAAAATACTAAAATACATAACCTAACTCTACTCAAAGACGTAAGTGAAGTTAGGCTGTGGTTCAATGCTTAACTCCCGTAGTAGTTAAAGGAGGACAAAAAAAGCCAAATTGCAGATTTCATTTATGTCATAGTGTTGTAAACGTATCCGCAAATGTTTTAGCCGGATAATGCGTATCTTATATAGTTATGAAAATATTATTGTTGTTACTGTGCTAATCCATGTACTGTATGTACATACAAATATTTCGACCATCAAATGATTATAATGCAAGAGGAAAATAGGCTCAAAATACTGTATTTAGCATATTGTTATAGATTTGCCCCCAGTGGTTTATGGATGTTTGAAGAAATGATGAGACTGTTGAGAACCGTCGTAGGCACGAACACAGAGCTCATCTAGAGTTGCATTGTCGATGTTAAGGACATCGAACTGCCTTTGTCCACAGAACATACCATTATAGTTTATAATAATAAAAATCTTTTTTATTTGAAACTCTTTTTAATTTTGGGTGGGTACATTAATATTGAATATCAATCCATATTTTATGTAGTAGTTTTGAAATTCCCGCGCAAAAAATACATGAATATTCATAGAATAATAGACTCGATTCTGTGTACATACTGTGACATGAGTTTGAATCTCCCGCTCGATAATTACTTCCGCCAACTGTGAACGTCAAATCGGCCATATTTGTTTCCATATCCAATGCACCGAGTTTGCATTTCTATTAAGGGTATGTTCTGTGCCTTTGTCGCTCCCGTTAAGGAGTAGCTTTCGATTCACCTCTGAAATGAACTGACGTATCACTTCACTTCATTTTAGCCAGTTCGTTTGTCAATCGAACTGAAGCGCTTCAGTTTAACTGATCAAGCTCTCTGGCCGCTTCAGTTCAACTTACTGCTTCACTTCAGTTAATTCAAATTTCTAACCCCTAAGTTTTATATGTATTTCACTTTTGTATTATTCTCCACTACTCTTGGTTTGTTTATGTTTTTTGGAAAACGTTGGGATTTTTTGATAACTGAATTATAAGATGTCAGATACAGAAGACGCATTTGTGGCAAGTATACTAGGAAACTTCTAATTTCAGTCTTATAAAATTAAATATTTTTCAGGAAGCATTAGTTAACGATGTCTTTGATGAGGACGATGACGAAGAATCATCAAGTAGTTCTTCCTCATAATTGATTCGCAATGGAACAATAAACTCTCTGAAGTGTGCAGTCATTTTTTATAAAATAATATATTCATTTAATTTTGTCGAATTCTATTCAACTAGATTCCCGCTAACCCAAAAAAAATAACCGAAAACAATAACAAAAACATACACATAACCTTATTTCATGTGTCAGTTCAAAATACCCCGTTCTATTCATATGCAGTGTATCACTTCTGAACTGAAGTGATATGGAAATTAACGAGGTGAATCGAAAGCTACAAAAATTTGTCTTTGTGATGGAGTGGGAAAGTGAAAAGTGCTTACTTTTAATCGTTGTGGTCGGGGCAGTCCGACCACAAATTTTATTATAATAAAATTTAAAAAAGTGACGCCTGGGAAGCCATTGCGACTAAAATTGCTGAAGAGTCCACAGTCATCCTGCTTCAAATCGTTCAGCAATGAGGAATAATTTCTTCCGCGCAGAAACGAAGACTCTCACATGCGGCGCCCTTTTTTTGTGCTTTTCCTTTTCTAGATGATCAAGAATTACAATTGACGCAGCTGCAATCGCAATTTTCGACAACCCGGGTGCCATCCGTTCACAGCGAATGCTCTCGAACAACTGATCGTCCGAAATACTCGGGCAGTGTGAACAGTGGGTTCGTTTCCGTTCGTGCTCGTTGAAAACCGGCGAACAACGAACGCGAATGCTCGAGTATGTTCGGGCAGTGTAAATGCGGCCTTAGAGATCGTTCGAGAACAGGAGTAGCAACCACGTGTCGGCATAGTTCGTTCTTTGCAAATAAGGTTAGATAGACATAAGCGATATTGACATTTGTTATATTTATTTTCAGATTATAAATAAAGGATATTTATTGATTGTTAAAAAGTTAGTTATTGGAATTTATCCGTCGAAACCCATAATTCGTAACAATATTATATGGTAAATTGGCAACATTACCATTTGGCATTTTTGGGAGTTGGTAGCACTATATATACAAAATTAGGGTATGTTCTGTAATCAAGCCCATTCAAGTAACGAATTATCTTTTCGACTCTTTAGAAGTGTGCAAGCACAGCCTAACTCTACTTAAGTAAGTAGAGTTAGGCTGTGGTGCAAGTTGTAGCACTTGTAACATTGTCATAAATAGCGCATTACATTTCTAATAAAATGCGTATCTCGAACATATTAGATTACCTTTAAGGTTTTTTCAGCGAAGATACTTCATTTCAAAGTCCTCATACCTTGTTATTTAAGTCGTGGGTAAATGGATGTCACTCGCCTAGAAATCTTCCATCTTTTCAAAATATTTTGTACGTTATTTAGTTTCGCTTTGATAGTAAACTTTGATTTTTAATAAATGGATTAACTATATGGTTTATTATCAATGGCTCAATAAACAATTCGAAAACGAATTTCCTGGTATTCAAGACGAAACATACTTCTGAAATGATGAAATCTATTCCTAAATGTATTTAATACTAGAAAAGGAGGATTTTAGGAAACTTAATATTCTCACGGTAGCCGCTCCGTATATATTTGAGGTTGTCATATTTCTACGCGAAAATTCACATAATTCCGGTGAATACTAGCGCAACAGCAGTATTGCTATCCGAGGACTGCATTGCAATCGCAAAAGCATCACTTTAGTTTGTACGAAAAAAGTCCATTATTTGGTTGTATACTTCTTTCAACAAATTACCAAAAATCTTGAAGAGTATGAACTTAATACCATTCAGAAGTATGTTTAAGCGACATCTAATTGAGATTGTACCATGTTCAATTGAATCTTGTTAGATATTTAGGCAAAATAGGGTTTAATAATGAATATATGCATAATTGTAGCACTTAGGCGCTTACCAATTAAAAGGTTTGAAATCTGTCAAATTCTTTCTATATTCATATTATAACTGGCCGCTACCATTATTTATGAAAGAAAATCCATATTAACGTTTAAATTTTTTTATAGAATTCAATAAAAAGCTACGAATTCAAATAAACAAATAATTATGAAAAGATATGAATTAATTAAACGGTTTTTATTCGCTTTTTTTCTATATGGTGGTGGGTTCGAATCCCACAGTATTAACTAAACTGAAACTCTTCCTTGCTTATTTGATTTTTGTATTTATTTTCGTCCTTTCACGAAAGACTCTGCAAGGATCTATTAATAACTTCTTAAATAATTGTAACATATTAAGCAAATGTTAAATTCTCTTTTGCATTGAAGATCACCAACAGCAATACAAAAAAAATGCAACCTTGGACTGCTCTTGTCGTATTGGCTGTTTTGAGAAGCTTAGTATACTAATCCTTTCTGTAATTGCAAAGAAAAGTCGGCCTTTTCATCAAGTCAAAGATGTTTTTTTTTTTGGAATAAACATTTATGCTTTCCGACTAGTTAACATTATTAAATTATTATATGATCACATGACTACAAACACCCTGTTTTTTTACTGACGCACAAGATTCTTATTCATTTATTTCTGATAATAATCATATTAAGACATGCATGTTGTATTGGAATAACAAAATACACAAAAAATTCAATACACAAAAAATAATGCTTATAAATCAAAATCAAACATTAAATTGATGTTTCTCAAGTTTCATTACACATTATTAATGGATATCGTCCTTTTAAACAAATATTTATTAAGAAATTGATATTTTACACTTATTTCAATAATAAGAAACCAAAGGATTATTGAATAAGGAATGCTTTGTATACGCTTTTGAGAATCTCTCAACAAAAAGAACCAATAAATCAATAAGTGTTACTTCTATACTAAATATAAACAATATAAATCTTGCAAAAACTCAATAAATTTATCACATATTTCAAATCAACAATAATTGTCAACATACTTCGAAATTCAAAGAATTTATATGCAAGTAAGATTGCATTTCAACACTGAATAGACTCCTCTATTTTTCAAATTACCATTCCAGTGGCTTGTACTGATAAAAGGTTATTCAATCATTAATATTAATAAAAATGGTTATTATTGCTTCCAATAAAATTAAAGATCATTCAAAAACAATATAAATAACCCCAAGTAATGTAATGATGCATTTTAATATGACTGGAGATACAAACAGAAATTTTATTGTAGGTAAAACACAAGGAAGTTAAAAAAAAACTTTTGTTCACTTCCATTGAGTAAAATGTTGAAGATTAATAATACCCATAAATGATATTGTAGTCCAATATAATGACACTACTTCCAGCAACAACTTCACAAAACAAGAATTTTTGTTTATATGGGTTTGTGAATGCAAAACCTATATTATTGATATTTAAACATTACCCCTAAAAAGTACTGAAATAAGGACAGTTTGCTTGCATATACATGTTCAACTGTTATTGCACCTAAATTATACTGTTTCACCTAGGTACTTTTATTCGCTTTTGTTAATTTTACAATGTCTTCAATTTTTTTCTCACCGGTAGTTTTTAACTTAACTCCTTATAAACAAAAGAAATAATTCATTGGTACACTGCTATAGGCTACTATTTTGAAAGAATATACATAAGATAATTCTTTCAAAAAAATGCGCTACTGCGATCAGTTGCAGATGTTATATTGAAGAATTTCAAGCCATACATTCAAATCCTTACATAGAAAGTTTAATTATCAGAATAAAATATAACAAGTTTTTATAGTTTCCTCTACTTCCTGAAATGAAATATGATGTTATTTTTATAAAACAGAGAAAAAAGAATAAAGTATTAAACAGCGAAAATTGCATTGTAAATTAATCTAAATATAAATGAATAAGATAAAGGCTAGGAAAAAAGTTACATTTAAAAGTAAATGTAACCAATAAAAAACGGAAAACATTTAATGTTATTAAAGGGAACATTTCTATCAAGCAACAAGAAATGCATTGCAATGAATACCAATTAGTAGATATACCTAAAGATTGCATATTTCTATCGAATATATTTGAATGAGTTTTATTAGATTTTTGCAAAGACCATAAAATATGTGAAAAAATAATTGATTTAAGAAATAAAAACAGAATATATTATAACAATAAGGAGTATATTCAGAATATTCTTTGAGAAAAGTTTTAGTCAAAAATTACATCAACAATAAATTACTTAATCTATGTGATTGTGTAACAGAAGCAATTGCTCACTCTCAGTTTAAGCCATCCTGTATTCAATAAGAATAACCAATTACCACTTCCCTATAAAGGAAATAAGCTCTCTGTTAATCTTGCTGTTCCAGACCATGCTGGAACTTCTTTAGTCGCCTCTGTCTGATTTCATCTTCCGGCGACAAAGAAGCCGACGTACTTGGTGCATCATTAACTAATGTATCCTCATTTACTGTAACATCCAAATTTGCACCAAATTTAGTCTCTGTTTTGGATCCCAAAGTGTGGCTTCCGTTCAGATTTGTGACAGGTGTCTCACTTTTATGCTTTGGTGCTGTACTTTGGCCGCTCGTACTTGGTTTTGGTGAACTATCAGGCGCACTAGTTTCTCCCATTGAAGAGTTTTCAGTTGAGCCAGGATTACCAGGATCAACTGTCAATCCGCTTGCTTGTGGAAAGACTCCTGACAGAGTTGCAGCTGCTGTATATTGCTGCATCATTACTACTGCAGTATCTAACATAATCTAAAATGAGGAATAATAATTCAAATGCTTTTTATCCACAATTTGCAATGCTAACTAACCAAAATTTAAGTAACCTCAGTAAAAAAATATATTAATAACAGTTCATGCATCACACATTTCTAAGGATATGAAGATTACTATCAGGTTTTTCTGTTGATAATACTTATAAAATAATATATAACGATAACTTTTCTTAAACAAGATTTGACTTCAACACTATAAAAACTTTTTGTTAATTACCTGAATATTTCTGAGACACTGAATTCTTGCCTCTATATTTGCTCTTTCAGTACCTTCCATCTGCACCAGTTCTTCATCACTCAAGCTCTGTAAATTTTGAGGTGGCATTGGGGGAGGGGCCATAAATGGAAACAGTGGAAAAGGGGGCAATGGGAATGCTGGAATATTCATAGTAGGAGGAGCATTAGGTGGTGTAGTGTTTGAAGTGTTTGGTGTAGGATTCGGTGCAGCATTCTGGTTCTGATTTACTCCTTGGAACATATTTGGCCCAATATTTTGATTTCTATTGAACATTTGGAATGGATTAGGTCCAACGAAACCATTAAAGAACTGGTTAGGTTGATTAGGCATAGGTCTTGGTCTAGGTTCAGACCTTTCACTGGTAGGTGTGCGGAGTATGTTCAAACGGCATGTAGGGCATGTTTGTTGTCTTTGAAACCATGATCTTAAGCAAGAAGTATGGAATATATGATTACAAGGTAGTTTTTTAGAGGCCGTAGTCATTTCTTCTCTACATATGATACAGACATTGTCTGAAGAGGCTAATTCCTCTGGTGTTGCATCAGGATATAAAGTATTCATGTTATGAATGGCACGCCGAGAAAGAATAACGTCACTCAGTGCTTTTTTGAAATTTCTCAATGTATAATACATTGGTCTGAAAGCAAATAATGGCAAAGTATAAATTCTGACCATAATTGCAACGAATGCAATGTACAAAATCACTTTTATCAAACCCATAACGAGTTCAGTGTACAAAAGAAACACAGCTTTGTTGTCCCATGGAGATTCGCTGTTAAGGTCCACTGAATGAAGGGCATACTTTATAGCGATGTTAAAAACAATTGTTAATAAAATAGCATATTCAAATCCAAATACTAATTGCACTGATGCTCCTTTTGAAATAGTGGACAGGTATGCATGTTGAATGAAATGAAGGTCCAGAGAGCCTAATAAAAGTAGTAAGGACAGTACTCTTATATGAAAGAGCCAACTGATTACTGGACTTCTTTCCATCTGAAATGAATAAAAATGTATATCAACTGAGCAGAATATAAATAATTTCATAAGTTGAAAAGACCATCAACCATCTAGTTTAATATGTAGCTGATGTTTATTGAAAAACTTTTAAATATAAAAAAGTTATATATTGAGTTTTAATGAAATTTGTCATCTGAATTCTACTCTAAAAATCAATCTATGGTATTGACTAGGATTGTATTCAGCAGAGATAAATATTTCTTCATTACTCAAATATTTCTCCATTACTTAAATATGCAGTACTTAGGTCAATAGAATATAAATATTTCAAATTTTTAGAACAATCTCTTCAACTGTAGTAGAAACAATCTTTCTAAATCATGTTAAAGAAAGTTTGCCAAAAGATTAAAATATTGTTTATTTATTTTAAATATAGCAAAATGTAAAGTTTATGTAATTCAAGATTTGAATTAAAGTTCCATATCAACAATGAAAAATTTAACATTACAACTTACATAATCTACTCTATCTTCTGCAAGCCAGTGGAAACTTTTCAGAAATAATAAGAGAGTAAAAAGTGCCACAAATTTTGGATTAAAGTCATCTCTGAATACTGTAAATGCTAAACATGTCTCTGTTATAGCATACCATGAACGTTCCATTAAATGCTATAAATATAACATAATAATCACACATTTCAAGATATTATGGAAAAGACTACCTCAAATTCTGCAGTTCTTAACTGTCCAAAAAATATTTTGCGGATTATTTTTCCAGCAATAAGAACACATATGAAAGCTTGGATATATATTACCTGAAAGTAAGTAAATAAGACATGATATGGTTCAGTTATTTTTTAAGATATATTTTGCTGGCTAGCTATTTAATTATATACTTACAGCCATACTGGGATTGGATTTGGTAATATATACAACAGAAGGATAAAATTGTTTTTTCTGATAGTAAGCATTTGCTAGAACTATTGCAGTTAATGTTAAACTTAAGAGTGATATTCCGAGGGCTCTCATTTTGGCAGCTATTTTATTGTATTTCTGGATAAAAGTTTCGATTTTTGGACACAAATAATTTGCTACGTGGTTTTCTCCATGTAAAATCAAAATATTACGATTTGTTTGATAAAGAAACGTCAAATGAAACCTCTTTTTATATTTGCACATTAGCGCCAACAGTGGCCACAATTATAATTATTCTGCGTGGAAATATTTGATTGGCCTGACAATTTCCATTTAAACATTTTGTGTGAAAACGAAAGAAAAATAATTTCTACATATTTATCTGGTAGACCTTGTATTAGGTCTACCAGATAAATATTAACACAATTTTTTGATTTGATATAATAGTGCTATGGTAGTGCTAGACTATATAATTGATATGGTAGTGCTTAGAGTGGCAAAATTTTTGATTTTGAATAAAATATGTACTATGAAAATTATTTTTTTATATACATTTAGATACCGTTTATGTCTCTTCTGACATCTCAGCTAATCTTTCAGCACCTTTTATTTTCAGCGTCTGAAAATTGATAAATTAGGAAATTCAACAGTTTTTAAAAATTTGGAAATCTTTACTTTTAAATACTGTCATAAGAAGCTACTGAATATTTCTTATAGCTTCTTTATGACAATGTAAACTGCCAAATGACCTTACATTCAGGAAACATTTTGTTTTGATTTTGAGTTATCATTTATGGTGATAATAATTTGAAAATTATCATAATCATGTGAGATTATGAAATCATATTTTTATTTGAGGAATTTTGTACTGAATTATTTTTAACTCAACGAGTATTACTTGTGAAATACAATTATTGTAAACCAAGACCTTGACTGTATATTATGTTATTATTGATTTTCTAATGTGAAAAACTAGTTTAATATCACTAATATAGCATATATTAAATTCAAAATAATCAGGAATTATCCAAGACATAATTGCACTTAATTTTTTTCATCACAACAGTCGTTGATATGAATACCTAACACATTTTATGGCGAATGTACTCAAATAATGATTTCTCGCAATACTTGGTGGAATATTCTTGAAGAATATAGTAGTAAAATTTTACTCGTAAGCACTCGGCTAAAATTCAACAAAAAAAAAATGGTTTATGCATTCAACATAAATTTTGAATTGCTAAACAATTGTCAAAAGTTTTATAAATTCAAAAACTTATACAAATTGTCAACTCTCGACTTGGCTAATAAGTTCGAAATATATCACCTTATTTGCGTGGACTTTTATCCCATTTTTATCCAATTATACAAATTATTAATCATTTCAGTCTTTATGCGTGTAATCAATATTACATGTTTGTTAAAAACAAAGAGATACGTGCAAAAAGTCAAATGCATAGATGATTATAAGAAATTAATTCATTTGTTTCTATGGTTTACTGCATACGAAATGCGGCAAAATCCAAATATGTCTAACAGCAATAATTCTTTCATAAAAAGATGTATGAATTTACAAGATCATGCAACTTGCTTTTTCAAATTATTATGTATATACTATAAAAAAATTAAGTCGAATAATTTTTAAAACTTTTTATTTGCAGGCAAACCTCACATTAAAGAATTCTTACATATGGATAAATGCTGCGCATTGATTGATAAATATATTTTAGTAGGTGTATTTATTTATTTTTTGCGAGCAGAATTTGGAGTTGAAGATTATTCAACAAGAAACTTTTACATTGCACTGTAAGTAATATAGGTACACAAAAATCTCCCATATTGTTTGATACTGTTGGCAGGTATTTGTGTCATGAAATTTATGAAGAAGTAAATTCTTTAAAATTCCAAATAGCCAAAAGATGTTTGGGAAATTGTGTGAGGAATCGTGATTGTGTGAAGAGATTCGATGAAGATAGATTTTATTTGCTACAAAGAATGAATTTTCATGTGATATATGACAAAAGTCATTGTAACTTAATTTTTTCTCGATTTCCACATGTTGTTTGGTACAGAATCAGATCGGATGTACATCATGGAGTTATTGTTGATGAAGATAAAATATGTAGTGCATGCAAGTGGCCGGTAGTTTCAAATTTGAAATTAAATAAGTTAAAATAATATGTCCTAGTGATGGAAAATAACATTGATTTTAGTGTTGTATTAGTCAATATTATTATTCTTTGTGATATGTCATATATATTAATTTAAAAAAATTATAGAAATGCTTTAATTTATTCAAATAATGTTAAGATTAATATTTAATTTAAGTTAATTTAAATCCTCAAATAGTTCTGATGTTAATAAACAGTTGTATTCATGCAAAGTTGGTCATAATAGCAGAATTATTCAATTTCCTATAGGTTTTTTTCTGTTAAGGTATTGTTTAGAGACCTGTATTAGATAAGTAATAAATACTATAATCATCTCAGATATATTATTTCATTTCATAATCTCATCATGCTAAATAATATTTATTTTATTAGGTAAGATTGATACAATAGAAAAAATTGAATGCGTAATTATCTTAATAATCCACTGATGATGAAATAATTAATTTTGGTAATTTGAAATCTTGTAGGAACAATTTGAAAACACATTATTGAAAAAATAAAAATTTCAAGTTATGGGTGTTTAAGATTGTAGACACCAAATTCATATATTTTGAATATATATATATATAAATCTTTATTCAAAATTATGAACATAAATTTTCACAAATCAACACAATTTTGCTGCAAATATTAGTGTTCCAAAAATATTTCATTTACAATTTAATCTCGTTTCATTATTTGATTATAATTTATATCTCGTTTATATGTATGTATATATATTTGCCAAGAATTCTAAAAAATGAAAAATTGGACATATTTTTCTAACCCTTGGTAGATGTGATGTCAACCTACTACTTTCAACTACTTGCAACAATGGTTCCAATGCATATTGTATGTTATTGTGGAGGGTTACAAGAAGTACCAAAATTATTAAGAGATAACTATTATTTTATGCAATTGTTTCCATCAGTAAAAACTCTAATAATCATAATTAAAATATATTTGTTCTAAAACAAAATACAAAATCAATAAAATATTTTCTTAAAAAAATATGTCTAAAATGATAATTTGAGCAAACTAATATTCCATACACCTTGGAGTAAAAACTTTCAGTGGGGTGCTCCTGTTAATATGGGGCGTTTTACACAATCTTTTAGGAGATCTAGCCATTAATGGTTTTTTAATCACAGGGGTTTTGCATGGAGTAAATTTTATAGGAGATATCAAAACTTTGTCAATGACAAACGGAACTTCCCTTTCCGGCGTGGTTCCATATATACTTCTGCTTCTATGTCCTTCAACACACTGCCTTGCAGCATGCAATTTCTGTCTCTGTGATAAGTTCAGTCGATTTCTTCTAGGTGACATAGTTTTCTTTGTAGTCGACTTATCGTCTGTTCTTAGATTCTTAATCCTTTGCGATAATTTAACATCATTTCCAACCTTGCCCACTTTATACGTCACTTTAGCTTTCCCATTTGATTTTATTGATTTATTGCTTATATTGGAATTATCCGAATCTACAAGGTTATCGAAAAGTTTCGCTTTAGCAAGAACCATTCCGGCGTTCTGACTTCTGAGCTTAGCAATAGATGGCCTTCCGGTCGAAGCACTTCCATCATTATTTGGAGTTTTCGAAGTAGTCAAAAACCTGTCGGCGCTTGTCCAGTGCGCAGACGTGTCGTCAACGTTACTCGATAACGCTGAATGAAATGAAGTCTTCCCGGTCATATTTAGTGAAGCTATCGAGCCGGATGCACTAATAGAAGAACGTAGAACCCTGTGGCTCAAATTCGGAGTAGACACGTTATCGCTTGTCACAAGGTTCGCTGTAATTTGAGGCGTTCTTTCGGTAGAATTTGCCCGGTTACGCCTCAAGGTGACGCGCGGAATAGCGATATTCGTCCCGACGTGCCACGACTGATTCCTCGTCAATTTGACGTTTTGTCTTTCCAGCTCCCTGGATCGACGTCTCAGCGTTCCTATTTTCCTGGCACTTGGCGACCTTATGACGACATGTTCATTACTTCGGCGTATTTTCAATTCGCGACTCAATCTTCTTGCCAATTGGTCGGTGGTGGGACTAAGCGGTTCCGTATACACTAATGTTTGTTCGTAGGCCGTCTGGACGCCTTTCACTGGATCTAAAATATTCGCGTCGTCGTTTTTCACCGCGTCCACTTGAGATTGCACATTGTCCATTTCAATCGAAATTCGACGTTCTATTGCCGACACTCTATTCTTTATATGTTCGTATTCTGTTTTGGAGATTTTGACGAAGCCATCGTCCGATGTATCTTTATTCTCCACTTCCATATTATCCTTGCTATATGTAACTGGATTCGAATCCGAGTTATGTTGGGGACCGCTGTAGGAATTACGTTTTTTATTTCTTCTAAAGGCCGCCGCACTGCTGACCGCCGACCATCGCCTTTCTATTATCGACCTTGGGCCGAGACTTGTTCTACTTGCTCTTAAGTTTTCATCATTTTCGTTTTTCGGGTTTTTTGACCCTTTGCTTTTGGAATACCACTGAGATTTTTTGTCTTTTCCTCTGAAAAAAAAAATGATACTTTTATCTCTATATTACTGCTATATATCTTTTATCTCTATATTAATTGCTGATATTGGACAATATCAGCAATTAATGCAAAATATCAGTATTGAAACTATCAGTTAAACAACTATAATTTAAATCAAAAGGAATTTCGCTTTATATGAATCTACAAAAGAGAAAACTTATATCAGCTTAGAGATTATTGCTAAAAACTGATTATTTCTGTAATTTCCTTGAATATTCCGTGTAACTCTCATTTTAATCTGTTAGTCTCATTATTTATCCTGTAGGAGACCAATAGTGTTTTTATCAAATAACTATCCTGAAAAAGAAAATCCAGTGACGTTACATATCAAATACATATGTTACGTTTTAAATAATACAAAATATTATATTATAATATTTTATATTATACAAATATTATGCTTCAAATGCAATAAATATTAGGAATATATCAAAACTGAACTTTTATGATTAAACAATGATTTATATCACTACTGACAATTAACAAGATTAATTAAAGTTGAAGGTCACTTACTGACTAGTTTTTTCAGTGCAGATACTCTTCTGATTATTTTTTCGTTTATCAGTCTTTGGGCTGCAATGAGAAATGTTAAATAAACATTATCACTTTTTTAAGTGTCAACTTACTTAGGATTTTCACATATAGGAGTAGAAATTTTTGTAAAAGGCATCTTTAGAATTTTTCCTTCAGGCAGGTTACTTATAACATCTTTTCTGCAAAGAATATGGAATTAAATGAAGATGTGTTATATAATTAGTTACCTCACACAACTCATTAGTAGAATTGAGATAGAATTTACAATTGACATAACAATTGTGGTTCCATTTTGACCCTTTTGTTTATTTCTTAGTAATATTTAAATTATTTTTCTAACTACTTTAATTGGGACTTTTGGAAGATATATAGAGAAGGTGTTATTGATTAAATTCAATTCAAAATTAATTTTTGAGATTGAAATTGCCTCTAAATCAATAGCTTTATTAATTAAGTTGACTTAGGATTTTCATTTCACCTTCAGTTAAAACGGCAGTTAAGGTTCATTTGCTGTTCATCAAGTTACCAGACTTTTGCCTCTTTTTACTTCTAGTTAGAAAAAATTGGTAGATAAACTGTTTTTCAACAATCGAAAAAACAGTTAACAATCAATGTGATTAAACTTGACTAAATTAACATTAAATTTCACATTTTAACAATTGAAATTAATATTATATTACTAGCGGGCCCGACAGACGTTGTCTTGCCATGACATTCCAAGCTATTAGGATAAACGAATGAATGCATTTACAAAAATTCACTCAAGTCGATCCATCCTGTGAGTTGCAGTATATTAATAATAAATTGAAATTGCACTATCAACTCTACATATGTTTCGGTTGGTTAGTCCCTTATGATGAATTATACCTAAATTTCTGATTTAATTTTTGAATTGACGTAAAAGCAATATGCATTATTTCTAATTGTAAATTTCTGATTTCAAGTTATTTCAAAATTAAATCAGAACTTCCTCAATTTCTGAAATAATTTTGAAATGTCAGAAGGCATAATTTCTACTTGAAGTCAGAAATTTCCAAATAGAAATGATGCATTTTGATATTTCGTCCATTTCAAAATTGATTTAGAAATTAAGTTATCACTCTTAATAATGGGATAACCTCCCAGAACATACTCGTTTAGTTAATATGTTAAGTTTCACTCAGTGAAACTTAATCTGAATGTTATATAATATATTATATAACTAATAAAACTGAGACCAAGCAATATATTCACAGGAGGATAATGAATAAGGAAAATTTGGATAACCTTAGAGAAAGACTAAAAAAAGTCAACTGGAACCAAATACATGAATATGACGACAAGGACGTGGATACACAATGGAACTGTTTCAGTGAACTTTTTCAAACAGAATTCCAAATAAGCTACCCCTTAAGGTGTATGTTACTAAAGAATAAAAAAAGTCAGACACAAGCAGAAAATAGCGATAAAATAAGAACATGCAAAACCAGACTAGACATTCTACACACTTGTAAATCAAAAAATAACATATTTCAAGAAGCGTACAAACAAGTTAAAAAGGAGTACGACAACTTATTGAGACAAGAAAAGCACCAAAGATACAGAGAGCGAATTATAAACTCACACAATAAAAGCAAAACCCTATGGAACATTGTGAAAGAAATAAAGGGCACTGAAAAGAAACACGCGATCCAAGTCCCTGGCGAACCAAAACGAGTAGCTAACAACTTCAACTCTTATTTTTTAACTTCAACTCAAATCATGGCTACCACAACAATATGTGATGATCTTGATAATAATATTAAACGCAACCCGAATTCGTTAGTCTTTCAGCAAATTAGTGAAGAGGAATTGATCAAACTAGGTGCAACACTGAAAAACAAAAGTAGCTGTGGAAAGGATGGAATTCCAACATCAATTATGAAAGCGTGTTTGGAAGAAGTAGCAAAACCAGTTACTTTTATCATAAATAACTCCCTAAAATATGGTATTTTTCCTGAGGAGTTGAAATCTGCAATAGTAAAACCCATCTATAAAAAAGGCGATAAAGAGGAAATGGAAAACTATAGACCAATAAGTCTTTTGCCTGCCTTCTCAAAACTATTTGAACTAGTAATAAGTAAACAGCTAATATCCTTCCTAAGTCAACATAGCATCCTCTCAACCTCCCAACACGCATATGTCAAGGGGTATTCAACACAAACAGCCATATATGAATTCATTGCCAACATAGTTCATGCATTAGAGGACTCTGACATTGCAATTGGCTTGTTCCTAGACCTGTCAAGGGCTTTCGATAGTCTGAATCATGGGTACATCTTCAAAAAATGGAACAATATGGAATTAGAGGGACATCTCTGGAATGGTTTAAATCCTACCTTCAATTCCGGACCCAGACGGTGTCGATTAACACCGATACATCTGAAGTAAATTCCGAGACATTACCAATTGAATTTGGGGTACCACAGGGAAGTATATTGGGACCCATAATCTTTATAATTTTTATAAATGATCTGAGTGATAAATTGACTAACAACCATGTATCAGTAATCAACTATGCAGACGACACCAACATTCTCTTGAGGAGCACCAATTGTTTTGAAGCTACACAACTAACCATGAATACACTAAGCCAAGCAAACGAATGGTTCATAAATAATCAGTTATGCATGAACAAACAAAAAACCCAGGCAACACTGTTCAAAACTTCTCACGCATCCTTTGTAACGCCAAAACTGATTAGTGTACAGGGTGAGAAGTTGAATCTAGATAAAACAATTAAGCTTCTGGGAGTATGGATGGACGAAAGTTTGAAATGGAACAAACATATTGAGGAACTCAGCAAGAGATTAAGTTCCAATTGCTATTCATTAGGTGTCCTGAATAAATACCTAGACAAAGAGTCATTAAAAATTGTTTACCAAGCGTCATTTGAATCTAGGATTAGATACGGGTGTATGTTCTATGGCAATGCGTCCAATATAGACAATGTTGCAAGACTCCAAAAAGAGCTCTTAGATACATTCTAAAAATGAAATCGGCAGATTCCTGCCGCGGAAATTCTGTGAGAATGGCCTCTTGACAATTGCGGCCATTCATATTCAGGAATGTCTGTTGTTCCTATTCAAGAACAAACATCGTTTTGAACAAAAAACATCCACAGAGTACAACACTAGGACCACTCAGTTGAAGTATCCAGCACACAAACTTGCATTTACAGAACGTTGCCCAGAATACATGTGTACAAGATACTTTAACAAGATTCGACCAACAATGAGAGCTGAGAAGAACATCAAAAAGTTCAAAAGTCTTGTTTATGAGATGCTTCTGAAGATGGAGCCATACAGCGTCAAAGAATTCTTGGACTATAACATGGAAAGGTTACCCACCGGATCTTCATAATTTGTACTGTATATTGACACAATTTCATTTCAATGTGTACAATTTGTTAAATTGTTCTACTTTTATTTGGAATAAAGAAGCATTATTATTATTATTATTATTATTATTATTATATCGTTAGGTAGCTCTTTGCACATTTGATTGACTGCCACGATCTGTCAGGTCGTCTTCTCCTCAGCATTGTAAATTGTAATCAATATAAGTGAGAAAAGATCTCGCGCACTTAGAGGTAAATTGTCACTATCACAAAAGGTCAAAAAAAAAGAGCACATAATTTGAAATGTCACTATCACAAAAGATCACCAAAGTAAAGAAAGTTCTCGCGCACGTAGCGGTAATCCTCCAAAGCGCACGCGAATAATTTAATATGAACTTTATCGGATAGTAGTAAAGTTCAAATTGACTCCACATTTTATTTAGAAACGTTTGTATGGGAAATAGAAAAGTGCTGTTTTTAGAGTTTTCCCGGCAATTATTCGATTTTTTCTCGCCTTTTAAACCTTCCCTGGAACTCCACGAACATTTCAAGACTAAGATAAGATAAATCCGTTCAGCCGTTTTCGAGTTTTAGCGAGACTAACGCACAGCAATTCATTTATATATATATAGATTAATGGTATATATTTAATATTAGAATATTATTATTAGGTTCATAAATAATAGTTTCTTGTAAATATTTTACAATACGTTTTTGGTAGTTGAAATATTTCAGTAAACTTTAAATTAATTTACTACCTACTTTCTTTTGTTGGATAAACCTAATGTTTCCATTTTTCTCTTTTTTACACTCCTAGTAATTGAAGGTGTCAACAGAAGGTCTGGTGTTACAATGGTTGGTGAAACTTCATCTGATTTATTTCCTACCATCTTCTTTAAACCATTGAACATTCCTAAAAATTTTATTTAGTTTTTGTGAGTGGATATATATCTACCTCTTACTTGTTAAGGAGCCACTACGTCTTTTTTTTTTCTTATCCACAATTGGGAAGTCTTCAACTGTATTTGTGTTTGCAACTCGATCTATTATAAATTCAGGTATTATTCCAACTTTGTTAGCATTTTCTATTAGAAGCTGTAAGAAGGATGCATATTACTTGGAATATTACAAACTAATTGATATCATTAGATTTACTCATGCATACCTGAACAAGGTCACAAGTTTTCTTAATTTTATGCTGTGTAGAGAATGATGACTTATCTTGAGGAAATGGAAAAATATTTGGTCCTATAACTATTGCCATATTTAGAGATGTCATTTTATTTTGAGCTGAATGTCTGGTGATAGCATTAAAAAACTAAAATTTGTAAGATTCATGATTTGAAATAGTTTAATTTTTTTTTGAAAATTACCCTCAGCAAATATGCCAATGTGTTAAGATGTGCTTGTGGTAATAATAAACAGAGTAGGAAGACTGCTTCTAATTTTTCTTTTTCCAACAATGTGCATCTCAAAAAATACTCATGAAACATGACTGGAATTAAAGGCTCAGGTAATTCCCTCAGAAAAGTTTTTAAGATTCCTGCCACATCAATAACGTGATAATCATCCTCAATTCGACATCCTGCATTTAAAGACAGCTGAAATGTAAATCACAAATGCCATTTGAATTTGAATGCCAAAGCTTCATTTGAGTGTACCTTAATTTCGTTCTGTCGAGATTTTGAACCTTCTTTTCGGAACAATCCTTCAGTATCAATTTTCTTCAGTATAAAAGAACATAGGTCATGAACAACTATGGGAACAACCAGCTGTTGTCCATCACTTAATGTTACAAGTTGTGTTGGCAACAAACTTAAATCAACTTTGAAGCATTTAAGAGTTTTTTTGACTTCCTTTAACAGAAAATTATTGTTAAAATCGAAAATTGTTATATCACTCTAAATATAACCTGTACAGTAGGTTTCGCTTTCTTTCTGCGATATTTCACCCCCATTCGTCGCAAATCTTGAATAGCAATCTCTTTGATTTCATCTTTTTTATGTACATCATTCATAAACATTTTTGAAATATCACTGAAAGGAATTATTTATTGGAACTATCATTATGATAGCCACATATTTTCGCGAATTTTTACAAGTCAAAAGTCAAATCAAGATTCAAAAGTTTCTGCGCATGAGTATTGACAACTTCATTTTGTTATTGGTGGCAACTTAATGTGGGAATTTTAAAATGTAACCGTCCTTTTTACGTGTTAGATGAAAAGTGGTTTGTAAAAACACATTTTTGAAATGTGAAAACGAAATTTCAAGACGTGTTGCTTAGAGCTGAATAATTTCACTGTAATACATTCACTACTCAGAAAAAATGTTGATTAAATGAATAATATAATTAAAATTAATAATAGTGGATTTATTTGAAATTAACAAAAATAAGATTATTTTGAGCTCATCACTATAAGATTAACATCAGTAGAAATTTAAATATATCCTTTTAACAATATATATATATATATATATATATATATATATATATATATATATATATATATATATATATATATATATATATACCAAAGGAAATTATTTATTTGGTTACTATGGAGGTTATATTGATCTTAAATGTTGAATCCATATTGTAAAATTAAAATGAATACAAACATAGGAAATTACTTACAGAAAAGGTAGAAGCTTTAAGAATAATCTCATGAGTATTTTGTGCTTAGGCCCAAAAGGGTCTGGTAAAACTTTGCTACTTCAGAAACTTCAAAATGTAGATAATGTTGATACCACAACCACTTCCGTACCAACGGTGGGGACTAATATCTACAATGTTAAAATTAACGAACTGATATTGCAAGTGAGAGAAGTTGGCGGTTCCATGGCTCCTCTTTGGCATAAATATTTTGATGGAGTCAGAAAAGTAATATATGTAATCGATGCATCTAACCTCTGCCAGATATCAGGAGCTGGTGTACTTCTTTACACAATATTGGCTCATCCATCTATGACAAATTGTAAGGTGAATAGTTTTCCTAGTGAATTTCAAACTATTGCCCACATATTTCAGGGTCTAAATTGGAGAATGTATAAAATAAGGTATCAACTTTTCAGAGTTTTTGCTCTTTCCGAGCACTATACTATAGTGCGCTGTTTCATCATCCTATTATGGAAATCATAATAGGAACAAACATACAAAAAATAAATGAAACTATCAACTGTATATATATATATATATATATATATATATATATATATATATATATATATATATATATATATATATATATATATATATATATATATATACATACAGTGATAGTTTGATTTATTTTTTGTATGTTTGTTCCTATTATGATTTCCGTAATAGGATGATGAAACAGCGCACTATAGTATTGTGCTCGGAAAGCACAAAAACTATATATATATATATATATATATATATATATATATATATATATATATATATATATATATATATATATATATATATATATATATATATATATTATTGAATGTAGTTCTTGGGTTATTAAGTCTATTAATAACTGTTGGTAATTCTATATTTTATTTACATATAGTTTTTAACGTTTCGACAAACCAATGTTGTCTTCTTCAGAATTTTTTTTCCTTATAACAGCTCTTCTCTGCACATCATAGTGTTACATTCTTTTAAAATTTCATACAATACGATAATAAATATCACAGTAACAAAATGAACGTTTTAAATCAAACTGTCTGACGAAAAAAAACCAGTTTTTTAAAAGTTTTGACAAAGTCTTAAATAACACGTAAAGAAACATTAAAACCATTTTCCAATCAAAATATACCAAGAAATTATTTTTATTGCAATACAAGCCAGGGCGACACATCCCGTTTGAAAATAGACATTTTACTGGTTTTAAAAGTAGACGGAACGGAATTATAAATTTAAAAACTTGTATAATAGTATGCTCTCTACAAAGCAATAAAATTATGACGAGGTGCTGAGATCATTATGTGTCAAGTGTTAATATTGTGCATTTGCTTTGTAATATTGAGGTTCGCCAAACGTATTCTATTTTTCATGTCTAACTATAGTTGCAACCCATATTTTTCAAATTTGAGCTTCAAAAAACGTATCAGAAGTCAGATAATTGGTGTAAGTAATTCAATTAAAACGACCTTGCTATGTTTGAAAGAGTTCGACAGTCAATGATAAAAAATTGAATACTTCTATCCAGCCCAGAAAGAACAATTGCGCACATTTCTTGAAATAGAGCAATTTTATATTTTTTATAATGAAATATTCCACAAATTCCAGATTCTAAATTCTAGGCTGAACCCAAAACTCCATCATACAAAGTTATTTTAGACTTATAAAAATCTTTAGCTTTTATTACTTCTGCATGGACTTCATAAATTGTGAACCAAGTACTTCCCGTGAGAAGGGGACCTAAACTTAGTAATCACAATCAATTGTGATTACCAAGGGTTGTCCTAGCCTAATTCATTACGAAACGTTGAAGATTGAAGAAATTTTTCATTCTAAATTAGATCCCTTATCTTGTGTTATACATTGGAAAATCTAGATAGGCATCTGTTTTAAGTGGAACACCGAAATCTCTGGTTATGCTTAAACATTGTTTAGCCTTGATGATCATATTTTTTGGGAAGAACAAATAATACGAATGTTTGCTTCTTTTAAGATCCTCTTAGCGCTCTCCAAGTCAGACTCCAGTTATCGACAAATGAGAAATGAGGCTATGTTAATGCTCCAAATGAAAAGATTACAAAATGAAATCACGCAAAACGTAACTGTTGTGGTCGCTAGTGCCATAACAGGGGAAGGAAGAGAAGAAATCCTGAACTGGATGAAGAAGAAATAAATTAATATTAGATACTTTCACTGAGACGCCTTCATGCGTTAAAGTACTTTCATCCATATAAAGCATATGTTTTTCAGTAACTTTCTTTAAAAATAATTTATTGCTTCGGTGTTCCTTCATGGTCCGTCAATTTGTCACATCTATATAAAATATATTCGAAGGAAGTAGAATCATATCTTCAAATTCAAATCAATCGTTCAATATGCTTAGAGTAAGTCTGTCAATTGTTAATTTAATTCCTTTTATGATTTTATTGAATTTACAGGTTGTGTTGCTGTGTATTTGTGTAGTTCTGTTATCAATGGTCAACTGTAATCCGTTATCACCAGATTTAGAGCCAGCAGCGTCAGGTGGAGGTGAGTAATTTTAATAATTTAGAATTGAATTAAAAATGATGTCAATTATTTAAGAATTTTGGAGTTATTTTATTTTTCTGCTTTTTCTAATTCTAATTGTGCTGAAGAATTGAGCAATTTATTTTGATACCTATTTCTAAGTTACTTAGAATTAACATTGAACTAATAAAAATTACTATGGTTCATTGTAAAATCCCAAGTAAATAACTAAAATATAAAATCATATTACCCTTATTAGGAATTCTCAAACTATAAGTGTTGGCATCAATTTCCTTCTCTTATAATCAAGTGACATAATTTTGATTTCTAGATTTCGTTAAACTTTATCTCTATAGCTGCATAATATGACAGCAGTAACAATGCGACGATGTAACAAACGCAATATCTGGATTTGCGATTTCCACATGAACGGTCTAACTCTTTTTGCACTAACAACATGGTACTTTACTCCCATAAAAGCACAGATAAACAAAAAAAAATTGATGAATTTTTGTGTCAACTGTTTTGGGAGGAATATTTTTCCAGAGTTATTACAATATTGTAGAATATGTTCTTTTGATCCTCCTGAATCACCCTGAAGCTATAAATATTAATAACCTTTCAGGTCTTGGTATCAATTGCTAAACTTCGAACCGATTCAATTACCTTAATTAATTTCAAAATATATCAATTCTTTAATATAATAAATCGTCTAAAGATATAAAGAGAAAAATTGAATGATAATGTCGAATTGAATATAAACTTAAATTCAAACACTTGAGCTTATGATTTACACTTTATTCACTACATAGCATGACACGTTTGATCGTCACAAACGACTTCTTCAGATGGTTACAGAATAATTTTTCTGTAAGAATTACACTTATTACAAACATTATTCTGTAAGCATCTGAAGAAGTCGTTTGTAACGACGAAACGGGTCATGCTATGTAGTGAATAGAGTGTGAATCGTAAGTTCAAGTGTTTGAATTGAAGTTTATATTCAATTATAATGGATTTACATCAAGTAAACGCCAACACTATTAAATAAAAAAGGATGATGTTGAAGTATTGCCTATTATTGGGACTTTTGATTTTTTTAAAATAGTTTTGCGACTCTTTTTATCTTATCGCTTATCATTCTTGCTCTCCTCAGATGATCATGGAAGAGTTCAAATCAAAGTATTCAGAGGACCTACCGAACATGATGGTCATGAACACTTTGCTCCTTGGGGCTACTGGGTAAAGGAACCTGCTGATCACCATTACTAATCAATTCATTTATAACTATTTTGGACTGATTTTGCTGATATAGAATTAATATGTTATCTCGTTGAAAAATAAATAATTTTATCGTTCATTTTGTATTTGGTTGTTGTTTTATCCAGGTTTTTCTCGTTGAAAACGTAACAACTTATTTATTTTAATGATTTTATGAGTGAGCAAATTTTGTGCCGTTTTTCTTCAGTAGTCACAAGCAAGTTCTTTAATACGGTGGATATTTTCTTTTGTTTAATAAAGGAAATAACTTTTAAATAATTCACAAATACAATAAAATTGAGTGCATAACCATATGTTATACATAGGTTACTATTATGTATAGAAAATTTAAAAAAGAAATAGTTGTAGTCATATTTGATAAACCTACTTAAAACAACTGATAATTTTGAAAAATTTTTCCTAAATTATACATTCTAATATTAGGAATGAAAACGAACTAAAAACTCAGTTTCTGAATATATTGACAACATAGTAAATTGATAATTAAAAAACCTAGTTCCCATACATTAAAAGAAATCAATTCAAATTTTTAATTATATTATATTTTTGGACCATGTTCCAATGTTGTCATCATTCATCAAAATGTAATAGAATTAATTTCTGTTACATGGTATTGGAAGTGGGAAAAACAACATAACCTTATAACTTGATATAAATATATTTGAAATAACCTCAATAAGTACACATGTGATGCAATTAAGTAAATCTTTGCAATTAATGTACCATTATTATTATTGTATTATTATAGTCTATCAAAAAATTATAGATTAAATATAATACATTTTCAAATAAATTCATCATGTAAGAAAAATGACAGTTTGTATGTATATAATATTTTCAAATCCTAGGTTTCAATGAAATCAAAGGTAGAACAAGTTTAAAATATTTCCGATCCAATTTCGGAATGTGTTTATAAGTATCACTCTGAAGATATTTCCAAGATACAAGATAAATAATTATACCATTAAAAATTTTCATCAACATTTCAGAAATGGCATCAAAATATTTGTAATTATTTTGGTAATTAAGAGGTAATTATACATTAAACATGATCTCATGTTTATAGTATTATTTTACAAAAAAAAAAACGGTTTTTGGTATTAACCATAATATTGATAGTATTATTGAATTCCTATAAGTTAATTCAAAGTTATTTGAATTAAAACATCAATTTTGAGTGTTTCGATCTAATTTGATCTCAACAGCGCTCTACACTTCTTACAAGCTAGACTAACATCTTTTATAGAGTGCTTCCACAGTATTACAAGAATTATTTTAAAAAATCTTCAGTCAGAAATAGCAGTCCATACGTAAAATCGTATATGCCACATTCTAGCACAAGGCTTTGAATTTCTATAAACGGACATTTTGAATAATAGATGTTTTTTATATTAAAAAAATGAAGGCAAAGGTCCCGTCCGACAATATAAAATTATTAAATACATAATAATTACAACTGCAAAATATAAAGTTTTTAAATAAAAAGATTATAGAGTTGAAAACAGTAAAAATGCCATTTCCGAAAGCAATCACAGTATCTTCAAGTTGAATATTATAAAATACATCAAATCAAAAGAATTCTTACCAAAATAATGTGATTTTCGTACAATTTTTGAATATTTTTGGTTACACTAAATAGTAATTGTATTAGATTAATAGTTACAAAGGCCATTGTTGGACGGATATATTAAATATGGCAACAGGTAGGCACTCTATTATTTGATAGATTCGTCGGCAGTAGAGTGTCTTCAATAACAAAGGAATACGATAACACTTACTACAAACATTACAATTATAACAATAATTTTAAAAGTTTCTCAATAGATATTTTGTTTATCCCTTAATACCTTCAAATAATGGATATGTAGACATAATAGTTAACACTGTAAATTTGATAATACATGAATAATCAATAAAAAAATAACTCCTAGAAGACAATAAATGACACTTAACCACATATGATAAATTATTGAATAGTACTCAAACACAAGGCGATACCGGATGAAAAATGGATCTATATGTAGAAAGAAGTTATGATATATAGTCTTTCTATTCCTTCTTTTTCAACTTATCTAATATCAACATTAATGTTAGTTCCAGATACAAAAAGAATGATTATGGGTAACTGGTAATATAAAATAAAAATAAATCATGAATTACTCTGGAGCAGTAAAAATGAAAATAATAATCTTATGAAGACACACAGAAACTTATTTTTTGAAGGCTTTTAACTGACAACATGCATTAGAGATTATTAGAAATAATTTATTTTATTTTTTATAAAAAAAATATTAGAAATTTTAAAACAAGCGGAATAGGTAAAGTTCTCAAATATTAATATTTACATATAGAGTAACCAGGCATTCATATTAAAAATATTTTAATATGAATGCCAAACAAAACACAAGTTATTGTTTAGACATGATATAACCTAAATTATGACGAATGGTGGGATCAATTAACAACTTCATTAATCAAAACGGCAATTTTTAGTTGATATTACTATTAAGATTGATGAATATTACATTATACCTTTGAATGAACAGATTCACATATAAAAATGAGCTTTTTTTGGTAGGTGAAATTTATCATACGCTTTTTTTATTGGTCTATCAATAGAGATACTTATTAACATATGAAAATTACTAAGTATTTATCCAAAGAAATATTTCCATATAATCAAATAAGTGAAAATTGCTTGTTTTCATTTGCTCCAATGATTGTCATTTTATTGTCTGAAAAGGGACGACCTTTCAAAAATTGAGCCAATTTAGTATCATTCAAAATGACATATTATTCAAATCATTAATCGATTGGGCCGATACTCGACGAAAATCTAAATACATAATTTAAATAAAACTAAGTAGTTTTTTGATTTTCACTATAATTTTGTTAAACAATATTGTTTCGCCAACACACATCTCCATCTGATGAAGCCACTGTGTTGGCGAAACAATATTGTTATGATTAATTAAATTATAGTGGAAATCAAAAACTACTTTGAAATTTAATAGTTTCTTTCAAAATAAAAACTGGATAATTAGCTATTTTCTTGCAAGCTAATTCTCATTCACTCACAAATTTTGAAAAAATATTTCTATCTAGAATTTTGTTAAATTTTCATAAATTATATATATACCACAAACGAAAACACTTTACGAATACCACAAATACAAATTTATTATGGAATGAAACAATGACTACTGATCAATTATTAAATTGAGTTGAAAGAAACAAGTACAGTCTCTTAGACTTAGAGACTTCTCCAAGATCAATGATTCAACTGCAGTTGAAAACATGTACAAAAGGCCCGAAAACAAATTGATCAATTATTACCTTCTCCTTTTTTATTAGTTTAACATGCATATTAATTATATCATTTAATATACATATTTATGCAATGATTCACGCCCATTGTGCTATCTGTCAAGCTCGCTGGGTGAGGAATTTTCTAATATACATATATAATTCAGCTTTAAACAAGATTTCTATTATCTACAGTGAAAAGGAACACTGTATTAGCCCCCAAATTTGTTTTTGTAGGACCTAAGAACTGGTATTATGATCTGAATTTTGTACTGCAGTTACTATATTTTCTAGTTGATCTAGTTTATCTGAAAATAAGTAGCGGTATTCTTAAAAACAAGTACTACCTCAAAAATACTTCAAGTTAAATGTCACTTTTTAATCCTTTACAAATTACGGTCTTCTAAAGTGTAGAGAATATCAATATATCAATTTGAAAATTGATTTTGCTTAACTGAATAAAAATTTGCAAAATTCTTTTATTGCATTTAACAAACTGCGCTATTTATAACCTCAATGCATTTCAAAAAGTAAAATGGGAAATTTTTTTAACATTTTTTTCTGAATAGTAGTTTGGCCAATATCTATTCACATTAGTTATTTAATAATACTGCAAGCCTCTTATATACACATTTTTATTGTTTTGGATATGAAATAGAAAAATTTTCAATAAAATAAATGGACGTAAGAATAAAGAATATTTACAAATTCGGTAATTGTATATAAAATACCGCATACATGACAAATATAACACTAAAAATTGATAATAATATAACAATAAAATTACCTTAAAATACAATAGTTTAAATATGTAAATCAGTTGAAAACACATAATTCAATATTACAAATATGGAGCTGATTTCATTGGAATGTTGTAAAAAGTCTTTCTGTTACATTTTTAAGTACTTGGCTTTCAATAAGTCACGAGTTTTAAGACCATTCCAATAGTTACCAAGTTTGAGTTAAAATTCTGAGTTATTTCTTGCATTGATGAAGTCCACATGCAACTTTTCTTCAAAAAAAAAACCTTTTGGTATATTCTTTCTTGTATTGTTTTGTATCAATATGTTGTTATATGTTTAATTCGATGGAACTAATTTCCCCCAAATATTGAATAAAAAAAGAAAACAAGAACACATCTTGTGAAGTATTTTTGTACACATTAATTCATATTAGATATTTATTGTAATAAGTATTGAATTTCTGTAACTGAAGTCCAAATTTTTCACAGAAAACCTTTTTCTGCCTGGTAGATTGTTATTTGGAATTCGATAAAGGTGATCAGCAATGATGGACTTCTCTGAGTAATTTAAAAATAAAGACCTTTATTATTATGATTGAATAATAATTTAAGATTCAGTTGTAGATAAAAACACTTGAACTCGAAATTATGAAGGAAATAATCCTTAAAAATTTTCGATATTAATCCATAAAATATCAAATCAGTAAGGTAAACTGAAAAGAATAGTTGATGAAGTAATGTATGATTTTGGAAAAACTCGATCTTGCAGTTATATTATAACATCTTGTATTAATAATTTATGGTATATAATCATGAAATTGTTCATTGATAAATAAAAAATTTGTCATTTAGATTAAAATAAATTTCTGCTGATACTTCAAATCAGTCTAATAAACATCTGAATGCTCAATTATATATTAGATATTATTTGAATAGAATTAGTCACTATAAATTACCAAGTATAAAAAATTGAAATTGAAGTATATAAAAACATATTGATTCAAAAACACCTCAAACAAAATTAGCTACACAGTTAATCACAATTGGAAGACGATTCGAGAGGATTCAATCTGTCAAAAATTGCTCGAATTTATTTAGATGTTCTAAATACAGTGGACCCCCCGTTATCTGACAAACATTTTGCAGGTCATTGTTGGAGTTTTGCATAAACCCTCCATAGTACAGAACATACAAGGTGGGTGGTTTGTTGCGCCAGATTACCGGGGGTCCACTGTAATTTGGACAAATCTGACACGTGCTATCGAACCTTCTGGTTGATCACAGGTGCAAAACTTCGTCGTCTCTGATGGAGCCATCTGGCGGAACCTTCGTCAAATCCACAATTTCATCCTGATCATCCTGATCAGAACCGCCAGTCGTGTGTGAGCCTGTCGACTGATAAGACTGCTGCGAATTTCTGCTGTAGCTGCCTCGTCTCACCGGTGCCACCATTCGCTTATTGGCCGGTATCACCGTTATTTCTAAGTTTGAACTATTCGCTATGCACATATCGGTTACTTGGTCCAGTGTTTTGCCTGCTACCTTGAAGCCATTTACCTCCATAACTTCATCATTTACAGCTAGAAGGCCGGTTGACTCGGCCAGACCACCTGGGACTACTCGTGAAATGAATATAGCTGGGAACTTCTCTAACCCTGAAATGAACGTTTATAGTTAGTCACAACTGCAGATAGTACTGGATTATTTTTAAATAATTAAAAGAATTTACTCTTATATAGTATAAAACAAAATCGCTTTCTCTGTCCTTATATCCCTATGTATGCTTAAATCTTTAAACCTACGCAACGGATTTTGATGCGTTTTTTTAAATAGATAGTGATTGAAGAGAAAAGTTTATATGCATAAGAACATTCATTAAATAGTGGAGAAATACTGTTATTTTTGAGGTTTCTAATGTGACGTTAATAATTACATTTTTTCCGTTTACATCGCAAACGCAGGCTGAACCCTACTAGATTTATCAAAATAATGTACTGAGTAATGTACACATTGAAAAGGTCTACAGAAAACTCCGCTATGGTATATGCCTATCTCTCATGGATATCCCACAATAATTTTTTTTTTGTCATTTACTTTTTACGACAAATAATGGCTAATTTTCGGAGCGATTTTAACCAATACAGCATGTCTTCAACTAAGGATTTAATTTTCATTTTAAAAGGAAATGGATAAGAGTGACAAAACTTCGGAGGTAAGCAATCTCGACATTGTAAGTGGTGTTGTAAGTCATCTTGATATGGTTGCTAACTACATATCGTTGATAGGCATAAATAGCATCTAGTATGTGCTGTAAGTGAAATGGTGAATCACTCTTCCTTCAAAATTGACAAAACGTGATCGCAGTTGAAGTATATTTTTTATACTTTAAGAAAGATATATTTAATCTCTTTAAGATTATATCTTTATATTTTGAAGTTAGTTTTCTCATTGAACAATATGGCAGACACTTATTCTGGTTTCTAGTACATTTTCATAGGATTTCAAAACTTCAGGAATTTTATAAAAATTTTATAAAAAATTTTAGTTATTTCAGGAAACCTGAAAATAATAAAGCTCATTCATATTATTATTATTAATACGATTGTTCCCCATGAGGAGAGCGATTGAACTTGAATTCGCAATTAGAACTTTTGCTTCATCTTTTTCGCCTCCCAAAAACGCTTCATCCTCTCTGAATGCTCTGTCTTCCGTTCATCTGTCCATTTCATTTCAGGTTGACGATTTGATTTTTGCTCAAACTAAAATGTGCGATTTTATAGCGACATTCAGTGCGATCTTCGAGATTTTTTATATTGATCTGTTGTAGATCTTTTTGGGCCTCTTTTAGCCACTTAGCCACTTCAGCTTTTACTTTTCATAATTATATCGAGTAGTTTCTTCGGTATTCTGGACCGTTTCATTCTGTAGACTGTGCATAGAACTTTGCTCGTCGTTTTCTGATTTCTTCCGTCATCGTATTTGTCTTTTGATAAAGTTCATTCCGAGGTCTTTTCATCCAAATACCGTCTCTATTGATTAGCCCGTAAATATTTCCTATCAAAAAGATCATTCCCTAATGATCTTTTGTAAAACAATATTGAAAAGGATTGGCGAAAGTCCGTCCCCTGCCGCACACCGGTTTTGATTTCAAATGGATCTGTTACTTCGCCTATGAATTTTACCTTGGAAGTTGTACTTGTAAGAGTCTGTTCTATAATTTTTTGGGTATTTCGATCAATCCCAAATTCTTTCATGATTTTAAAAAGTATTTAGCGGTCTACCGAATCATATGCTTTCTTGAAGTCAATGAAGCTATCAATAATTATTGATATCCATTTTGTCCCCCTTTTGTGCAATGGATGTATCAGCGCGCATTTCCAATCCTCTGTTATCTGTTCCGTTCTCCAGATTTCTGATATTAAATGATGAAGTTTTTGCGTCAAAGTAGTATCGTTCAGTTTCCAGATTTCCGCAATTATTCCATCTTCTCCTGCTGCTTTGTTGTTTTTGAGTTACTTGATAATTGTCGTAATCTCTTCCATATCAGGAGCTTGCGAGTCTGGATGCGTAAACATCGAAAAGTCGAACTTAAGTTTTTCTTGGGATGGATTGCAGTTGAGAAGGGTGTTGAAATATTCGGCTAACATTTTGCAGTTTTTTTTGTGTTAGTTGCCAACGTTCCATCGGATTTTTTGAAGCAAAGATTGGGCGCTTGGCATCCTCGCAAATTTTCCCTGATAGTTTTGTAAAAATCTCTAGTATTATAATTGGTGAAATCCTTCTGTATTTCGCAACACCGATTATAATCATATCTCTGTTTTTCTCTTCTTATTAATTTGAAGGCCTGTTTTTGAGATATAAGGAAGTTTTCTCAATTTTCCTCATTTTTATGGCCGTTAAATTTTTTCCATGCAGTTATTCTCTTGTCGACTGCTTGGTCGCAGATTACGTTCCACCAGCGGTGTTTCCTGGTGCGAGGAGGTTGCCCTAGTGGAATGGCTTTCTGAATATTCTTTGTAAGGATTTCCCAATTCGTCGATTCTTCCTGAATGATTTGTGCAATGATTCTATCCTTGTGAAGTTTCAGATATTCGGGATCCGACCTAACTTTTCTGGGTGTAAATTTTTTATTTCTATTGGGTTGAAATTTTGTTTTTATTTGGAGAAGGTAGTGGTCCGAATCAAAGACGCCTTTGCGAATTCTGACATTGAAAATTTCCTTTCCGTCGTTCTTGGAAATTGCGACATGATCAATTTGATATTCACCCTGCTTGAGACTGGGCGATCTCCAAGTAGTTAACTCATGAGCAGGTTTTCGAAATTGAGTACTCATGATTTTCAGTTCGAAGTTGTTACAGAACGCGATCACCCTTTCACCATTCTTCATAACTCATTCATATACATACAATCATACAATATATCACTAATAGTATATAAAATATATTATTCATATATTGTATAATTACTCGGCTAGAGGCATCCTTGAAGGATATATAGTCGCCTCACGGGCGAAGTAGTTTACTTTTGATTTATATATATATATATATATATATATATATATATATATATATATATATATATATATATATATATATATATATATATATATATATATATATATATATATATATATATATATATATATATATATATATATATATATATATATATATATATATATATATATATGTGTGTTCAGAAAGGTTTCCGCGGTCAGAAGTATGTATAAAACTTGGTTCTCGGAATGAGCCGCGTTCTAGATTTATATAATCTCGACGTTTCGGCTTCCGTTGTGAAGCCATCTTCAGGAGTTGGAATAAATTTGTAAAGGAAAGGGTTACTCGGTTACGTGGCCTCAATCTGCCTACTCCACGAACTGAATGAAGGAAAATGAGGAAAGGTTACCTGCTTACGTGGCCTCAATCTGCCTACTCCACGAACCAAATGAGGGAAACTAGGAACGATAAGAAATGATTCGGTTGCGTGGCCTCAATCTGCCTACTCCACGAGCCAAATCGTTTCTAATAGTTAACTCCGAAGTCTCAACCTGCTTACTCTTCGGAGTCAACTGGTAGGTTTTTTATAGTTTGATGTTGTGATATCAACAACAATGCCTGTATTACACTATACACAATTGAAAAATATAGAATTAATACTTACTAATACCAAAATAGCTAAAATTATTAAACTTCAAACTGCAAAAGCTTTAAACAGTGTCTTATTTGCATTAGTATACAAATATAAGTAATGACTGGGGATGTAAAATTCCAATAGACCACCTCGCCCTATTGCCGTAGTTGTCTATTTCATGTCCTGTTTAAAGTTGGCCGTGGTATTAATGTACCACCTTGAGTGGTGCAAGAAAATTTCCCTAGTATTGAACCTTGAAAAGGCCGAAGTATGTAAATAAATAGTCTATCAGGATTAATATCAGGACTAACTTTTGTCCGTGATGATATTATTTTAAAATTTAAGCCAAACACAAGGCTCTTGGGAGTGTATGTTAACAGTCGATTCAGGTGGTAAGATCAATATAGATCAACTTTTGCAGAAAGCTAAATCTACAGAATAAGAAAAATTTTACAGTAGATAATTTCAATTTGTTTTTACTACGGTCTATTTTATGCCCACATGGACTACATTTACTAGTTCTGTAAATGCACAGAGTTTTCTTATCGCAAAAACCTATAATGACGTTGATATTTGGAATAGAACCTAGAGAATCCTGTAGAAAATAGCTTCTGGGTAGAAATATATTAACAGAGAGGTAGAATTATAAATAATTCCTAGTATAATAAGGTGGTAAATTGAATTTTTGGTTATGTACTGTTAAATAGTAAGTTCATATTCACAATCTGATGAGTATGATTTGCTAAAACAATGATATTATATTTTGTCTCCTATTGCTTAGAATATTTATTTTATTTGGTTTTTTCTAATTTCAAAGGGAAGGAATAGGTACTGATACACATATTACACCCAAAAGATTGAAAAAGGGATATCTAAATATTGGAATTTTAAAAAATTTCTCACCGTTTTGTGTCACCCGGACACTGGTTCCATCTCGAATATAGAATCCTAATGGCTTGTCTGATCCATGCTTGTGTAGACGTACTCTTAGGTAGTCTTTGGGAACAATATCCACATCTATGATAGCAGACACTTGGCGAAAGTCATGCGGATTCGATATTGTTAGAGCTTTTGTTCGTCCTGGAGTACCTCCTAGAATACTTGATATTAAATTGCGCTGCGACCTCATAGTACCATAGCCATTGAGTTCTTCTAAGCTGTCTCCTGAAAGGTTGAAAATTATTCAAGTCATGAGAAATGTCTACCACATCCAAATTTAAAAAAACATAGCCACGATTAAATTAAAAGGAAAGAAAAACATTTTCAAATATTTTCAATACCTATTGAACTTAATAATAATTTTCATTTAACAAAGTATTTAATTATAATTGTAATATTCTATTATCAGACTTTGTTGGGAGAAAAGCTCAGTATGTATGAATGAGTGTAAGCTGGTCCTTCAGACAAATTCAATTAATTATCTAAATAATTAATTTGACAGATAATTATAATATCAAAATCAACTACTCAGATGTAAGACCAAATAAAAGAAATTCTAATTAAAACAAGATCAATATCATAGTTCAAGGGAAAAATGTTATGTACCACCGATCGCTCTACAGTACCCAAATAATACTTGAATTTTTTTTTAATGAGGGCTATTTGATAGATATATTAATTGCATAAAGTTTGTACTTGTGGCAATGAGATATAAATGTTATAATTTGTTATTGGATTTGTAGGACTACTATTGTAGGATGCAATACATGATGATAGTTTATTTAAATTAAATTGAACACAGATAATCTGTTAACTTTGCCTAACATATTTTGCTACTGTGGCACTTGTACAGTACTAAAATTGGTAACAGATACTTAGTGTCTAGTTATAAAATTGATTATACTATAATATAATGCTCTCGATCCACCAAGGGTACCTAGTTACATTCAGTATGAAAATTAAGACAAGAAATAGTGAATGCCTCAGAAAAAGTCGCTGCCCAATCGCATAACAATCTAGTAGTAGGCGCTGAGATGAGGAACCCTTTTCAAAGACACTCTTTTGTTCTGCGACAATGCATTTTACGTTTTAAATCAAAACAATCTTCGTCGAAAAACAGTCTTATAAAACGTATTTCAAAGAAAATAGTTGCGATCGTCCGTCGGCATGTAAAAGAATGAAATAAGACAACGACAACGTACTAAAGTACAGATTTGCAATGAGTATGTGCAAAGGAGCAAATAACATTTGTCATTTGACGAAGCGAGCGAAGCACTCTGCAAAGACGAGAAATTGTTCCAAGAGAACTGTTCCAGCAACGTGCAGCGGCTTTACTCAACGAAATATTGTTCTCAAACCAGTTGCTACACGACCATTTTCTGCAATTATTTTCACGGAGTGTGTCGAGTGGACGATTGCACGTTGCAATGCTTTACGATTCTTTAACAGAAAATGAATTCGTTTTACTGAATGAAATCAACTTTTCTTCAAACTATTATATATATATATATATATATATATATATATATATATATATATATATATATATATATATATATATATATATATATATATATATATATATATATATATATATATATATATATATATATATATATATATATATATATATATATATATATATGTATATATATATATGAAGGGAAGCATTTAACCTGTTCACTCGACGAAATCGCTTATTTTATTCTTTTTTATTATAATATTCTATAGAAGTCTTCGAAGTTTTGCTCTCAAATCATTTACAAAGACGACTATATTCATCATTTAAAAAAAACGTTGTGTTTCGTTCGTCAAAAATTTGATAATGATCCATTGCAACAACAAATTACAGCTTCTGAATATCAAGAACAGAAGAGACAAACAATATCATCAACATCCCAACTTTCAAGACTCACGACAACTAAAGCTTTTTCAAACTCTTGGCTTAATGTTTATTTAAATTTTTATTTTATCATGTTTCACCAAGATGTAAGCGAGAATTTACAGTTAATAAAAAACGCCTTTTCTATTATAATAAAAACAATGGTTTGGATAAACATTATTAGTTTGGTGGTCTACACTTATTTTCTATTATTAAGACTGTTATCGAGAAAGTTGAATTTAAAGATTACCTTAAAGAAAACAGATTACTTGAGATATGGTTGCAATTAAGATAGATTTAGTGATGTAGAGTAATATACATCACTGTAGCATTAAAAATCAAAATTATGTAAGCATTTTTTTTTTTTTAAGTCATATTGATGTAGTTATTTAGAAAATTTCAAGTAATATATAACAAGTAACTGCATGCAACATTTATACCTTTAATGATTATCAACTAATATTTCAAAGATAATGAAGTTGCAAGTACCTAAGTTATAGACTTGAAACACAAGTTGCGCTATCTACATACCTTTTCTTTGAATGAATACCCTGAGTAATGGCTTAGCATTGAGAATTGCCCTCCTCAAGTTATCATCATTATTAATTGGGAGCAAGTCTTGATCACTTGGGTCTATGTATGACACAAGAAAAGTAATATCACTAAGATTATGGAGGTCTTTGAGTAATGCCTTAAATTCCTCAAATTTGACAACAGCATTCCTTTCTAAAGAAAATCGCCTGAATTCTGCATCAAACTGAAAAATATTAACAAATATGCGTATTTATGATTTGGCGTCAATTAAAACATAATAACAAATAGGTGATTCATGCTCTCATTCCCAAACAGGTAGGTACATCAAGTCATTATCATACCTGATTTAATGCTCAAAGAACGTTGAGGAATACAGAAAATAATTAACTATAGAAAAGATTCATACTCATTTATTACGAAGAAATATACACCATTTTTTCAAATCTTACCTTGCTTTTAACTTCTACCTTGGAAGTGTCTGTGGACATTTTCATAACAATCTTGTGTTTGGACATTTTCATGCATTAATAACGCTAGACCATTTATCAGAAAATTTTAAAATATATAATAAACAAATCACAACTTCTAATACGCTTTAAAAAAGTAAAAGCCAAAACACAACGTATAATACAATTATTAAAATTTTAAATTATTTACGTTTTATACTTCATTCTTATCATAGTAGTCACCCAAACTAAAACCAACCAAACTAATGTTGTCCAGGTATGCACAAACATTTTCGATATATCGATAAATATTTTCAAGATTTATCGATGTTTTGTTCTTCTTCTTTAGCAGCTTTTTGTTAACCACTCCTGGATAGAAGCCTTTCCGATTTCGTTGCATGTGTCTCGGTTTCTTGACTTCAAATTCGAATTTGTGCATGATGCCTTTTTGATGTCGTCCTTCGATCTTTCGGGAGGTCGTACGACACTCCTTTATCGTAATCATGGCCTCCATTGTGTGATTAGCTATGGCTACCTTTGGTCATCTTGTCTAGCGATATGACCTGTCTACGTCTATTTTACTGTTGCTGTTCGTTTGATCACATTTCATACATTCGTTTGTCGAATCACCGATTCTCACGTCCGATTGATCATGCTTTTTCAGAATATGCCATAAGCAAAGTTTTCTTTTATAGTTGGTTGATATGAGGATTCACTCCAATGCGAATTCTAGGTGAACAGAAATTCTCGAACACTACGATTCGAGAGCTTTCGGGAATAATATGATTCGAGAGCTTTCGGGAATAATACGACCCCCCTAGGGGATCGCGAGACTGTTGCAAGGTGGGCATGCAACGGTTTCCAAAATATCATTTTCGAATACAAACCAAAAAAGTCGAATAGGTGTCAAAAAAATAAATCAGCAAAATAGGTATATATATGTAATCCACAATCCTCGCCGCGAATTTTTCGAGTACAAATGCTACAAAGTATCGATCTCGCTTAGTGATTGAAAAGGAACTGAGAACCGCGATTTCCTCAATGATACCACGGTTTCAGAAAATTTGAGCTGAAAAACAAGTTCAACCTTCGCATTAAATTTTTATAATGTTGTATTAACTATATATTCTTTTTTTGGAAAGATTTGTTTTTAGTACATTTGAAATTATTATTTGTTATGATAAATAATTATTTTTTTATTTATATTTTTATAAAATATTATATATTATTTTGTAGCCCATTCAATAATATAATATCAGTTGAGTATTTATGAAATTAGATTGTTAGAAAAATTAAGGGGGCGAAACAATTTTTTTAAAGGGGGGAGCAGGTACAAAAAGGTTGGAAACCACTGGGGTAATAGCTAGGCCCTTCAGGTCAGTATCTATAAATATAATCCATACACCGTCATAATTGATTTTTCCATGAAGTTTTATCTAAATTTATGAGCGACAATCGGTGTCAAACATATATTTTTTTAAATAAAGAGCAAGAATTCAATACCTAGAAACACTCAGAACAAGCAAGGAAATAAAAGCATAAGAAAAACCTTAGAATTAATCTTTGCAATAGACTTCTGATTCAATGAGGGCTATTAGAAAATAGAGCGTAAGATATTTCAGATAAAGCTAAAAGATTATTTTTTAAAAATTCCATCTTATAGCTCACTTGAGAGTGGAAATTTAAAATGATACTGCAGCCTAGAATTATTCTCTATTTCTCTTGAATTCAATTATATAGAGATACATACATATTTTATAAAATGGTAATTCTTTTGAACAGAAAAAAATTATAACTTGAAGAGCTGTTGCTATTTATAACCACAAATAGAATTACATGGAAAACATTTTTAATATAATAAATGATTTACAGATTCCACTATACAGGAACAATATTACATCCTAATAACCCTTTTCCATTCCACTTTTTAGGTCTTAAACTGGTTGTGAAGTACCCATCTCCTCGTTTCACTTTTATGTTTAAAGCTTTTCCTTCAGAATGTTGCACCACTGCTGCAATATCTGCAATATTAGTGAAATTGGTTTTGTTTATAGAACCAAATTCTACCAATTCATCATTTGTGTTTAGGCCCTGAAATGAAAATTTGCAGTAAAATCTTTTACAGTGATACATTAGACATGATTTGAACATCATACTGATGAATCTATAAATTATTAGGTCTCACCGATAACTGAGCAGGAGAATCATCACTAACTAAATTAATTTTTGCAAATGGAATTTTATGAACTATTATATCGTGCCTTTCGGGCACAATTTCATTTTGATTTGTTGATGAGTTGCTAGCACAGTAATAATCATGTAATCCATTTTCAATTTTCTTCATTAGACCTTTATGATCATTTTGTAAACCTAAAAATAACCCGATAAATAACTTGGATCCATGAAAACCCTATTTGGTAATAATTTTACATATAATTCTGTTTCGAGCATGCCTAACTTGATACACATCCACAGAATTAATAGGAAATCCTTCAGGATCTACGAGCGGATCATTCATACCTACGCCGTTCTAAAAATTCAGACATAGCATTTCAAACTATGCATTAACGAAGTACTCACCAAATTGAGAATATCAGTTAACTGTTTAATTTCATCTTCAATTTTGTCTTTCGTTTCCATTAGTTTTAACACTTCCTCCCTCTTTAATTGACTCATTTCAACAAACAGTATCAATAAAAATAAGTGAAATGATTTGCAAGAAACATTTGTTTTGTTTTGGTTTTCTAACCTTCACTTCGAGAATTTATATTTCTCTATCGTCCTAAATATGTAATCACAGATTATATAAAATTATTTTATTGACAAATGGTATTGTAGGGCAACTTATTATAAAAATTAAAGTTGTAAACCTCATGGCTTACAACTGGCCACATTTGGAAAAACTGTCACAGATTATTTTTGGAAAAATAAAAATATAATTCAAGCGTCAAATATCAAAATATTATTTCATCGATGAAAAATTTTATTACTTATAGAAAATATAAATTGATTCAAGGTTTACATTAAAAATAAAACTTTAAAAAATGCTGTAAATTTTTTCAAGTTCTGCAGTTGTAGATCCCTTAATACAAAATGGAAGTATTTAGCAATGATCAAATCGAACAATTGCTTAATGTGTAATATTGCATTACTGTGTAAATTATTATTAGTACTCAATTGAAAGAATCACAAAATCTTTGATAAAAAACCAAAAATATCCAATACTCTGAAATTGCTATTTTTGTGATCTCTATACTCATAAATTGAGTAACCACAATCCATTGATGTTTAATTTTCATTATGACGAATAGAAACAGTTGTTATACCGATTATTCAAGATGTTTTTTGTATTCGTTTAGTTGTACGGAAAAATGAATACCGCCCGCCGTTTAAAATAGTAATTGGTTAATGATTGATTTGTCCTATTTGATCCTTTAGGTGTGATACTCGCTCCTACAATAAAAACTTTAAGAAAATAATGTCATAGTAATAATAGATGAATTTATTGTGTAAGTTAAAACATTTAACACAAAAACGGAATGCCTTGACGAGGCGTTCTTCCACTCTGCTTTCATGAATGAGAGTACCTACAGCTACATTACATAAAATCAAAATCAATACAAATAGATATACAAAAACGGAATGCCTTGACGAGGCGTTCTTCCACTCTGCTTTCATGAAAGAGAGTACCTACAGCTACATTACATAAAATCAAAATCAATACAAATAGAAATACAAGGGAATAAAAGAAATGAAAATTTCAGGACAAACTGCTTAATTATTACTGCTTAACATTCTTCTGCGAATTTCACCTAGTCAGAAATGGGATAATTATTATAATTCAAAATATGCAAATAAGTTTCTTACATTTACTTTACCTAGTCTACTCCCTTAATACGTTGGAATATTTCAATATCGAAACTATTCTTTAGTCTTTACTTCGCAGGATGAAATGTTTTGAAAATTTTTCGTTATCACACTTGATGTCTCGTTAAAAGATTTTTTTTTGTGAAAGACCAAAAACTGGAGACTTCACAAAAATATTAAAAAACAGCTGAACCTGCCATCAAGGGAAACTGAATTTGTCATCATTCTTTTATGATAATTTAAATTTATTCACGGTATATATTTTTTATTAATCAGTAAGCAAATCTTTGTTGGTCAGCTGATTTTGACATTTTGAAATGGTAGATCAAAATGAAAATTCTTCCCTTTTGGATTAAATATTTGGATTGTTTATTATTTAGTTTAAAAATTTTCCACATTAATAATTGGAAGTATCTACAGAATGAATGATAGTTTAAAAAATAACGATCGTTTAACTTCACTAGAATTTTTAAAACTGGAAAAAAATCCAGAAATTGAAATACTTCCTGTAAATCCTGATTCTTGGACATTTAAGGATTCTGAAGATTTAGAAAATATTAATCATACTGACAAAAAATGTAACAGAAATAATGATTTCCCACCAGTTGAGTAAGTTATAACAAAATTATGATTAATATGGTAATGTTCTGTAAATTGGAAATAGTCTTGAAGACATTTCAAGTGTTATATTTCTGATATTCAAATAGTTAAGCTACTTTTTGAAAAGGCCAGTTCTCATAAATTCTTAATTATATAATATTTGATTTCCATTACTTTGGTTTTTCCATTATAATAATATAGTCTTCATAGTTAAATATCAAGTTTCATAGCTAAATATTATCATGCAATATAATGGCAACATATGAATTACTTGAACACTCTTTTCAGGATTGCAAAGGTTTTCAATGATATGATAGAAAATAAACTAGTTAAAGAAGAAATAAAAGAGGAAGATTTAGAAACTAAAGTGAAAGCAGAATATGTTAATATTTATACCCTTGAAAATACTGATGATTCTGCAGCACTCAATGGGCAATTCATTGGTGGTGATGCAGATGTTGATTTAGATAAAATATGGTGTGGAAACGAAGAGGAGCTGTTGCTGGATATTAAGTGAGTGATGGATATCTTAATTAATATATGGTCAATTTGGATTAATGTGAACAATAGTCACATTTTGAAAATACAAAAATAGTGTTTATATTTAATATATATTTTTAATATATATTTAATGATTAGAAACAAGAATTTAAATATATTATACCCAAAGGCTACAGTGGAAAGAGGATTAATTGTTTTCACTAAACGTTGTTGTTAGGTTAGATAATTACTTAATAACTTGAGACAGAAGGTCTTTCAAGATATTCTTAACTGAATAAAAAAGTGACTTGCTATTACATGGACCTCATAACTTCTGTTGTAATACGACGAGAGTAAAGAATTTTTGCGTCATTTTGTAAACCTTGTCAAAATGTGGATACATCACAATGCAGCAGAGACTATGAAACAATCAAAATGAGAACATGCACCAAAAAAAGCTCAAATTGGTTTGTTGGCCAACACAGTTATGGTCACAGTTTTTTGAGATACACGCCGCTTCATTCACATCGATTAGCTTGAAAAGGGTAAAACGGTTTAACATTGATTTTTTCATTCGCTTAAGTATATTTTATTGTTTAGAGAAGAAATAGTTGGGTGGTAAGAGATACGTGTCGAATGAATATGTCATTATGAAAACAAACGACCATTTCGAGCGACTTCAGAAACGCTCTTATTCCTAAGAAATTGAAAAATTGGAAAACAATAGGTTTTTTTTCTGAAAAATATTAGAATAAAATATATATATATTTGAAAGTATTTATTAGATATTATGTATTTAGGATGAGTACAAGGAATGTGCCTTGTACTCATCCTAAATACATAGTGCGGTTTTTTTGTATTTTCAATAACAATTGATTTTCAACACTCATGTTTGTATTTTGACTAATCTAGCTTGTTTTCTCTCTCTCTCTCTCTCTCTTACTCGCCAATAACTTTTCACCTATTTCTCATATCGTGTCTGTGAAAATGACATACTAGTAATGTGAGCGTTGAAATTTGACTAACTTCGTCAATATACCCTTCTTTAGTCTAGTCGTGTTTAATAATCTTATACAAATTGATTAAAATGACAATCGTTTTCTCTTGTATTCCAGAATTAAAAATAGATATTAACACAATTCGAATATCTAGCTTTTATTTCCATTTTAGTTTTCATTAATTTCTATTTTCGAAACAAATTTCATGTGAAAAACACACAAATATTGTGGAAAGAGGACGTTCCACAAAACGTTTTTACGTTTTTTTTGGAGGTAGTCGACTTTTGATTAATATTAGAATATTTAGGATATATTCTGAATTCTGATATAGAATCATGTATGTATGTATATATATATATATATATATATATATATATATATATATATATATATATATATATATATATATATATAATATTTAGCAGCTGAAGATGATCATGTTCTTCGAAACGGTATTTCTGAAATAATTTTGTGATATTTCATGGAAATCAGTGCTATAATTTCTTAGGAGTGCACATTGATAAAGATCTGAAGTGGGAAACACATACAACAGCATTGAAAAAGTCTCTAAATTCAGTCATTTACACTATTAGGGTATTGAGGGATCAGGTAGATATAGGGGTCCTCAAAGTTTTATATTATGCTAATTTTCAGTCAATTCTGTAAATATAAAATATAATTCCTACGGCATTATATTTTGGGGTAGCTCCTCACATGTCCAGGAGATCTTTGTTTCTCAAAAATGGGTATTACGAACGATGTTTTGTCTGGGATATAGGGAATCATGTAGATGTAAGTTTAGATCTAGTGGAATACTGACCGTTTATGGCCTATACATATATAGGTTATTTCTTTATGTACATAGTAAGGATTTCTACTTTGAAAACTGTAGAAACAAGAATAATACAAGACAAATACATACTTTCTTTTATCCGCGACATACTTATACACGCACAGAAAGAGGACCGCATTATATGGGCATTTCATTGTTCAACGCATTGCCTAAATATTTGAAGCAAATGAGAAAACATGAGCTCTTCAAGAAAAGTATATATGAATTTATACTTAATTGTGAACCATTTAATTTAGCTGAATATTTCCAAACATGTAAAGAATCTTTGTAAATTTAATTTGGACGTAATTCACTTTCATTGTTCTGATACAATTCTGTTGAAAAGTATGATGACTGTTGAATAAAGGAATATTATTATTATTATAATATTATTAGGTATTTTGTTAAGAAACTATTCGAATTAACTTAGTTGTATTGTAATGAGTTTTTCCTTATATAGAGATGAATCGGATAATGATGCAATAGACGAAAAAATAGATGACTCCAACCATAAATCGTTTTCCTGTCAATTGTGCGACCAAGCATTCGGTCGAAAGTACGCACTGAAGAAACACCTTGAAGCGGTTCATCTAAAGGCGAAAAAGTACAAGTGCAACCAGTGCGACTTCAGAGCACTACAGAATTGCAGTTTACAGCACCACATTAGCGCGGTACACCTGAAGATCCGACAGAAATGCGAGTTGTGCGATTACACGTCCACGTGGAAATCACAGCTGCAGACTCACATGCACGCCGTACATTCGAAGACCAGGACTTACCCGTGTTACTTGTGCGATCACATTTTCCCTAGGAAATACGCGTTGCAGCACCACGTCAAGTCCGTTCATTCAAAGATAAGAGATTATTCCTGTCATTTGTGTAACTACAGGTAAGTTCGAATTAGATATGATTAATTTTTCGTTTATAAGCGGATTGGCACAAGAACAGCACATATACAAGAGAATTTGAAAGGTGCTGTACGTAAGATATTGAAATGCAAAGGTTGTCAAAAGTGTGGCTTTGAACATTTGTGCTGTTGTAATATTCTTGCGTTACTTAATTTGTGAAAATCTGGTTGCTCATGATTATGTAGAGGTACATGTCAGTTAATGCAGCATGTTTGAAGCGCACTTCTGGTTGAATGGCTACGTCAACAAACAAAACTGCCGCATTTGGAGTGAAGATAATCCTCAAGTGTATGTCAAAACACCGTTACAGTCAGAAAAACTGACTGGTGCGCTTTATGGGCTGGTGAATTCATTGGTCCGTACTTCTTCAAAACCGATGATGGCCAGAACGTTACAGTCAAAGGTGTTCGGTATAGAGCCATGATTACTAACTTTCTCATTCCTGAATTGAACAATAATGATGTCCAGGAGCTGTTGTATGTCACACAGCTCGTGCCACAATCGATTTATTGAAAGATACGTTTGGTGACCGCCTAATTTCACGTTTTGGACCTGTGAATTGACCTCCAAGATCTTGTGATTTAACACCGCTAGACTACTTTCTAGACAAAGTTTATGCACAGAAAGGAGTCAATCATAACCAATTATTGAGTCGATTTAGTTTAATCACATTGCAGAGAAGAAGAGAAACTTCATCACTCAAATTTCTGTACAAATTACTGCACAATAGTATTGAATGTCCTCTCTCTTCTCACGATTTAAAATTTCGTGTTCCAAGGCAAAATTCTCGTAATACAGAATTATTCCACCTAGAGACTCCGAGGACCAACTCCCTAATACATTCCCGCATTTGGTTTATGGAGTCCACATTCAATAGAGTTGCCAATAATTGTGACATTGACTTTGACTCCATAGAAGCTGTTATTAGGACAACATTATGTTATTATTTTCTCTAATTGGGTATTATACCTGTTGAGGATAGAGAACTTATTATTATTAAAACATCCATATCTCATACTTTTAGTTTTTTCTTAATTTTTGAGCAATGAATTTTCCACAGCGCCGCAGAGAGATGCACTTTGGAACATCACATTCGTGCTGTACACCTCAAGATTAAGCAGAAGTGCGATCATTGCGACTATAGCAGCGGCTGGCCGTCTCAGCTGCGCAATCACGTCAACACCGCCCACGCGAACCAAATAAACAAATGTCAGTTGTGCGACCGCGAATTCTCCAGGGCATATGCACTCAAACAGCATATGAGGGCGGTGCATTCGAAGATAAAGAATCATGCCTGCAATTTGTGCGAGTACACGACTGCGCAGAGCTCTAACTTAAGGGCGCATATAGATGCGGTCCACCTTAAGCACAAGCCTTACGAGTGCGAGCATTGTGGACACTCTTTCAATCAACGTAGTACGCTGAAGAAACACGTGGAGTGCGTGCACTTGCGAACCAAAAACTACAAGTGTGAATTTTGTGATTATCGAACGTCATCGAACGGTTACCTGAAATCTCATGTGGATGCTGTACACGAGAAAATTCGGAAATATAAGTGTCACTTGTGTGGTAAAGGTTTTTCACAGACTGCCCATAGAAAGTTACACATAGAAAGATTCCATGCGGATGGAGAAGAGCGGCAGGATGATGATGATAATGAGGAAGAGGAACTCGAGGACATACCCGAAGTTATTTGTTAAATTTTCAACACAAGTTGGTGATCATAAAATATTTTTGTTTGTTATGTTTTAAACATTGTTTTTTCCATTTCCAGTGGCTAATCATGCCCTGTATCTGTTATTTAGGTAAAACTTTGGTAGCTAACATTGAATTGTCGAATATATTAGGTTCATTATTGTATACTCTTTATTTATTTGTCCTGAAGGAGCCAAACTTTTCAATAATTCGTATTTTACTGCTTGCCAATGATTTTCCAAATTTCAATTAATACCAAATAAATACTATGTTCATATTAAGTTATATATGGCATTTTGAATATAAGAAAAAATTGAACCTCAGATTTAACGCTCATATTTTTAGTAAGAGGAAAAACAATTTAAAGATAAACTACTGGGAATGATTCAAGTAATATGATCAAAATTATTTTTCATTCTATAATTTCATATAGAAACTGTATTAATTTTTTGATATTCGAATCGAGTAATCAAATTTAATTTAGTGAAACAATTTAATTATTTTTCTTGTTATTGTGACTACTGATGTAGTTTATATTAAGTTCCTCTTTATAAGGGATGAAATAATTTAATTGATTGACGCAGTTTCTTTCAATTGATAGCCAGCCAATAGTAAAAAAAACTATGAGAAGAAAACAGTAGAGAACAAGAAACAAATAAGTATTGAGTATATAAATGGTGAAATTATGTGCAATGAAGTGATCCTTTCAGGACTCCAATGTGAATACACACATTTATCATCTTATGAGATTCATATTATTATGAAGTATGTTCAGTAACGATAGTTCAGTGGAAATGTTGGTTTCACTATTACAGATTTTTGATAATGTAATGATTGAACTTATTCCTCTTCTCATAATTTTAATTTAAATGTATTATCTACCCTGTTGTTACCACTGTACCTCTTATGATTATAATTCTAGTCAAAATTTTAAGTATAAGTTTTCTTCCTTCACAGAACAATATCAAACCAATTTGCAACAAGAGTTTTTTCTAGTGTTGTTTGAAATCAGTTACTTTTCTCATGTGTGCTTTTGGTAATATTGGAGAGAGAATTATTTACTGTTATACTGAGTTTTTTCTACACTTTACTTAATGCAAAGAATATGTTTTTGGTGTGAAATAAATCAGTGATTTATAAACAAATGTTTATGTTCCTTATTTGAAGTGAATTGCCCTTACATACAAAATTTTCTTTTCTTGTAAATGCTATGATTATATTCATAGTAACAAAAAGTTGATATACAAGATGATGTTGCCATTAGAGTACTATTTTAATCCTTCTGGATTAGCTAGTAACTGGACTACTTGTTGTTCTTAATCATTTGAAGCATAATCAAGCATATAAAGCAAAGTAGTTTCTTGTACATATTAATAAAAAGAGAGGAAAAACTTTTTAACAAAAAACAATGTTTATTAAGTCATAATGAGAGGCAATATTTTGTTATAGGTTAAAATAATAACCGAAAAGGTAATTGGAAAAAAAATTGACATTATTTTGTTTTAATTGAACCAAAAAACCCAAGAATCGAATTTTTACAATATAAATAAAATGGTTTCCGAATCTTATTATAAAAAAAAGAATAATTATTGGTTTCGTAGATAGATCATTGAAATTATCCTCATCATCTCCACGTCATGGAACTCTTGAAAAAGTTGGAATTCTCATAAAAAGTAATTATTTGTACAAATCGGTACCTACAAGCAATTATAATAAACAGAATTCACAAATTCCATATTAGTTTATAATCAACTAGAAATGAACCAGATAAAAAACTTTCATTCTACCTTTTATTCCAAATCATATAACTTTGTAATAAAAATGTTGACAATTTCACTGCACCAAAAGTTGTAAAGTAAATCAATAGCTTATAATACATCCATAAAGTTTATAATATATTGCATATGTATAAGCTGAAATAAATAATAAATTGCTTTATAGGCAAACATCACAAAATTTTGAACGAATCAAAGCCCATAAATAGCCCAAATCACGGAAACTGATAAACAATTAATTACAATAATTTACTTATTCAATTATTATGTGAATAATGAACAGAAGAATACTCACATTGTTGGTTGGAGATTTCGTAAAGGATAATAGTCGCCGTAAAATCTCCCAATCCGTAGAATTCACGTGGAAGCCTAAAAGTGGTGATTTGCTTTACGGGAGTGTTCCTTTATTGTTTTTTTTCCATCTACATGTTCTACACCTCAAACTTGGCTACTCCGTTCTAAAGAGAGCCAACAAGCTCGAAACACCTGTAAACGGCTGCTTCCAATTGCGGATTATACCGATAATTCTGCTTTTGTTTGTAGTTTGTGCCGCGTTAAACTTCTTCCATTTTTAAAATGTAAGCATTGTGATAGAATAGATATTTGAAAAATGAGTACAATTGTTAAAATTTTAGCGTTTATACGACTATAGTACAAGATGCGGCAGCACAAAGGAGTAAACTAATTGTCACCGTTCAAATTGTCACTAAAATTTTCACTTTTTAGGCCGTTTTGAGCAGGCAGTTAGCAGTAGGTATCTATCAGTTATTGAAATTTCGAAAGACTGCACTTTCGAAACAGACTTTATCCTTTCGTGCAACAATTACATTCATAAACTTTAAACTCAACTCTACTCATTTAATTTAAATAAAACTAAAAATCTTTCCGATTTTCACTATAATCAGTTTCAAACATGACAATATTATTTCGCCAACACAATGGCTTCATCAGATGTTGATGATAAACTACCTATTTATTTAATGTTTAACTAAATTATATGTAATTATCAAATTGTTCTACACAGTTTTCAGAGAAACTTTTCATACATTTGTGAAGTGATTTCAGTTCAAAAATTATTCACGTTGAATTAGGTTCACTAGCATAACGTTCATTTTATCATAACAACATATATAGGGATATACACAGGAATTCTAATTTCGTTCGAGTTGGTGTCGAGTAATACAAACTATAATGCTAAAATGTTTTAATTATAAAAGGCACATTTAAACTTTTTTTTTACACAGTAAATTTGATGCAAAATTATTCATAAATTAAAATATTTACACATACAATTTCACTCATCTCCTTCAACATTTCTTTCTTCCATGAAAAATTGGGTCAACTTAATCATTCGATCTTTTTGATGGGGAGTCATGTGCTTCATTCTTTCTGCGACTTCCATTGTTTCGATACCTCCAACCTCTTCCATTTTTGCGTACGCAGCTTCGCTCCAGCTGTACACAGGGGTAATCCATAAAGCCATCATGTACGAGTGCAGGAGACATCTCTTGAGTTCATTTTCTATCCATTTGTAGCTCAGTTTATCGAGCATCGATTCCAGTTTTTCGACAGTCCATTTATCGGCACGAGCATTATAAATGTATTGGTGCAAATGCATGAGATAGAATTGCAGTAAATCTTTTTTATTTTTAAAAAGAAAATCAATGTCTAGATTCGATAACAAGAAGTACCCTACATCTATTGCTGGCGAAGTGTACTTAATATCCTGCCAATCCAAAAGAGTGATCATTTCGTTTCTGTACATGTAATTGTTGATCCAGATGGCACCGTGATTGATGACTCTGAACTCCACTTGTTCATCAAGTAAATCTCTCTGCCTCTTCCATAAATCATCTCGCATCATCATCTCTATAATCTTTTTGTGCCTTGTACCATCGGCAATTTTAGTCTCCCCTAGAATCTCCACGATGAGTTCCAATGATTTCACTTGTTTCTTTCCTAACTCGACGGTATCTTCGTATGGAACCTTTGTGATTCCTTTGACCAACCTCTGGAATCGGGGTTTATCATCTGTTTCCATTACAATGGAGGCGGCGTGCAACTTTGCCATTTCCTAGGAAAAGACAAAAGTATGTAATGGAGTTTGTATTAATTACAGCGATTACTAATGGGAACAAATGAGGTCTTAATGCCCTGAAGAAAATTGGGAATGAGTGAGAAGATTTTTAAATCCGATAATTTTTTTCCTCAATGATAGGTTTCATTCTTATAGTCCAAAAAGTTATTCACATTGTTAACTTAGACTTAGAATATTTGTTTTCAGCTGATTCAATTCATAATTATTTATATTAAATATAAAGGATGCTATATTTAACAATATACAAAAATATATACAAAATATATAAAAATATACAAAAATCTATATATACAAAAAATTGAAAAATCCTTTGCTTACTAAGAATAATTTTAATGAAACTAAGTAGTTTGATAGTGAAAATCAAAAAACTACTTAGTTTTATTTAAATTATGTTTTTAGATTTTCTTCAAGTATGGACCGAATCGGTTAGTACTTAAAATAATATAGGTGTCGTTGGAAGACCTTTCGCGGTACCGAGCTGATGTGTGTTCACTAAGAATGAATTAAGAATCGAACATTACTTATTCCCTGCTCATTTACTCCATATAATTTTTAACTAATTCATCGAATTCCTACTTAAATGATTTTGAATTTGCGGAGAGAGAAATTCTGCAACAATTCTTTAAAGTAATGATTGATGTGTCCGATACTTCGAGAAAATTGATATCTATAATGAAACAATAATTTAAATTTTCTTTTATATTAAATAATAGCCGAGTCTTATATTGAATAACGCGAGTCTTATTTCATCAGATCCTATTATTCTGATCAGATGAGAATTTAGATCTGAATTATTTAATGCTAAATTAACCTGATACAATTTTAGGAATACGGATGTTTATACCTACTCTAGAGTGCTAAAACATAGAATTTCAATGAAAAAGAATAAAAACTGAGAATTTAAATTGAATATTGAAATCGGGTGATGAAAGGCACATATAAAAATCAAAAATTGCACTTGCACATAGATAATAAAAGGTAGATATAAAAACCATGAGGTATATAATGACTACTAGGGATTCTTTTATTGAAAATACTAAATAAAGGGCTATTATTAACTGAGGTTTTGAATTTATGCATTTCTAACGATTCTACAAAATTCAGTTTAAACCTTTGTTTTCTTTATTTAACATTTTAAAGTCAGTCTGAACTAAATGTGCGACTCTCCTATATCAAGTGGTAATATATATCATAATGATAATAGATTTTCTTCTTTTCAAAACTTTGTAGATTCTAATTTGGAAATTTCTAACAGTTCTACCTATATAAAATTTATGGCAGCTACCACAGTTAATGCTTCACAATCCACACATTTTATTCTTGTGAATTTTTGATTTATTATTTTTGGTGATTTTATCAATATTGTTAGCGGCTCGAAGAGGGATATGAATATTGTAGTGTGACAAAAGTTCTTAAAATCATTAAAATGAAGAATTAAATGATAACATTTACAGATTTTTTGTATTGGTGCAAGATAAAGTTGTTTTGAAAACGATGATGTCAATACAGATGATTAAATTAAGGGACTGTAAATTATTCATCAATATCCTTAAAAAAAAGCAGTGATCAGAAAGGAACCATATAAAATATGTATGTGTGAGAGAAATACTCATTCAATATAACGTTTCAACTTGAGCTTTGAGTGTTTGACTATTAGGAATTATCGTTATTTTGTATAAAACATCTTACTTGTATTGGTGACCAAATTTGGTTCCAATTCGTTGCGATCTTTTTAGTGATATGGTAGAAGGATCTTGCACACATGTCCTCGAGGACGATGGCATTCAAATCGCCATGTACATAACCTGGAACTCGGAGAAGACTTTCAAGAAATTCGTTCAAAACGGGAATTATTTTTTCGTATGAATAAATTTCATTTTTGAAAGCAGTTTCTCCATGAACAGCAGCATCGCTTTGCACGTCAGTAAGCCTGGTTTTGACAATTACGCTGCTGTTATGAAGTTCTGAAAACAAAGAAATTTATATTTTTTACTCTGTTTTGCAAAATAGTGGAGATAGGATTAACGAATATAATGAACTGATCTACGTTTGCGAATAACTGAAGAAATATTTTGTTTTATCAAACATTCTTTGACTTTGAATTCAGAAATCTGACAAATTTTTGTTTAATAATATAATCTGTGATTATAGAGGTTTTTTATATCTTTTGTCATTAACAGTTTGTGAAAAATCTATTCAATTTGACATGTAGTACCGACATTATGGGCGATGGAAAACAGGAACTTGACAACTAGAAAATTCAATAGCGTTTCGAATATTGTATTCAAATATTTCAATAAAATAAATGTTACAAATGAATGAAAATTTTAGTATGATGATTACTTTTGAATTTTTTGATAACTGGTTAAATTCAGAAATTAAAAAAAGTCTGAAACAATAATTTTGAACCTAGGTGCCACCACTCCCAACTAGTTCTTTGTTTATTCGAATATTCGTACATTTTCAACCTTTTTTCTATTTTGTCTAGCTATGTGTCTGACTTCAGGGAAGTTGATTTCTTAATAAACCGAAATATCGGAAAACATTGACAATGCGAAAATTGTCATGAAAATTGGTATATGACCCCTAAACAATAATCTGAAAAATTATTATCTTATAACTTTCGAAACTGAATATTGAGAATCAGCACTATTTGTCAATTTGTAGAAGGCCTAGTTTTCAAGTTCAGAATTTTGTTAGGAATCTAACAAAATATGACTTACCTATCATCCTATACGACTGAGAGATAATTGAAATGTTTTCCTTCAAATAACTTAAATATGAGGGTGTCTTCACCATTATATTAAAGTTATATATATATATATATATATATATATATATATATATATATATATATATATAATTTCATTATATATATAGTTTCAAAATTCACGAATTTTCAAATAAAACTCTAAGGGGTTTACAAAAATGTGGTCAACGAGAACGAACCTATCACTTTTGAGAGTGAAACGAGAAGAATCTGCATTGATTTATTAAATAAGACTGATGATTACTAATGAGGACGAAACAATTGTATATTATTATCATTCGACAAGTTCGATGATTTTTCGAAGCGCACTTAATATTCACTCTCGAAAGTGATAGGTTCGTTCTCGTTGACAACATTTCTGCAGATAGCTCCCTGGAAGTTTTATTTGACATATAATTCTGTATTCAAACGAAAATGCACATTTAAAATAATGAAAGGTTGTTAACTTGATTCTTGTATATTGAATAAAAATTTCTTGACTTGGTTTTTTTTTGGAGTGTTATCCCAACTGCAAAAGTGTAAAATCTAAACAGTTTTGCTTTTGAAAATGGGGTAACACCGCGAAACAATTGTCTAGCAATCAATATAATTCTTGTGAAACAAAGTCAAGAGTCATTTATTCATCATATTAAACAATATTTCACTAAGAGATCAGCTTCAATCAACTTTATTTTATCAGAGAAAAGTATTTTTCAGTATTCGCTTCGAAATTCAACATTTTTTATTTACCTATACATTAGAATCACAATTTTTCGAAATGAAAGGTTTCTAAAATACTCATACAATGTGTAATAGTTTTCACACTCGATTATTCCCGTTAACTAAATTCTATATATATATATATATATATATATATATATATATATATATATATATATATATATATATATATATATATATATATATATATATATATATTTTTCAGTGTTTAATTGGGATTGCAGTCTAGGACAGGAAAATCAGTTACCTCGTTAGTATTTTCCAAGCTTTCGAAAATATTTATTATGAGGGTAACCCTCATTATAAAATATTTTTATAATGAGGGTTAAATGAAACACAATTCTCACAACTCCAATATTTGGTTTAATTAGCTACCGGTTTCGCGAAGTATTATTCGTAAATATATATTTCATATATATATTAAAACAAAAATATATATTTCATATATATTTTTGTATTAATATATATTGTATTATATAATATATAGTATTTTTGGGAGGCAAAAAAGATGAAGCAAAATTCCTAATGATTGCGAATTCAAGTTCAGTCGCTCTCCTCATGGGGAACAATCGAAATAATAATAAAAATATATTTACATTTATATATATTTTGAATGTTTTTAGCAATAATAGGATTATTTTAATGTGAAAAACTTTATTTTCGTTGACGTTTCGTTGTATATCACAACTTTGTCAAAACTAATGAATAATTGAATTTTATGAATTACTCTAGATATCAAAATGTCAAACTTATTTAAAAAAAAAATCAAATTAGTTTTTGTTGTATTTTCAAATATTGATTTTTAGTATTATTTTTCAGAGGTTTACTCATGGTGAAGAAGACTAAAACTTCCGAAGCGAATGCTAAGCCAGAAATATTCCTCTGCTACTTAAAATCAATATGTGAAAATACAAAAAACTATTTCGATTTTTTCTAAAAATAAGTTTGACATTTTGATATCTATAATAATTCATAAAATTCAATTATTCATTAGTTTTGACAAAGTTGTGATATACAACGAAACGTCAACGAAAATAAAGTTTTTCACAATAAAATAAGCCTGTTTCAGGTGTTTCGTTGTTTAACCTAGTTCAATAAAAATCATCTACAACCATAACAGACGTCTCAATATTTTAGTTTCTCTTCCAGGTTTGTACACTGACAAACAATGAATTTACAGTGCTGAAGAAGTAGAGGAAACTTCCTTCCAATATCTTTGTTATATTTCCAATAAAACATGTTTCTTTTTGTAGTATCATTCAAAACACCTGATTTAATAACCCAATAAAGATAAAACAGGTAAACAAATTGTCTGATTGTATATATATATATATATATATATATATATATATATATATATATATATATATATATATATATATATATATATATATATATTTGCCTTTGATTGGGCGTTTCTTGGAATTTAAATGTTACAAAATAATTGGGGAAGACTTACCATCTTTATTTTCTTCTTTATACTGAAAAGCCACTCTCCATGGGTCGGATGCAAAATTGCTTCCTTTAGCACAAGCCCGTTCAACAGTAGCACTCGTTACAGTGACTCTTCTGTTCCAGTATCTGGTTAGATAAGTTCCAAGGAGCTGGATGTTGCAGGCACCTTCTATGAGAATTGCACGACTCATATTTTAAGTTGCTTGGATGAGAATTAAATGAAATGACACAAACTGGAAAAAAAAGACAAAGTGAACCTACAATCCTCAAATGCAAATAAAACACTTATTACGCTATATAATTTACGCTATAGAATTTGAACAGGATTGCCTTTTGTTGTGATACAATAAACCAAAATTAATTTTTCTAAGGGTTTTGAATTTTTTTGGGTTTACTACAGTTTTTTATAGATGCAGATAGCTGATAATCTTAAGTTTATAGTGTTCTCAAACAGTCTTTTACATGGGTATTAAAAACCTGAATATATATATATATATATATATATATATATATATATATATATATATATATATATATATATATATATATATATATATATATATATATATATATATATAGCATATATATCTTGAAATTGATTTATTGCCTGTTTAAGATATTTTATTTCGAGTTTTTAGCAATAACAGGCTTTTTTTGATATGAAAAAGTTTATTTTTGTTGACGTTTCGTTGTTATATTACAATTTTGTCAAAACTAATGATAAAATAAACTTTTTCATATCAAAAAAAGCCTGTTATTGCTAAAAACTTTCGAAATAAAATATAGTATATATATATATATATATATATATATATATATATATATCTATATAATATTAGTTATTTCCTAAACAAAAGAGAATTCCAGCCTTTGGGATTAAGTAAGTCTACTATGCATGGAACACTAATATAACCATGTTACCATGTTCGTTGTTTTTAAAAAAAAATTTTATGCATTTGAAATACGTTTCTGGCTCTTAATAAATCATCAAGAGTTGATAAACATGTATTGAAAGGGTAATTATCCGTTTATAAAATCTTAAATTCTATGGTTGGACTCAAGGTCTTAGAATCTTTTGTTAAACTTGTGATTTTACTCTTATAGTTTGTGATGAGAGGTAATAATAAAAACTTGATTAAAAATCACTGACTGAACAATTCTTTATTTGACTAGTTTCGCCTTTTCAGCATTATCAAGAATGCTTGATAATACTGTCATTCTTCGCTGTAATTCTGTCAATCATTCTTGATAATAATGTAAAAGGCGACACTAGTCGAATAAAGAATTGTTCAGTCAGTGATTTTTAGACAAGTTTATATTATTACCTCTCATTTAAATATTAACTATCACAGAGTAGATTCATCGTCCATTGAATTTACTTATAGTTTGTGTTTATTACAGAATAAAGTTGATATTTATTATTATTAACTATAGGTTAAGTGGGGCAGGACGATTTAACCTTGTTGAATCAATACCTTTTTTGCATTCAAATAAGTTGCGTAATTAATCAACTGATTAATTAATTATTAATGATGATGTGGAAATTGAGGTATTAATATTATTATAATTATTATTAATATATTATATGGAATAATCTAAAGTACCATGTAATTTCGTTTCGTTATTTTTATTATATTTTATTTTTTGAGAATTATAAATATTGGAGTCTATAGTTTCAATATGTACATGAAGATAAAATAGAAATTGAAAGAAAAGATATAGCATTGTGGCAAATGTTTATTAAAATATACAATAAAATGTCCGAAGTATTATAAGAAGTCGATTTAAATTATTCTGAGAAAAATATAAGAAAAACATTGCAGGTTTATTTCTTCGATAAGAACCGAAATGGAAATGTGAATGAATCACATTGAACTGATTCAGATATTGAATTCAAAAATATAATCAATTTTATATTGATTGATTACTGAATTGAAAATTAACGATGATCAAGTATTTTATTTTTTGAGAATTATAAATAGTCGAGTCTATAGTTTCAATATGTACATGAAGATAAAATAGAAATTGAAAAAAAAAAGATAAAGCATTGTGGCAAATTATTAAACTATACAATAAAATATCCGAAGTATTATAAGAAGCCGATTTAAATTATTCTATGAGAAATATAAGAAAAACATTGCAGGTTTATTTCTTCGATAAAAACCGAAATGCAATATTGAACTGATTCAGATATTGAATTCAAAAATGTAATCAATTTTATATTGATTGATTACCGAATTGAAAATTAACGATGATTCTCGAATTTGAAATTGTTATATGAAAAGATAACAATTCATGAAAAATGAAGGAATATTACGTTTAAGTTAAAACAAGACAGGGAATAGGTGGAAAAATTTGCAACCTGAAATGAAACAAAACAAAAAATGAAATTGCAACATGAAATGAAAATCTGAGTTTTATTATAATTCAGTGCGAAAATTTTCATACTCAATTTAAATTTTAGATTCACTAATTAAACTGGCTTCTCATTAATCTGATGTACTTGATATACTTTTCATTACTTTGATATGCCATTTTGCAACTGTTTCTCCAAATTTTCAATTGATACGACTTGATGTGTTTTCATATATCTCATTACTATTTTCAATTTTGATCTCAAATTTCATCGCTTCTTTATCATTTAACCAATATAAATTTTATCACATTCACTAATTAATCTTTGAAGTTCATTAGTTTGAATGAACTCTCAGCCACATTAAACTGCTACTTGATGAGAGGGCTGATTTACTGTAGAGTTTCAAATTAAATTGATTATTGATGAGGCCGATACTTGGAGAAAATTAATATCCATAATAAAACAATATTTAAAATTTTCTCATAAATTATGAGAAAATTTTAAATATTGTTTTATTATTTCAAATTAAATTTCATTCAAAAGGAAATTTGATAGCTTTTACCCAATACTTTATTACTTAATTTCATTCATCCAAAATTTCAATTAATTAATTCGCAATTAACTAACTAACTTGTGTTTCTATTTAATTAAGATTAATAAATAATTAGTATTTTCATTAATAATTTTAAATAATTTTTGCGATATATAATCAATTATACACAGAATTTGTAGAACAAAAGTTGATGAAAAAAGATATATTTCAAGGAAGTTCTTACCAAAGACAACTGCACAACACAGGAACAATCACTTAATGATTTATTGAGTTCATTTTCACGGGATTGCAATAATCTTCACACAGATAAGACGCATATGTTTAGTTTTTGTTTGATGAAATGCGGTTCTTTCTGTATTTTGATACATTTTTTTCATATGCAATATTCTTCTCTGCTCGATGAAGTTAACTTAGAAAATGGACAAAGGAATTTGAAAATGTTTTTATACCTGCAAATTAAAAGATAACAATTCTAATTGACGAAATCTGAATATTTCGGGTTGATATGTATTGAGTAAATTAAATTATTTTCATTCAAAAAATTTAGTTTTTTAAGATGGAACTCATTTAAAATGGGCTAGAACCTATTTGTAACGTTAATTTTCTTATAAAAAATTTTTTTTATGAGAAAAGTAACATTTTTATTTCAAAATATATTCAGAATTAATGAAATTGTTTTTATTCGTACTGGAAAACCGACATTTGTTTGGGTATAATTCGAAAAGAAAATGTTTTCTTCTAATAATTATCAACACAACTATAACAAAAAAATAAGTATGAAAAGTACCTTCAAAAAAACATTATTTACCATTATGGTAAATATATGGAAATTGAATATACAATCAGATATATTTTGAAACCATATTCCAATTAACGTATATTTTTTCAATAATTTGACTGTAGCGACGTTGCTTTCAGATTTTTGACTGAGAATAGAAAAAAAATTCGAGTTTTATTTTTAAAAAGCAATAGCTTCTTTCATATTGCTAAAAAACTTACAACGTAGTATTTTTATAATATTTTTCTATGATACCTTGTACCCCTTGACTCTTTCACCACTGACAGAATCATATTTTTCTTTTGACTCAAATGAAAGAAGATTTAGAGTAGCTTATTCAGTTTCCAAAAATATAAATTCTGTTTTGCTTAATTTGTTGCAAATCTTTGCAACAGCTTATTTTAATGAGAACTATGCTGAAAATTGTAGAAAAACAAGTTGTTTTCACATTTTTTATTAGGAATTGAAAAAAATTGCATGTCAAACTCGAAAGAAAATCTCTATTAATGATGAACAAATATTTTGATAATTTTTATTCGGTAAACGGGTCACAGATTTATATTATTTGATTCTTACATTTACAAATCATATTGAAAACGAATTGTCAATTTAGCACTTGACAGAATCATATTTTTCTTTTGAATGAAATGAAAGTAGATTTAGAGTAGCTTATTCAGTTTCTAAAAATACATATTCTGTATTGCTTAATTTGTTTTAAATCTTTGCAACGGCTTACTTTTAATGAGCAAGTATGCTGAAGATTGTAGAAAAATAATTTCTTTTGACATTTTTTATTAGGAACTGAAAAAACTGCATGTTGAACTAGAAAGAAAATCTCTTTTAAATGATGAACAAATATTTTGATGATTTTTATTCGGTAAACGGGTCACAGATTTACATTATTTGTTTTCTACATTTACAAATCATATTGAAAACGAATTGTCACTTTAGCAGTGGACAGAATCATATTTTTCTTTCGACTAAAATGAAAGTAGATTTAGAGTAGCTTATTCAGTTTCCAAAAATACAAATTCTGTTTTGCTTAATTTGTTGTAAATCTTTGTAACGGCTTACTTTTAATGAGAAACTATGCTGAAGATTGTAGAAAAACATGTTGTTTTGACAATTTTATTAGGAATTGAAAAAATTGCATGTTAAACTCGAAAGAAAACCTTTATTAATGATGAACAAATATTTTGATAATTTTTATTCGGAAAACGGGTCACAGATTTACATTATTCGTTTATTACATTTACAAATCATATTGAAAACGAATTGTCAATTTAGCAGTTGACAGAATCATATTTTTCTTTTGAATGAAATGAAAGTAGATTTAGAGTAGCTTATTCAGTTTCTAAAAATACATATTCTGTATTGCTTAATTTGTTTTAAATCTTTGCAACGGCTAACATTTAATGAGCAAGTATGCTGAAGATTGTAGAAAAATAATTTGTTTTGACATTTTTTATTTGGAATTGAAAAAATTGCATGTTAAACTCGAATGAAAATCTCTATTAAATGATGAACAAATCTTTCGATAATTTTTATTCGGTAAATTGCTACTGCTAAATTGAAAATTTAGCAGTAGCAATTTACCGAATAAAAATTATCGAAAGATTTTCATCATTTAATAGAGATTTTCTATGTTTTTTCCGTACTAGTTCAGACTAGTTCAATTAAAACAATAGTTATCCCATAATGTTGTTGATTAAATATTTATTATCCTTAGTATCAATCTTAATAATAATATTCATTTATTTTTGAAATTTGCAGACATGAATTCTGTCTCACGAAGAACTAAACTAATATCCAAACTCAATCATGTCATATACATTATGTACTCATTATGTTTATGTTATGAATTCATTATAACAGTTGTAATAAAAGTCAGTAGTCTTACTTCCTTTTATTTCCACGTTATACATGAAAAATAAACATTATAAATTCCTGGAAATTTATAATGTTGATGTAGGTGAAAAAAGGGCAATTTTTCTTTACAATTGTAACACTAGATATATCCATAGCACTCAAATATATCATAAATTCCTTCTTGAAGAGTCTCATCGAAATATTATTATATTATACAATAATAAAATAATAATAAAATATTATTATTTTATTATTATTATATTACCCAGACACAATCTATGGAATGTCTCCATGAATATCTCCAAATGAAAATTTGAATGAAATGTCTCCAATTTACGAGTCGTTCTTTTCTTAAATGCAATATTGAGGTGACGTGAACCTGAGTAAGTATAAGATACAGAGTGTTCGATAAACATGGGTTGAAAATTGAAAACTTGCACGAGACTTTTTTGTTTTTACCATGTTTGAGTTCGTACACATTCAACTTGGCTACGCCGTTCTGATGAGACCCAAAAAGCTAGAAACATGTGTCAACGGTTTCTTCCAATTGACGGCATCAACAATAACTTTTACTTCTCTTTATGTTTGCTCCCGCGTAAATTTTTGTTTATTGTTCAAATTATCTGTTGGAAATTTCGTAAAGGATGAATAAATGCCGTAAAGTCGAAGCAATTAATCAAATTTTCCAGCCTGGAGGATTCAAGCACAAGCCTAGAAGTGGACACTTTCTTTGCAAGTGTACTCTTCAGTTTTCTTACATCTCTAAGTTTGTTACACTTCGAATTTGGTAACGGCGTTCTGGTCACACAGACCTAACAATCTAGAAAAAGGTGTCAACGGCTAATGGTCAATAGTGCCTTGTTATTTAAACTGTCATTATTTCAAAATTTCAGCCCTAAAGAAGAAATTGAGCGTTTCCGAAAGCTTGGAAAGTACTGAAGAGTGAACTCATTTTCCTCTCCTAGACTCATTAAACTCATGTACAGTGATTAACTTTTGAAAATGGTTGTCAAATATTTATTATAATTTTTTGAAACCAACCCAAGTGTTTTTATTAAATATATATAATATATATATATATATATATATATATATATATATATATATATATATATATATATATATATATATATATATATATATATATATATATATATATATATATATATATATATATATATATATATATATATATATATATATATATATATATATATATATATATATATATATATAAATGAATGTTTTCTCGTTCAAATTCATATTTTATTAATTTTATATATCTCTAGGTTATATACACAAGAATGATAAAATAATACACACTGATGAGAATGTACATTTAATTATCCAAGAATATAACGTTATTTTCATAAATAACTCGAAATTTATAGAAAACCATGAACATTAAATATTTCAATTCCAATATCAAGAAGAATGTTTCAAATTAAGCAGAATCAAAGGGCATCTTTCAGATAAAATAGAGTCAGCTTTATAATCCTGTCTTTTTCTTCAGCTGACATATATTGCAACCTATCATTGATAGTGAAATTTTCCAAACCTTTACTTTCAAAGTCTTGAAGCACTTTCTCGCTCCAGAAATATACAGGAGTCATCCATTGGGACATCATGTAACCATACAAGCTGAATCTTTTGAGTTCACTGTCTATCCATTGAAAATCGAGCTGTTGTAATGTTTGCTCAACTTGAGACATGGTCCATTTATTTCTGCAGTAATCGAAAACGCATTGGTGCAAGTACATTAAATATAAATTGATTAAATGCCTCCTATTTTGGCTTAGGAAATCTGTGTTCAAGTTGGCATACAAGAAGAAACTGAGATCCATTGCAGGCGAACTGAAAGCGATATTATGCCAGTCCAGAAGAGTGATCATATCCTGCCTGTACAGCAAATTATTGATCCAAATGTTACCGTGATTGAGTACTCGAATTGGAACTTCTTTAGCAATTATTTCTTTTTGTTCTTGCCACACTCCTTGTTTCAGATGCTCCACTCGCCTTTGGTATGCTAAAGGATCTGGAAGCCGAATGCTTTTCATAACACTAAATATGGTTTCGAGGTACACATCTTGATTTTTTTCTAGCGCTTTGGTATCTTCGTTGGAAACCTCTGTTATTTTGTTTACCATTCCATAGAAGCTTTCTTCATCTTCTACCTGCATTATAAGAGATGCAGCGTGCAACTTAGCCATTTCCTAAAACAGAAAAATTAGTCAGGCAATTAATGATGTCAATATGAATTAGGCGAATATTATCATAATTCGATTACGGGGTTTACACATAGCATACTAGGAGGCAGTGGCATGGCCACCTTTAATACAGGCCATGAAATGAATATCTGACATATGTCATTGAGAGGTCTAACAATCCCGCCATTAGTTGAGCTGGTATACTAATGCAAATAGGACGCTTCCCAAAACTTTCGTTGTTTGAAGTTAAATAATTTGAGCCTTTGGTATAAATTCTATATTTTTCAATTGTGTACAGTCTAATACAAGTGTTGATGTTGATAATTTGTTGAAATATCAACATCAAACACTAAAAAACAAGATGTTCAGTTTGTTCACAAATTTCAGTGAATAAAATCAATTTTGTGTTGTTTAAGACTTTCGTAGTTTGAAGTTGAATATTTTAATAGTGTTATTTAGATGCTAGTGTTGATAGTTTGTGGATAACATAACATGAAATTATAAAAACGAAGTGTTTCGTGTGTATCTATTTAATCTTTTTTGTGAAATATAGTGTAGAGGATAGGTATTCCGTAGAATATTCAGTTAGTTTCAAGCTTGGAATAGGTGAGTTTTCAATAAGTATATTTTCTTAAAATGACGAAACTTGTTGCATTCCTGGTTGTAAATCAAATTATAGGAGCTCCCTACGGGCGGGTGGGAAACTAGTATCGACTTTCAGTTTCCCTAAAAATGAATTTTCAAAGAGTAAATGGATAAAATCTATACCACGAGATAATTGGGATCCAACAAAAAATTCAGTTGTTTGTGCCTTGCATTTTCGTGAAACTGATATCATCAGGGAAGAGAAATTCGTTTCAGCTAGTGGGAGTGTAAGCATACCTACAAGAACAATATTAGTCTCTCACGCGGTTCCTTCAATTTTTCCAAATTCCCCGCATTATTTGACAAAAATTACGCCCTCGCCTAGAAAAAGCCCAGATGAAAGGCGGACAAATTATTCAGTTCCCAATGAGAATTTGAATAACATTTCTGAAAAGTCAGTTTTAATTGTCAATTTTCAATATTTAATTCTTCATTACTCCATAACCTGATTGTTGGAATGTTAAAATGGGTTCAGTTGACAAGAAAATTCATTTTTATTTTCTTAATTTAAGTGCAGAAATTATTACCATAAGTAATCAAATTACAGCGAATGAAGACATGTTAGTAACTGTATTTTTGAAAGGAAAAAAGTTGTTGTACACTGATTTTAGTTGGATTTTGCCTATTGACTTCAAATTGGATAGGTGGTCTCAAATAGAAAATTTGTTAATAAGATACAAAGATATTTCAGAGAGTGTGGATCAATCTTTCACATATTTAATCGAGAAAAGTTTATGTTATTTAAATGAGGCATCGATTGAAATTATTTTTCTATAACAGAAATATGTGCTCACAATAATAATAATAATATAATTTTATTGAGAGACATTCCTTACATAGTAAAATTACATTCATTTCAATTGATAAATAATTACAACTAAGAGAAATGCTCTCAAAAGGACCGAATTCAGTTTGGAGTCTGATCTTCCATTCAGCCCTCGAGCAAAAATATTGGTTCATACAAAAATCTTGGTTAAATTCATATTTACAGTAATATACAATTTTGATTGAGAAGAAAAGAAAATAAAAATTTTCTCAGAGATATTAAACATTTGAGACAATTTCACATGGTGAAGAACATTAGTGTTAAAAAATTATACAAATATATGATACAAAAAATTGATTCAAACATTATTGCCTACATCCGAATCATCGAAGTACTCTGACACACTATAGTACGCCTTTGTTAAGAGCAGAGATTTAACTCTCCTCTTAAACAAATGAGCTTTCAGTACTTTCAAATTCGATGGTAAATGGTTGAAAATTTTAATGCTCTGACAATAGAGAGAGTGCTCAAATTTGGCTGTTCAATGCATATGAATAAGTAGCACATCCCTGTTTCTTGTTGAATACTCATGATTACTATTCAATTTAATAAACCTATCTTCATTTTCTTTAACATATAACAAACATAACAAAACAATATCCAATATAATATTCTTTATGTTATAAATACTATTACTATTTCTTGTTTGTTCGCAATATACAAAAGGAGTTGAAATAATGCTTGAAAGCTTGGAACACCCGTCTAGGTAAGTATACCTCTAAACACAACTTAGCAACACCTAGGTACTACGATCTTCATGGCCTGTATTAAAGGTGGCTGTGGCAGTGGGAAGAAAGTGGGCAGCTCTAGTAGCAACGTATAAGTATATACATAGGCGCAGACTTACAACAAATATTGGCGGGGGCCAACAGGGTGGTCTTGCCTCCCTGTTGATAGACGTTGAAGAAAAAGATGAACCTATTTGAAAACAATTAATACAGTACTATTGTAATATAGTAATAAAATCCTAAACAAGTAGGGGAACTTTCAGAACTGAAAATTTAACATACTATATGTATTTGATTCCCTATTTTATAGAAATTACAAAATTGATCTAAATTCTAAATATAATTATTAGGGCTAAAGTGTTGTTAGAAAGCTGCGAATGTCGACCGTATAACTGGATTACAGAATATGAAGTCATTGATGACTGGTCGGATATCCAATTTATCCAAAACATCTTGGTGGGCATGAAGAACAACCAAGTTGTACAATCACTTCTGTCTCATTGTTGCTCGGAGATAAGACTTCACACGTCTAATGGCAATTAATAACCGCTCCGATGTTGCTGTCTTGATTGTAGCTACTTGGAGAAGCTTTTTCCACTTCTGTACTTCACACAACATTTAATCAACTGCAGGCTGTTGTGTAATGTACCTTTCTTAAATCAAGCCTGATTTTTAGACCAGTTATTTTTCATTAGTGATGTCAGCTAGCGTATGCAAGTGTAAGCCCAGTCTCTCAATGTCTGAGTCATAACTCTGTTGATTTTTCGAAATTTGTTTCACCTCTGTTTACTGAAAGAAAACAATCTTGTTCATCTGCAATGACCTGAGTAAGTCCAGTTGATGCAAACCGCTCATCAATGCAAATTACACCATTTCAGAACTTTCAGTGTAAAGAGCTTTGAAGTATTTCTATGGGGTTTCAAAAGTGTGTGGTGAGCTGGCTTAGTTGTTTTCACAGTTCTTTGGTATACATGACTTCCAAGGAAGTGGAGGATCATCAACTTGTGCAGGTTTTTTAACACGATTCCCAAATTGATTCCCATATTTTTTCCAGATCAGCAACATTTAAATAAGGGCATTGAATTTTTTCATCCACATCCTTGACTAAGTTTATTGTATGGGAATAAAGGCGCAAAGAGAAATGAGTAATACTGCCTCAAGGTAGCCTGCACATTTGTAGCCTGCTCCTTTTTGATTTGTTTTGTCCTACGTAAAAAAATTTTCGGAAAACTGTGAACGTTCTTCAAACTTTTTTAATATCCTAAAAACATTCACTACAAGCTCACATTGTCCATCGAATCAGGTAAAGAAGTCGTAGATCAGATTTTACAAAGTATAATATAACTACTGATGTTTACCAATTCTTGGGGAGGCGGGCCCTCGCAAAAGAATTTTTGATGGGGCTCGGGTTCTCTCAAGCCCCATGGAGCCGACGGCACTGCATATATAAACACTCTTCCCCGTTGTTTTTTTTTTCTCGCTATTCTCGTAGCATTTTCCTTATAAAGGCGATATTTGAACGAAATTAAGAAAACGGATAATAGAATTAATGACTAGTAAAGCTATTTGTAGGACTGATGTTTGTTTAAATGTGGCTATTATTCCAAGGAGCCCAACAAGGACAATAAGTTGCTGTGCTTCTCTCTGCATTTCAGCTAATTCTATGATTTAGATCGCTTTTGCCTAACCTAGGTCAAGAAAATGTCTCTTTGATTTAGATGAAAGGAGTTGGAGAAATTGAATCACTACTGTGCAATGATTTATTAAACCAATAAAAAGAAGTAAAAGAAGAAACATTATATCTATATATATATATATTCATGGTTGTGATTATCTATTGAATATAATAAGTTATTGTCAAGGGCGTCGCCAGCCGATGGCGCAGGGGGGGGCAAGTTGACTTTACCTACTACAATTCATACTTTTCTCATTCTCTATGAATGAGAAAAGTAGGTATGAATTGTAGGTAAAGTCGACAGCCCATGAAGCTTTTCACTTGTACTACGAGCCTTACATCTACAGCGATTGTAATAACAACAGTATCTTAGTACTATATACATATATATTCTGCGACAGTACAGAGTCTAATGTGTAAATTGACTATGCAATAAAAAACTTGTAAATAAGTTATAATAAAATTTTATTATTATAAGTTATTAGAAAAATAGAATAAAAAAGAGTTTGAATTTGAATAAGTGTACAGCGTACAGCGTATTTTCTTTTAATTACCAGATTTTAATATAGTGGTCGTTGTTTGTTTATATTAGGTTAATTAAAACATAATTTTTGCGGATTCATTGCAAACTTCTCGACCACTTTATTATTAAAATCTTGTAAGTTTCCATGTATAAGTTCTCGGTGCACACTCATCATGGCCAAACCATTAAGGCGATTTTCACTCATAGTGCTTCTTAGCCAGGTTTTTAGTCTCCTGAGGCTGCTAAACGATCGCTCTACCGTACACCTCGTGCATGGAAGAGCGATCAAAATTTTCAACGCTTTTTCCGTGTCAGGAAAGAAGGTTTTTGCTTATTTTAGTATATCAACAACGGTTTGATCTGTTGAGTTTGGTTTGTTATGCCAGAATTGCTGCCAAAGCTCTACTTCAATTTTTACGTTTGGTAAATTATGAAACTGAGCGATAGTTTCACAAGTTTCTGTGAGATTTTCGACTGACATCGTTTGCATTTGTGCGGAGTGTAATTTAGATGAAGCAAATGATGGAGTATTTTCTTCAGCAAAGCGTGTTTCAAGCGATGTAATAACGGAGTCCAAGTATGGTATTATTAATGATCTTTTCCAGAATTCTGAAGGGCCCTCTGCTGGGTGATTGCTTCGATGACGTTGTTTCCCAACAATGCACGGCATTGAAGTGATATCCTCCTCCAGGCCGACTTTCTCCGCAACAATAGTGGTAGCATCCTTTATAATTTCATCTGTGACTCTTTCGGTATTATCACGGTGGCTCTTGAGCAATTGCAAAATGCGTTTGACGTGTTGCGAGGCCTTAACCACATCCAAAGTTATGGATTGGAGTGCGTTGACAACAGGTTCCAACAAAGCAGAGTATTTAGCTATCAAAGTAATACAAAGTACAAACGAAATTTTGAAAGCAGCCGCATGGAGTTGAAAGGCGTTTTTTCGAGTTGCAATGTTTCCTTCACGCGATAAGTTTTCTAAGCCTTCCAATATAACAGGAAAATTCTCCTTAAATACTCTGATAGTTTTATGTTTCTCACTCCATCTTGTTTCGCAGAGCCTGGCAATAATAGGTACCAATTTTCTCCTCAAAACAGATTCCCGAAAAAAATTAATAATATCTTTAGTGGTTCCCATGGTGTTTCGAATTTCAGGAAGAATATTGAGATCATTTATTACCAGATTCCGTTTATGGGACGAGCAATGAAAGATCAATGCTTTGGTATATTTTTTGCGCAGGTTCGCTTGTACTCCACCGTCTTTTTCGGACATCGTCCGGAAAAATTTTTCGGACATTCCGGAGCGTAGTTGAGCGTACGGAATATTAGGAGTGGAATTGGTGAATTCATTCGAGTTTCGACGTACGGAATTATGATTTTTGAAGGCTTGAACTTCAAGCAAATCAACTCAAAGACTTAGGACTTTGGTTGCATTATATTTGGCAACTTTTTAAGAATCTCTAGGGGGGGGCAGCTGCCCCTCCCTGCCCCCCCTTGGCGACGCCCTTGGTTATTGTTATTATTATTATATAATGCACAAAATATGTGATTTTCAGGAACTTGTGTTATATATAAATATCTGTTGTGCTCATTAAATGTTCTTAATGGCACACTGGGTTTCGCAATACATCATAAAATATTAGAGTTGCTATTCTAGGATTTGAACAAGCATTTGTTTTATCAAGTTGTTTAAATTTGAATAATATAACCCCCGTTTTAACTTTAAATAACCCAGGCTAGCAGAAAACGAATGGTCACACATTCGGTCTGATTGACACTCAGTAATAACAAAGTTAAAATGTATGAATTAATAATTGACGAGGCCGAATCTTGATGTAAATTGATAAACAAAATAAAACAATTGTTAAGTCAAGATTTACACATATATTAAAAAGAATACTGCATGACGCACGTTTCGATGAGATTCACCTTTTTAAAATGCTACGTGTAGACTGATGATTTCTCGAATACATACAATAGGTATGTATTCGAGAATAATATATAAATTAAATTATGAATAGAGAGAACAGGTTAGATAATAAGTAGAAGGGATCAATTCATGCTGAACTACTATATAGAAAACTAAGTAATTTTGAAAAGATTGAGAAGGGGGATTGAGGTATGATCAATTTGGCTGTTCAACAAGTTGCCAGAATATTTGTATTTATGAATTTGAAGTGATTCTAACAAATTAAGCTTCATTCCCTTATTTGCGGTATTAAAAATTTCAGAATCAGAATTGAATATATGATTTTCATTAATCAAATGATTTGCATAATGTGAATCTGTCTTCTGATTATCAAAGCTACGTTTATGTTCGGAAATTCTTATTCGAAAACTTCTAATCGTTTTACCAATATAAAACTTATCCCAACTACCACAGTTTATTTTATATACTCCTAATTTTTTATTTTTGTTGACCTTAGATTTGTTAATTTTGATATGTTTTCCTGAGTTATTTCCAGTACGGTGATGTTATAGTTAGAAAGAAGAGATTTGAGTTTTTCACTGGAATTACCGATGTATGTAAGACTGTTATAATTGATATTATTTTTGACTAGGGGATAAACCAAACCAATCGCCTTTTTGAAGTTTTTCTTTGATATCATATTATCTATTATTTCAGGATTATAATTATCATTCACGGCTATTTGCTTAATTAAATTTTTCTCGGTGTTGAAATTGGTTCTAGATAGAGGAATATTTACTAATCGATGTATCAAACTATTGAAAGCTGCCATTTTGTGTTGAAATGGTTGTATGGAAGTATTATGTATAATACTATCTGTATGTGATGGTTTATGGAAAATTGAAAAACTATGTTTGTTATCCAGTTTCATTATTTTGAGATCTAGAATGTTGATAGAGTTTTCTTTCTCAGGTTCCAAAGTAAATGTAATTTTAGGGCGTAACGAATACTTCATACCAATGTATGAATTTACTAGATTTCTTCGTATTTACAATAAAAGAAATTAACTTATCTATATAACTTTATAGATGTTGGATTCACAAGATTGTCCATTAATATATGTAGCTTGAAGCTCCAGCGACGTGTTTCTAATACTCCAATCAAGGTAATTTTGAGGCTCTAGCCAAGGCGTTATTAAGGCTCCAGCCAAGATTGAATTATAACTCAAGCCAAGGTACCTACTTTGAGAGCTCCAGCGTAGGTTGAAATATAGCTACAGCGAAGGTACTTGGAGAACTATAGCGAAGATAGTTTGAGAGCTCCTGCAAAGATACTTTTAGAGCTCTCAACCTCAACAGCGGAGATTGAATTAAAGCTCCAGCGAACGTGACGTCAGTTTAGACGCCACAGATAATTAATTAAACCACTTGGTATAAGATAATATTATAATCAAAGTTATTGAAATCCATCAAATCTTATTTGTAAGATTACGATGTTACTGCTTAGATGAATAATTGACGAAAAAGGAACGTGTTACAAGAATTCGGCCACTATATCTGCATTTTAGATGTGCGCAGGTTATCGTCGCAACTGGACGAGTTCATTAATGAAGGGGTGAACACATGCATTCAATGCGAGGAATGCAAGAGTCCACCGACGAAAAACATAAAAAGGCCAACTGAATCAACAATTCAGTGTCAGTGGCAATATTCAAAATGCGTAATAAGTGTCTCAGTTATATTGGTAAAGTTTATGATGTGTAGAATAATGATTACTTTACCTGCAGTGGGGACCAAACTTGGTTCCAATTTGAAGCGACTGTTCTAGTACTCCCGTTGAAGTTCATGGTGCGCATATCTTCGAGGACGATGCTGGATAAGTCGCCATGTAGATACTTAGGAATTCGAAGAGGCTGTTGCATATATTTGCTCAAGGAAGGAAGGACTTTTTCGTAGGCCAAAATTTCATTTTTGAAAGCGATGTCAGAACGCATTTGAGTATTACGAGTTTCATCTTCGGGAGTGGTTTTCACTATTACGGAATTACTTACTAAACCTGCAAAGAATTGTGATATTGAATAATCATTAAGTATTGTGCATTTGTGGGAAAAATCGCAATGTTCCCTACAAATAATATATATCATAGAAAAAAGTGTAGTAAAGTAACAGAATTATTGTATATCTACGGCACTGAATGAAATATTTCAGATATTCATTTTCAGATATAAATTTCACATATCTTCTAATTTCGATACTTGGTGTGTCTATAATCTGAGAGGTGTTTTCTACCGGTTCCCATAAATGGAATTGTGGAGTATTCATTACTTTACGGTCTTCCACTTGGAGTCGCAAGAAGATGCTTGGAGGTTGAAATCGTTGCCTCACTTCGATGGACGTGGTGCGACTGACGAGTTCCTTGCAGAACGAAACATATATGTCTCGCACTTCCATCAGGTGTGGCATCGATTTCAATATTTTTCTAGCATTTATCCCTTGAAGGATAATGGATCATCACATCGTACACGTTCACATATCTAGCTCTATATAACATTCTCTTGATTAATTTGAATTTTTCATATGAATGTTCTAGTGTTCATTTTCTTAAATATTTCATTTAGTGCTATAAGCACAAAAAAATTTCATTTCCTCATATATATATATATATATAAAATATATAAATAATATTATTTGATGCGGAAGAAAATTAAAATGAAATTGAAGATTATTGGCATATCCCGCAAGATTATATATATATATATATATATATATATATATATATATATATATATATATATATATATTTATTTATGATTTTATTTTGAGCTGAATACAAACATTTAGTGCCACTAAAGAATTTGTCAAAATATTCATAATTTTTCTGTGAATATTCAAAGAATAAAAAAGTAATAGCCTATTTTGTGCCAAGTTAGCCGAAAAAATAAATGAAAGTGGTTAAAATTTTCAAAGTGACTAAAAATAACCATCGAAAAATAATTCCTTTCATTTGTAATACTACTAAACAAAAAATATAATTGTATCCCCATTATATAATTTTTCAAATGGCAAAGTAACTTACCCTCCTTACCATTTTCACAGTATTGATAATTAACCCTCCAAGCATCCGATACGAAGTTGGTTCCGCTGGCAGTGGCTGGTGTAACTTCGGCTTTCGTTATTTTGAAATCTTTCTTCCAGAATTTATTCAAAATGTTTGTAAGCTGTTGGATATTGCAGATTCTGTTACTGATTACTGGAATTGGCTTCATTTTAATTACTTGCTTTATCGAGATTGAAGTATAATAGAAACTGAAAAGAATATGATTCAATTTGATTTCAATAAGAATATTAGGGCATCTTCAGTTATAATTTTCCTCCTTTTAGGTTTGAAAAATTGGAATTGTTTCCCCTTTAATAATACAATTTTATTAATTATGAAACACTTTTTTTATCTAATAAATAATTGAATATAAACTTAAATTCAAACACTTGAACTTATGATTTACACTTATTTTGTTATATTATGTATTATGTTATTGACTACATAGCATGACGCGTTTCGTCGTTACAAACGACTTCTTCAGATGCTTACAGAATAATAAGTCGTTTGTAACGACGAAACGCGTCATGCTATGTAGTCAATAAAGTGTAAATCATAAGTTCAAGTGTTTGAATTTAAGTTTATATTCAATTATAATGGATTTACATCAAGTAAACGCCAACACTATCAAATAATAAATAATTATTATTTCAGTATAAATTGAATAATAAATTTCACTATTTCGTTGGACTCCTTTTGCAATACTTGTACCAATGTTTTGGATCTTCATGAGAATCGTGCAGAAATCCCATCTTTGTAGAAAACAACATACAACTTGAATAGCCCCATCCCTAGCAAAATAACCACCAGCATGCATGTGCTCTTCAATTGAAAGTGATTAATCTTTACTTAATTTATCTTTATATAGAATGAATTTATATTATTTATATTATTCAGTATTCAAAGGCAATTATTTCGATATACTGTGTGGTAATGATATTTTATTATGAACTTTATCTTACCAATTCATAGCATTAATATAACATATAATTATCATATATTGAACAAAAAATTCTTGGTTTTAGGTTCAGCTTTTGAAAATAGATTACACCCAAAAACAATTGTTCGGCAATTAAGTAATATAAGTTTTGTGAAACCCAGACAATGATTGAATTGATTGAACAATGTTTCACCGAGAGATTCGCGAACATTCAATCAACTTTATATAAAATCAATAATTTAAATAAAACTGAGTAGTTTTTCAATTTTCACTATAATTAATTCAAAACATGACAATATCGTTTCGCCAACACAGTAGCTTCGTCAGATGTTGATGATAAACTGAGCTATTACATTGTGAACTGCGTATATTTATCCTAAAGTGCGTGGGGTGGGAATGACCATAGAACACTGTTCTTCTTGTACAGGGGTATGACTATAGGATTGGGCCAAGTATCGGCCCAATCGATTAATAACTTCATATAATGTTCAATTGAAAACCATTATCGAAGGAATTGAAAACATGTCTGTATTTGTTTACTTAAGTTTTAGGTATTTAGTTCTCCAAGAACAACTTTGAATCAGTTTATGAAATTACAAGTTCTGAAAGTTCAATATTTGAGTTTTTAGGATTTTTTCAAGAGATCTATTTTCTTCGGTTTCAAGTTAATATTTTCTATTGATAACCTCCAAATAGAACAATTCTACAAATAGTTGAAGTCATTGGTTGGAATTTGTTTGAATGTTTATCGCATTGAAAACATGTATATATTTTAGATTTTCTTGAAGAACAATTTCTTCTGTCTTTTTAATCACAGTTTTCTGTGTTATATGTGATGTTGCTCTTTAGTTGAAGCCATAAATAGCGAACACACCTTTACAAATTACTTTAAAAAATTATTTAATAAAAAACACATAGCTCTAAATTCAGTATGTACGACAATTATGTTGTAAACGTGAATTTAGGTATCTATTACCTTATCTTCAAGACCTCTAATCAAGACAATAATTGAACATTATTAATTATTGATATATATATATATATATATATATATATATATATATATATATATTTATATATATATATATATATATATATATATATATATATTTATATATATATATATATATATAAATATTTATATATATATATATATATATATATATATATATATACATATATATATGTATATATACATATATATGTATATAAACGGCTATTTTTAATGCGAAAATCTTCATTTTTGTTGACGTTTCGTTGTATATCACAACTTTGTCAAAACTAATGAATAATTTAATTTTATAAATACTATAAATCAACTAGCTTTTTTTCCTTTTCAGTTGAAAAATACAAAATTTTTTATAAGCCAAAATGAATAAATGCGTTCCACGTTTTTATATTCATAGTAATTTATAAAAGTCAGTTATTCATTATTTTTGACAAAGTTGTGATACACAACGAAACGTTAACAAAAATAAACATTTTTGCACTACAAATAGCATCGCTAAAAATATAATGAACATAACTGAATATTAGACAATAAATAATTCATAAACACAACAGGCAATAAAACGAAACCAATTTATATATATATATATATATATATATATATATATATATATATATATATATATATATATATATATATATATATATATATATATATATATATATATATATATATATATATATATATATATATATATATATATATATATATATATATATAATGAGAGGAAGGTATTCTTTGTTGACTAGTCAAAACCCAGATAATTGCTTGTGATAACCATCAGAAAGGTAGGTAAAACTTTTTTATCTCAACTCGATCTTGAGGGAATGTATTTTTCTCTTCATCAGGAGTTAGTGAGATTTTTCTCAAATTTGTTAAATTCTGTATAATTGGACATTCAAATTCTTAGTTGTACAAAGCGTTCAAGTATAATTCTTAGCTAAACTTACTAAAAGATTTGAACCTTCATATTTTCGCTCAGACAATATATATTTTTTCGATTGATTGAGCGTCAATATGAAGGTTTAAATCTCTGCTGCATATCCCAAAGAGAAAATATTTGACACAGGCTACTGTTAATACGTTAATACGTATCATTTTCTAAAAGCTAAAGTTGCTAACTGTATGAATCTTCTGCTAATTCTTAAAATAAATAAAATATGAACAATGTTTATCATACCTATAACAGCAACAAATAAAACATTCAAGTACTAATACAATAAATTAGGGAAGATTTTGGAAAAATCTTTACAAAAAGAACACAGCAAACAAAAGACGAGGACTGAATCGTGTTTCCAATGCTATCTACCACAAGAAAGGTAGAAGTAAAGTTTTTGCTTTGTAAGTATAGTTTTTGTGTTGTCATGTTTTGACCGCATTGTTTATGCATCTCGTTTTCATGTATACGAGGGCAAAGTGACAAGTATTTGGTCTGCCAGTTGGAAAGTGTTTTCTAGTTTAAATCATGTTTATTTTCATTTATATTTTCATATCGTTTCATTTCAGTTTGTCAAAATTTTATCTAATGAATAGACACTATTTCCGAATTTCTCATGTCGAATGCCTTTTAGATTACTTTTCGTTGCTATTTCTTTATTTTTCTGCCCAAATTTGTATAATTGGCATAAGGAGAAGAGGCAAAATCTAACGAGTGAGATATAAGTTCAAATAATTTGTACCAGAAGTTGCTTAATTTTCTTTGTGGGAGGCGAATTGTTCGAATGGGAAAAGATTTGTTTTCTGCAGAACAATTCAGATCTGATGGATATTTCTAGTCAAGCTGTAAATTATTGTTTGATGTTTTGCATGATTATTCATTACTTTATTTTCGTAGTAATCCTGTTTTATTCTCCATAACATTCAAGGCCGCACATTTCAATTTATGTATTTTAGTTATTTTTTTCTTCTTCTTGGACCTTGTAACCATTTACTCGGTAAAATGACTCATCCACCAGGCCCGCATAACAGCGGATCTTGGAAAATTTCCAATACCGGATGTAATTGTTGGGTTGTTTGTATTATTGACTTGAGTGTTTTGTTTGTCACAGGATTTGATTTCATTTGGAAGGTTTTCTACACTTAGCGAGGATGAAAGCTAGGTATTAAGGTAGGTATACAATGTGCAGGGTGAGAATTTAAGGAACAGAATGGTGTTAGTAAAACTGTTGAGAAGCGATCTATATTATTATAATTTAATTTTGTTTGTTGAAAGAAAACCAATAACTAACTTAATTGTTTGACTAGTAGGACTGAATATCTATTATCTATATCTATATATATATATATATATATATAAAAGAAAGTCGTGTTAGTTACACTATTTATAACTTAAGAACGGCTGAACTGATTTTGCTAAAAATTGGTGGGGAGGTAGTTTAGAACCTGGAGAAGGATATAAGATACTTTTTACCACGTTCTCGTGGCATATGACGTAAAACGTGGTATAACAAAACGCAACTGATATGGTGGAGGCGCACTGATTTTACTGTGTGGAGATTTCCGACAAACACTGCTAGTAATTCGAAGATCAACTGCTTCAGACGAAATAAACGCTTGCCTCAAATCATCGAATCTATGGCGCTGTGTGAAGAAACTTCAGCTGACAACAAACATGAAAGTTATCTGCGGAAGATTTCTCTGAGCAGTTACTGACTATCGGTAATGGTCGAGTACCTCTTGACACAGCGAGCGGATTGATTTAATTTCCTCAGAATTTCTGTAACTTTGTCTCATCAAAAGACGAACTTATCAACAAAATATTACCAAACATCATTACTAACCACAAAAATAATGAATGGTTGAGTGGTAGCAATTTTGGCGGCTAAGAGAAAGATGTAGATAACTTAAACTTCATAATTCAGAATGGGATCATTCTTTCAAATCAATTGACTGTGTAACGAATGAAGATTAAGCCACCAACCAATCAATTTAATTTTTAAACTCCTTGGATGTGCCGGGCTTACCACCGCACAATTTATGACTAAAGGTTGGCTTCGTTGTAATCATGCATCGAAACATAAACCAACCAAAACGCAACGGAACGTGTTTGGTGGTAAGAAAATTGATGAAAATGTGATTTACGCGACGATACTCAAAGGAAAATTCTAAGGTGAGGAAGTTCTTATTCTAAGGATCCCGATGATCCCAACCGACATGCCGTTTGAGTTTAAACGACTTCAATTTCCTATCCGACTTGCATTCGCCATGACCATAAACAAATCACAAGGCCAATACTTAAAAGTTGGTGGTCTGAATCTAGAAAATTCATGTTCTTGCCTTGGTCAATTATATGTTGCATGTTCACGGGTCGGAAGACCATCGGCATTATTTGTTCTTGCACCTGATAATAAAACGAAAAATGTCGTCTATCACAAGGTGCTTCTCTAAAGAGTGGATTTACATTAATTACCCACCTAAAAAATTAATCTTGATAAAATCAGAAACCTGCTCATTTGTTGCCTCTAAGGCGGAACAAAGTTCGCCAGGTAAGCTAGAAATTCCCTAGAAATACTTTACATGGCAAAACAATGTTGACGGGGCCAGCTAGTTTCTTCATAAACATTAAGTGGATAGTTAATATTTGTTGAAGTTTTTTTCTAGGCGTGAGTAAAATTGAGAGCTATTAATTATATTATTTTTACATGAAAGGAAAATAAGAGGAAAATCTCCTCTTTCTACACATTCACTAGGTCGTCGTTTTTGATATGTATATTGAATAAAATTTATTATGTTAGAATTTATTGATCTAATCTTCCACTGTATGATGTTAAGCATACTAGAAGATAATAAGACTGATGAATAAAATATTTGGATAGAGGAATTGTAGAATAAGAATGGATTAAAATTTGTTTTAGTCCATCGCCTGTTCTTCAGACGATGGGGACGTCGACCCATTTGAATTTGATGCTGGAATCTTTTGTTTTATAGTTTGGTGGGGCCGTTACTTGATTTGATAAAGACAGGGGGTTGTGAATCAAATTAGGCATGAAGTGATAGGAAATGAATTCAATATAACATATTAACGCTATTTCTACCATAGCTTCATTTTCAATCCTGCCCTCGTATATCAGATATTCTAATTCTATAAATTTAAGAACATGAACGATTTTGTGAACGAAGTGTATGAAAATGGTTTAAGTGGATTGAATAAAACCCTTTCACTAGGACATTTAATATTCGAAAGAATTCAAATAATACCTTCTCATTCAATATAGGAAAATTAATTATGATGAAAACGTGAGTAATTCCTATTTCATTTAAATTTCTCTCACCTCTTTCTACCAGAAGGCCACAACGTTGATTCAAGCTAAAAAGAAAATAAATGGTACATGTTTCCCTAAGACCTACAAAATGCCGAGAATCACAAGGATTTGCTTCTTATTTCAATCCTATATCTACTATGTTTGACTATAAACGAGGCGATTCAATTCTGACAACACTGGTTACTAGGTATCTCTTTCAAAGTTATAACGGACCACAGTACATTAGAAAGTTTGAGGGTTGAAGCTAGGACAGAAGAAGAGTTAGGTGATTTGATATATTATCTCTCTCAATATAACTTTACCAATATAACTTCGCCACGAAAAAACGAATCAGCAAGCCAATACTGATTAGAAAGTACTAATAATGTATTAGAAAGCTTTGAGATTTCAGATGAAATATTTCAAGTAGTCAATATGATGACGTTTGAAGATCTGTATTAACGCGGATCAAAACAGCCGGAAATTTAAAAAAAAGGTACGACATTGCGGAACAAGTACGGCCTCATATACAAAAAAATGTGCAATAGAGAAAGAATTTTTACAAGCGTTCGCAGTTAAAATTATTAAAAGTATTCATTTGCAGTTTGGTCATATTGGATTGGCACATATTTGGTTTTAAATAAGGCCATTCTACTATTGTTATAACTTACACAACCTAATTGACGAGGTCTGTTATGTTGTGGTATATGTAAAAGAAATGAAACATGTAAAAGTCAAACACTGGGTTTGAGATCTCAATAAGGTTCATCTAGAGAACTGTACGAAATCATGTCTTTAGATACAATCACTGGTTGCTGGTTATGGATCCCCAAAAAGATATTCATATCTATTGGAAAATCACTTCAGTCGATTTGCTTTTACATGTAGTTCGAGGGTGCAACAAAGTAAAGACATTATTATAGTTTTACAGTGTTCACTTCTTGGTGGTTATATGAAGCATCAAATTAAAACAGGAAAGAATTAACTTTTTCAAGAAGTTGACTTTTTACAAATTTCCTTTGAAATATTGGTATTCGTTTGTTGAGAATTTTCAATTGAATTAAGAACAAACATGATTATGAATATTTGCACGAAACTTTTGGTTGGAGGATTAAAATTGTTTCTGACAAAAATTATGATGATGGTTCAAATAATTTGCGGCAGTGTAAATTGATTTCTTAGAATGCTTCCGACTTAATGTTTTTGACAGTTGCTCTAACGTCATTTCCGATCTGTGGCCATTGAAAATGTATTCGAGAAAAGAAGTTAATGAATTTACTGAGAAATGATTTTTCTCTCTACAGGTTAATAAATTGAGTTTAGTAGTTTTTTTTATTAGTTTTAAAAAGTGAAAATTTGTTTGTGGTTTGAAAAGTCTGTAAAAATATTGATGGAAATTTATTTTCGATGTGAGAAATCAGTTTCCATTCGTTGGAAACTTAAAGGAAAATTAACTACATGCTAAAATTTCGGATCCATCATTTATTGAAAAAAAACCTCAGTTAATATTTTTGTATTGCCTAAAGTTTGTTAAAGTTTAGAAGTTACTAAGTATCATCAGTCGGATTATTCAACTTCGGAGTGCTCTTGTGTTCTGTAACACGAAAATCACCAGCTACCACTGTCTTTTTCTCATCATCAGTGTCCTTCACATTGGCATTGAATATTGAATTGATTAAAGAATTTGGCCTTTCTTTCTTTGTTTTTACCCATTCATTTTGTATCACTCTTTCCAATGTTAATCTTAGCGTGACATCAGGTTCTAACAATTGACGTACTAGAGATTTGACAGAAGATGATATTTTATCTCTGATTTTCGATCTGAATACCCAGTTCTTGGTTATTTGATCCTTCAGCAACTTCCTTAAATTAGAATCGTCGAAAGGCATTGAAGCGTTGAGCATGATGAAGAGTATAACACCGATGGACCATACGTCTGACAACTTCGGATTATATCTGGTTCCATTTACAACCTCTGGTGCTGCGTAGGCTGCAGAACCACAGTACGTTTCGCTGAGTACTCTATGACCCTCTAGATCAATGCAAAAGCGGGCGAAACCAAAGTCAGCAAGTTTGACATTGTATCTTCGGGAGAGTAAAATATTTTCGCATTTCAAATCTCGATGCGCGATGTTTTTGCCATGCAGATAGTGCAATCCGCTTGTTATTTGACGAAACCAAAACCTCGCCTGGTTTTCGGGTATCACCCCGTGCTGTTTGATGAAAGTGAGTAAATCACCGTTGTCAGCGTATCTGAAAGTAAATGATAATTAAGTTAAATGGAATTAGAAACTAATAGACTGGGAAAACACTTATTTCGAGTAAAAATTTACGTTTGAAACTTGAGTGCTTTTAAATGTTGAAATATTTGTATCATTAAGAGAACAACAGTAAGTTTGTTAAGTTATATTTGTCAATAAATCAGGAGATCAGTGAGGCTGGTCTGATGTGTTCAAGTCAAGAGTAACTAAAAGGTAAAAGACTTTTTATCCAACTATCTGAATTATGAATGTGGCACAGATGTGGCACCTAGATGTTCGATGACCTATGCACCCGGTGTCCTAATAAGAATTACTCTCGGTCACATCTCGAGAACCGTTTATAGTACAGCTTAAGGAAAACAATTTTAATGAAAGGGGCCTCAAGTAAAACCTGAATATTTACAGAGTTGTAGGTCCACCACAACTGAGAGAGGGCGTAATTGAATACCAAAACTTAATCAATGAATTTTTTACTAATTTGGCGTAATTAAGATGCATTTAAACTACGATTATCGTATTTCTCAAGAAATAATGCGTATATTGGATTTCATAAGTTTTAATAAACGACACGGAGGTTTCGCTTATCTCTTGGCGAAACATTATGTTAAAAGCTATAAAATTAAAAATTAACACACTTGACTTAAGTTTCACTGAATATATTAAAAACTCTACATATGTTTCAATTTTACTGAATTTTTGTTTCAGTATTACATAGAGTATATAATATTACTGAAGTACAGCTGTACTTCTTGAAAATGGGTTAACCACCCGAAACATATGTAGAGTTTTTAATATATTCAGTAAAACTTAAGTCAAGTGTATTAATTTTTAATTTTATAGTTCATAAGATTTAGTCTATCTTTTCAAATAAGAGGAGGGATACGTTAATATGAAAAAACTCCTGAAACTGCGGTTCTTTTCAACCGATTTATGCGAACTTAGTCTTTCTGAAAAGAGCTCTTTTCCACCGATGTAGGAGTATGAATTAAGAAACAACGTAATAAGTAAGTTATACGCTAGAGTGCGCTATTTATTTATTTCTTTAAATCTAGTTATCCTTGGAAAATATTGAATGGAAACCTGCATCTTCAATTATGGAATATGAAAGGAAGCCAATTTAACAACATAATATCGAAAACCGCATGTCAATATCTTTTGTTATTCCGGGATATCTTTTTTTCCTTCAAATATAAATTACTCAGGTTTTGCTGAACGAATTTGGACATTTTTTGACTCACGGCCAACTTTAGTTCACGGCCATGAAATGAGTAACTAGCACCATGTCGCTAGCGGTCTATCGAATAATACAATCCCACCATTAGTTGAGCTGATATACTAATGCAAATAGGACGTCTCTCAAAAACTTCGCAGTTTGAAGTTAAATAATTTGAGCTTTTGGTATAAATACTATATTTTTCAATTGTGTACAGTGTAATACATGTGTTCATAATAATTTATTTATACTTAGGTAAATAATTCAATTTGGGCAATTCCTACAGCGTTTCTTTCAAGGTTCCTTTTCCCTCAAATAATTCAATAAACTTGGTTAGTCAACTTTTCATGTAAATAAATCCCACTGACTAATAGAAGTATTTTTTACGCAGTGGGGCTTTATCGAAAATATCGTTGTTTTCTTGCAATAATAAATGCTTTATATTTTTCTGTTACAGAAATATGTGCTCACAATACCCAATATAATATTCTATATGTTATAAATACGAATATATCTTGTCTCTTCGCAATATACAAAAAGAGTTGAAATAATGCTTGAAACTTTGGGAACAACCAACTAGGAGAGTAGACCACTAACTCAATTTTGGCAACACCACCGGACTACGCTCTTCATGGCCTGTTTAAAGTCGGGCGTGATAATGGCTTCAATTATTATTCCAATATTACTGTTTCTTTCGCCGAGAAACTGCATAACAGAAGTCGAAGTTGAAATATGTATATAAAAATATGTAATGGAAATGTATATAAAAACATGTAATTTCCCGTCGATCTTAAACGGTGTATGGGTCGACATTGTATTATATACACTCTAGCAGCGAAAATAGCATTGCTCATTCATTCAAAGTATATGTCTGTGATATCAAATGCTTCTTCGTTTTTAAGAATCATCTTAACTTTCACTTTCAAGTTAATTTTATGTCTACAAATTTACGTAGATATGTAAAAATAAATACTACTATTGGTAAACCCTTCTGAAATGACCGGATAACACAGTGATGGTGCCGTGGTAGGCTATAAATGGCGTAAGTGAGCTTAGCCCAGTTTTCCTATCCTTTTTCAATCTACACAAGGGTAGTTTCATTGACATAATTTGAATAAAACTAAGTGTTTTGTAATTTTCACTTTAATTTAGTAAAACATGAAAATATTGATTCGACAACACAGTTTTTTCCAGATGTAGATGACAAACTGTTTATAAGATGGTGAGCTGAATAAAAATAACATAACAACAAATGATATTTAATAACTATTGTAAGATCCTTGGTTCTCAATAACAAACTGGTGTTCAGGAGTGTGAATTTGATGATGAATTGCAATAAATTTGAAGCCATCGGTTCAATATTAACATGTAATTGGAAAAAGTCGGGAATTATTTATTGCTGTAGTGGGTGAAACTTATTATTATTATTAAAACACTTCAGGAAGCATTGAAAATTACCTTACTGACTGCCAAGAACTCACTAACGAAACAATGTGTGTTGTGATTTTTACACCCATAAAAAAACTATTACCATATCTATCTTATTCAGATATTTTTAACTTTCAAATGGCTTATCTGAGTAACTTCTTCAAAAATTAATTGAGCTGGTCTTAATCAAAATTAATTGCAACTTTTTTATTATCTACAATAAATTAAAATTAACACACTTGACTTAAGTTTCACTGAATATATGAAAAACTCTACATATGTTTCGGGTGGTTAACCGATTATCAAGAGTACAAAATCTTACTGACATTAACATGACATGACATGGACATGACTGTAGTAACATTGTATACTCTTGATAATGGGTTAACCATCCGAAACAGATGTAGAGTTATTCATATTCATATTCAAAAGCTAGAAAAATACTAAATATGTAACTCATTTTCATGTACTGGAAAGTACAACCCAGTAAAACACTGAAAATGCGTATCTATAGTCGTGATGTGGAACATACAGAGACCATTAGTCGAAATATTCCAAATAAAATTCTCAGGAAGCTGTCAATGAATGTTACCAACGAAAACACAACCTACCAGTTTCGATAGTGAATATTAATCCTTATTAGGAATCTTCAGTGATATACATCCAAACGATACATCCAAGTTTCGATGGTTTTTGAATCGCACCCAAGTCCTATCTTCATGATGAGGAGAATATTAATTAGTGAATTAATAACGTGAGTTCCCTCTAACGAAGAAGCGACATGAATTCTCTATAGCATTACAGATCGTCTTCTCGTGATGATACTACGTGGAGGCATTGTGAACAATACAAACACTTTGGTCATTTAAACACATCAGAACTGTGTCGCAGATGTGTAAGAATGCCTCCTGCCTTATGACTCTAATTCACATCCTAGCGGGCAATTTCACGAAGTTTTCAGATTCACGAATCCTTCATAGATAGTTAATACCAATGCCATTGGCAATATTTTTGTAGACAGCTCTCTGATAGTTTTACTTGAAATATTTCGATATTTCGTTTAGGAGTCTCAGTATTGGCTAACTCAGTTGACCTCGTCACAAATAAAATGACACAGTTGATCGTTGAAGCTCACTATTTATTGAATTTAAAAACTTCTATACTATGAAATCATCACACGCACATTTTTTAGACACTTTCACACGAAGCTTATGCAATATGCGATATTGCATAAGCGATATTGCATATTGCACAACTGATGCGATATGATGCTAGCGCAGTAATTTCAGTGTGACAAAATGAAAAATCTACGTCTTGTCCATCGATATCCTCATTTCACTCTTTTTCATTTCCGGATTGGCGTAGTCTCCGGCAATTTGGCCATTCTCGATGTACTGTGCTGGGATACCACCATGTCTCGTAGTTTGCGGGGCCGAATGAACCAACCGACCTAGAAGAGACGATCTGTCCTTTCTCACCTTGGTCCAGTCATGCTGTAGCGATCTGTCGAGTGTCATGCGTAGAGTTAAATCGGGTTCCAGTAGGTGGCGCACCAGATTTTTGGCGCTGGACGACAACGTGTCTCTAACCCTCGACCTAAACACCCAGTTCTTGGTCATCTGATCCTTGAGCAGTTTTCTGAGATTCGAATCGTCAAATGGCATCGAAGCATTGAGCATGATGAACAGTATAATCCCTAACGACCATACGTCCGACAGTTTCGGATTGTACGGTTTCCCGCTAACTACTTCAGGGGCCGCATAGGCGGCCGATCCGCAGTACGTTTGACTGAGTATCCTCCTTCCCTCGGTGTCCACGCAAAACCGGGCGAAACCAAAGTCCGCCAGTTTCACATTAAATTTCCGAGAGAGCAAGATATTCTCACATTTGAGATCTCTGTGAGCGACGTTCTTGCTATGCAAATAGTGGAGCCCGCTCGCCATCTGGCGAAACCAAATTTTCGCCTGAGATTCCGGTATGACGCCGTTCCTCTTGATGAAGTCCAGGAGATCGCCGTTATCCGCGTACCTGGAAATGTTAAAATGTTATTATTGTATATTTCCTTTTGCGTGGACACTTACGATGTTTGGTGTCTACATGCGTGGATTTAGTCACTTCGCAAGAATCGGGCTAAGATATAAATATAAAACTCCATTATGTATAATTCCACATACGCAATATTGAATGTTTTATTCCGACCGAATTTTATCTTAGATGTGTGTCTAGTGTGATTAGTTGACACTCCATTTAGTATGAACTATGAGCTGTCTACTAACCATGAGCACCAACCTGGTGTGAATAAATGAGAATGTTCAGATTGTTGTGAATTTGAAGACATCACTGAGATGAACACAGAACATCCGAAATACAAGAGGAGAGCATTACAGGTATATCATATCACTATTTGAGGAAAACCATTTTATGAATGAAAATAAGCCAGAGGATGAACCTGTAGAAGGTTTTAGAAATTATTTGATCATTTAGTTTGGTCATTTTGAATATCTTTCTTTTCTGATTCCAAAAGTTGCCTCAAAAATCTCCTGAAATCTCTTAAGTCAAATTAGTCTGTATTCTGTCAAATATCCCGCTTTCTATAGGTTCAATGTTATTTGCACCTATTATGAATATTGTAGCAGATAAAATTGTAAACATTTTTCTGGAGGACATCGTGCCCTTAGCTGTTTACAACATAACGTAAGGTAGACGGTTAGTTGCAGTAAATAATACATTACTAAATAATTTGATGGTCTTAGCTACACACAATTTTTCAATTTAACAAAAATTAACAAATCCGTGCAGTTGTTCAGGGAGCAAGTTATTTAGGGAATTATTTAGGATCCTAAGAGTGGATGTTGCGAACTGAATACCTTGAAGCGATTACAATACTACCGCCTGCTTCGAAAGAATTACTGAATCCAATATTTTGTTACTGCAAGAATAGTTGATTAAATGTACGCTGATCTTTTGGTAAAATATTGTTTAATATAATGTTAAATAAAAAACACTTGATTTTTTATTTAAGGTCAGTTTTTTTATTTTATTTATCAGCCTTTTAGCCCAGATATACTTGGAGATCTGTAGAAAAATCTACCTCGTCGAAAATGATGATAATGAATTGTAAATTTTCCAGTTACCAAAAGACGAAGAAGAAATTCAAAATTTTCATATTTACTTTTTATTGAATTTTTTATGAAATATTCCATAATTTGAATTTCTGCTGATGAATATACGACACCATGAATGAAAAAATTATAAAAATAATTTCATCAATTTTTTTGCTAGAATGTAATTAGAACATATTAGAATATGATCCAAATATAAATAAAGAAAATTGATCAACGACTATTCGATTACACAAGTAGATAAGTAATATAAGATAAAAATATATTTGATTGAAGACAATTAGTAAATATGCTGTTTTATTAAATTAATTGAATATAAACTCAAATTCAAACACTTGAACTTATGATTTACACTTTATTAGCTAACTTTTTTTTACTTTTTACAATTACACTTTATAGCAAATAAAGTGTGAATCATAAGTTCAAGTGTTTGAATTTAAGTTTATGTTCAATTATAATGGATTTACATCAAGTATACGCCAACACTATTAAAAATTATTAAATTAAATTAAACTCTTGGCTTAATGTCTCACGATTATATTTAACAACATGAATTAGACGACATGTTTCGAGCGTGAGCTCATTTTTAAGACTTCCTTCAAGATCTTCAAGACTTTTCAGTCTTGAAAATGTCTTCTAATTTATGTTGTTAAATATAATCGTGAAACATTAACCGAAGAGTTTAATTTAAGTCAATATTTAATCAAGTTTTACCAAGAGTTAAGCGAGAATTCAATGTCAGTCATATGCTGTTTCAATCAATCGGAAATGCATTTTTGAATAATTTGTAGATTCAATACGGCGTATTATTTATCGAACTGGTTGAGCTGTAAACTTGACCCTGCTTTAATGCTGTAAACAGATAAGGGCTTCGAGCTCTGCCCGCTTTCACTTAATAATAGTTTCGTGTATGAAAAAACGTTTGAAACAAAAGTTTTATACATTATTATTCGCTACAATATTCATTATTTATGAAAATAGTGTTAAATACTTAGGAAGTGATATATTTGCAATTGATATTGTAAATATAAATTTGAAAAAAAAAATATAATTGATATATTTGACCTTCGACCTTAAATTCTCATCATTTATAATGCCTTGATGCAGGTTTCTACAAAGTATTCAGCTTAGGTGTTGTGTATTATCTTTGAATCCTAGGTGGACTTACTGAAATTTTTTGGCTTATATGACTGGACTAATTAAAAAAACTCAATTCTGATTTATAAACAGACATTATTCGAATTTATCGTTTCATCGAAACAAAATTTGAAATAGATCGTTTATATTTTCAAATGAGTTAAGGAATTTTTGATAATATATAAAGATCTCCTAACTCCAAGATCTCCAAGTTTTCATTATAAGAGGATAATATAACTTTCAAGGTATAAATATAAAATTTGAAACACTAAATATTTTGAAAATTGTTGACAAAAATTAGCAGCCTGAAATTTACACCAAGTTCATTATTAAACTTGAATTTATTGATTTATTGAAATATTTTTTTATAGGAATTTAGCAAAATGTTTTGAATTATATTATATTTTGTTAGTTATGTATTTATTCAATATTTCATTATATTATTTATTTATAAAACATATTATTGGGTGTAAGAGAAGTCAATAAATATTATTGAATTGAACAATTCGAATAATGTAGATTCACATCCGCAATAGATTTTTTTTTAATGTAATGAAGAATTTCAATATTGAAATTAACATTTTCAATTTTTTTTTGAAATAACTACGTTTATTTATTGAAAATTTAAAAAATCTCTGGAAATAGAAATGTTATTTAAATTCAGTATGTAATATATTCTTCATACTTCATATTCTCAAGTGTCGAATTTTTTAAAAGTTATAAAAATTGTCATTTTGACGTTTACAGTTGACAAAAATTTTTCAACGTTATATTGCTGAATTTATTTTTCTAGCGTTATTAATCATTCAGACATGATATTTTAATTTTTGATAACATTTTGGAGAAATTACTAATGGAAACAATATGAAGAATACGTATTGAAATCGTAGAAGTACCTAAAAAATTATCCTAAAAATTTTATAAAATCAAGTTTTTAAAAGCTTATCAGATTTAAAAACGTGAATTCTCATGGAATATTCTGTTCTGAAACTTTTCATAAATATATGCTGTGAAATATGTGTAGATAACTTATATCTCAGTGGATCGATGTATGAAAATCAACATGTTTAGTCCTTATTTGAATTTTGAAAGTCAGTAGTGCGTTTTTAAGTTAATATCATATAGTATCATATGATATGATATATTAACGTAAGCATATCATCATAGTGAAAATGTTCGTTAGTTTCCTTTTTACCAATATTCTTTCAATCAGAATAATTTTCGAAAACTAGTTCCTATCATTTCATGACATTTACATTTCCGAAAATATCTTTCAAATATTCAAATTCATTTCAGATAGTTACCTCATAAATATAAATACTCTTGGCCCCCGTTGAAGTATACTATGCACCTGTATAATGTGTGGATTCTCAATTTTGGTCAAAATTTCTAATTCACGAGGGAAAAATTTCTCTAAAAAATCCTTCGGGGCTTTTTCCTTGTCAAAAATCTTGCAAGCTAATCGCATTTTTTTTGGTCCCGAACTATCGACATAGTCCGCAAGATGAACGGTGGCGTAGGACCCTTGACCTATCTTTTTTCCTATCAGGTACCCACGCTGTTCCAAGGCATTAACTTCAGAGTTACGGGGACTTAAACGTGCAGCCATGTGTCAGGCGGCTCGTGAGACTTCAAATAACTTGGTACTTTAAGTATGTGGATGTAATCTTCTATATCGTCCATCCGGTTTACTAACTCTTCATTTTAAACGTGGATCTTCTAGTAGTACTGTTTATTTTGTTGATACAAGGAAATTTTGTCACACAAAAATTTGTTTCAGCCAAATTTGAGGTATTTCTTTTGACAGATCGAATATTTTGTCACCCTGATGACTTGATATGAATTTTCAGAGACATTGCTAATTTTTATTATTTGAGTAGAAATTTTAATGCTCCTAATCTATAACCAATACGGAAGCAATAGTAATATGACTGAGATAGAATTCTCGCTTAACTTTTGATGAAACATAATTAAATATTAAATTAAATTAAACTCTTGGTTTAATGTTTCACGATTATATTTAACAATATGAATTTGTCAACATGTTTCGAGCGTGAGCTCAATTTTCAAGACTGTAAACTCTGAACTTTTCAAGACTGTAGACTCAGTCTTGAAAATGAGCTTACGCTCGAAACATGTTGACAAACTCATATTGTTAAATATAATTGTGAAACAACAAGCCAACAGTTTAATTTAGTTCAATACAATAGTAATATATTTTATATCTCATACTTATGAATATTTGTGAGCAACAGTTGACATAATAATGAATTTTCAGTTGATATCATTATTATTTTTATCATGAAACAATATAACAATTATCAGAAATCATGCACAATAATTATTTCAGGTCATATGCTTCCCAGAACTTCACATCTCTCAAGCTTTTACTCAAGTACAACAAAATTTTTGTACTTGAGTATTGCCGCTTCAATAAGAATATAATTAATGAATTATTTACCAAGAAATCATACTGTAGTAGATATTTGAGAAATATATTGCAATAATGCAAACAATGATCAAATGTCGAACTAACCTTTAATATTGTTTCATTTCTATAAAATGTCGCAATTTTATCAAAATGAAATCTTATTATGCACAGCTTTCAAACTCAAATTGGAACAAAAAATTAAATACAAAAAATCTACGTAGTGTATATAGTGAATTTTATTTTTTTTCAAGTGTTAGAGCTGCAAAAGATTATTCAACAATATAAAACGATTAGAAAAATATGGAGTCGAAGTAACTGAACGAGGATTGTTCTCCTGGTTCTACTTACAGAATAAAACCGACGAAACACTGTCTCTCATACAAGAAGGTGATAAGTTGATGACACTAATGCGATATTATAATCATTTCGTACTCAGTTTCAGTGGAAGTAATTGAAGTAGTGAATTGAATCACCTTATGCACCAAGACCTCATTGAAATGTTTTCGAATTTTGTGACCTATTTTATCTGATACCATTCACATGTATGATATTTTGGATAATGGTTGATAACACCATCGGTTTTGTTGAAATCTTTTTTCCGAAAATATCGTATTTTTAACATAGAACAATGGATATGTATATGTTGCAGTAGCTATAGTTTTGCAATACAGTATTTTACTGATGAGTTAATCATGGGCAGTCAAAAAATTCGAATTAAAATTACAATTTATGAGAATTGTAATAGACTTTGACTAAACTCGAGCTTTTGACTCCATAAATCCTTCAATTATGGTTAATTTTTAGGGTTCGTAGATGATACTTGTCCTTTTTTACGTCTAAACGATTTGTTAGAGTCGAATAGATTAAAAATATTCTTAGTAAATTATTCTTATGTTTGGAGAATGAGCTTCCAAAGTAGTCAATACTTGGGCACCTACTTTTCATTTTGTTTACTGCCTCTCCTGTCAGACCCAGCGAATGTTGTGAAATTAAGACATATGCTGACCACATAACTCTTTCTGTTTCCTGCTTTGGAATTGATTGATGCGGTTTAGAAATCTGAAGGCAGACCTGAATGGAATTTTCAATGAGAAACTATCCGTTGTTTCTGATTGGTAGTTCGACTAGAGTTGTTGCTTCGGGTTCTGATTGTAAATGTATTTCGTTAAATTAGTTATATCTTTAGATTAGCAACATACTTTCAGGAGTTCTGACTAACGGAAAAAATCGAATGTCACCTTTGACAATTTTCAAGATTCAATCGAATGTCAAAGCTAGAGCAGTTTCCTCTTTAAATGAACTCTAGAGAAATCGATATTATCAATATTGAAAAGTCGGCATATGACAACGTGAATCTCTACATCCTAAAAAACGATATGCTGCATAGCAAGATTCCTTGTGATATGATAAATTTAGTAATAGCCATATTGTATGGTAGGAATATCTATGTGCCGGATCCAGTATCAGGACAGGCGATTGAACCACAATCAAGTCACAAGGGACTCCTCCAAGGCTCAATCTTAAGCCCTATTTTATTCAATATATACAGCAAGTGATGGTCATCATACATGATGACGGGGGTTGGATAAGTGCAATACGCTGATGATATATGTTTAATTGCATCAGGACACAATCCAATGGAAGTATGCAACCAAATCAACAATTCGCTAGCAAATCTACACAATTGCTTATCCCTAAGGGATATGAAAATCTCACTCAATAAATATATGTAAATAAATGTAAAGCTGTATCCTTCCACAAATCGGTCAAGCCACCCCAAATCACAAACAATAGATGATAACGTAATCCCATGGACTCAAACATAAGTATATAGGCATCACTTTAGACTGACATGGAGAACGCAAGCGGATAATATGTGCAGCAAAGCATTAAAGGAGATTAATGTAATAAGTAGTTTATGTAGAACATGATGGGGCTCACACCCAGTAACTTTATTAACATTTTATAAGATAATGGTAAGACCACACTTAGACTATGGCTGTATCTTCCTAGGAAGATGTGCGCGGAATACTTTGTATTAACTCGATAAAATACAGTTTCAAGCCTTGAGAACCGCCCTGGGCTTTATGAAATCTACTCCTACTAATATAATTCTCTCAGAAAGTAGAAAATTACCTTTACAACTGAGACGAAGATGGTTGACTTCAAAATACCTACTCAAGGCTGTCCATGCAAAAAATCCAATTGTTGAAACAATCACAGAACTAAAAAACCATATGTCTATATGGCGAAACTTAAACATCCCAGAAGTTGTGAAATGCTCTACCGGAATAAACGATCTCAAAGAACAACTTGACTGCAGGAAAATACCAAGATGCTTCCAGACAAACCTAACAACATATTACAAGAAAATACAATATACAAAAAGTAATTTAGAAAAACTAACATGGATAACTCTGCAGAATTCATGGAAATGAAATATAAATAGCATAAATACACAACATTATACACGGATGCCTCTGACTCACAAAATGGAGGCAATATGGGATTAGGGATATATTGCCCAGACCGGAATATCAGGCAGTCTTCCAGGTAATTTCTCAATATGCACGTCTGAAGTAGCAGCAATAATGATAGCACTAAATGTCAATAAAGAGGAATCAAAAAATCCATCATATTTACAGACTCCCTAAGTGCATTAGAAAGAATAGGTAACTGGAAAACCAGCTTATAAAGGAAAGACGTATGTTCATATGAGAGGTGAAAGCAATTTTAACAAAGAATGGTAAAAAGACATAAAACTACCCAGAAAATATATCATTACTCTCTGCAGAAGAGGTCAGGTCATTGCTTAACTCCTGTGCATCTAAACAGAATTAAAATATATAATAATAATATCTGCGAATGTGGGGAATATGGGCACCTCAACCTATCCTATTTCAATGTAAAAATAACATTGCCGTAAATTATACGATGATCTATTAAAACTTAAAATTCCGATCACCCATAAGTTACCTCGATGTTTTATTCAATCATTCAAATAGTTTAACCATAAAAACCATTTGCAATTTTCTCTCATACTCTCAAATCACGCTTTAGCATGCGCTTGTAGAAAATCCAGTGTCAGAACAGAGAGCCTAAGACAACGAAGAACCAGTAAAGGAAAATTTATCAGAAGAATTAAAGAAAAGAAAATATGACAGCAAGAAAATATTGAATCAACACAGGATGTGTATCGAGTCGTCGAGATCTCCTTTAGTGGAGGCACATCTGTAGCCGACTGGAATTGGGCAAAAAGCTAGTAGCTAGCCCATTGGATTTTCCGTGGAAATCCTAACTGAAAGAAGAAGAAGTGAAGATTGAAAAGTTAGATGCTGATACTTTGCTTTAATACATTTTAGGTTGTCTTACTGGCTATGAACCGTCTGGTTGGTCCGAAAATTTTTGATAGATAAAACATTCAAAATAACTCTCCTTTTCGTTCATTTTAATCTCAGAAAATTTTACTATGTAAGTTAAAAACAGTAGAAATTGACTTTTTTCAATTTTAACTGTTACTGTAAATGAACAGTTAAAATTGAGAACAGGTAGGCTAAAGAATAGAATACGTAATATTAATACGTAATCATCATATAATTATTGGTTATTTTTATTATTTATTTGAATGAGGAGAGAATTTTGATCTCATAGATGTCCTATAATTACATAGTTGCAATGAAAAAAATTACTAGTTTTACCTATTTATTAATCGTTAAAATCATTTCTCTTGAATATTTAATTTGATAGTTAATTTGATTTTTCGTCATATTAAAACTGAATGACATTAGGTATATGAAGAGAAGCATATTTCTTGGAATGTTGTGATTTAGTCAGGTAGACGTTGTATAAACCGATTTAATGAGAGCATTCGATCAAACGAATCATAAAGTTATGTTGTACAAACTAAAAGCCAATTGAGGTTTTTCCAAAGATCTAGTTTCCCTAATTTAATCTTATTTAAATAATCGAACACAGTTTGTACAATTTGGGGGTCATAAGTCATATGTATATACATCCCTTTCAGGGGTATCACAAGGCTCTAATTTAGGCCCACTGTTGTTCTTCTTTTTGTAAATGATCTAATAGACTATCTAGCAGTTCATAGTCTCATGCATGCTGATGATTTGAAAGTATATCGCAAAATTGAAATATATGAGGACTGCATACGCTTACAGGATTGCCTGACCGCCGTTTCTGATTGGTGTTACCACAATAAACTCAACATTAATGTAACTAAATGTAACGTTGCCACATTCACTAAAAAGAAACGATATATATAATTTGACTACAAAATTAACGAAACCATTCTGAGCAGGATCTCCGAAATTCGGACCCCTGTATAATATTTGATCAGAAATTCACTTTTGTACTTCATATAAATAAAACAATTTCAACAGCATTCAAATCTTATCATCTATTGTGAGTAATGCTGGTAACTTTTCGAATACAAAAACACTTATACATTTATTTAATGCTCTTGTAAAGAGTAAATTAGATTTCGGATGTATGATTTGGCGCCCCATTTACAATTCTCATAAAAATCATTTAGAGTTGATACAACGAAAATTTTTCGAATATCTAATTTGGAGGTAAGATCACGTTTATCCGGCCAGAGAATCTCCAAACTGATCTGTTAAACAGGTTTGTAGTTAAATCACTCGAAGTTGGCAGGGACTTGTTGTCTCTGAAGTTTCTGTATAACCTCTTACATACTTATATATAATGTCCTACCCTTATTGCTTCTATTGATTTTCATGTTCCTAGACAATGCTCATGTCCAAATCAATTTTTTTCATTGGGTACGCCGAAAACTAATTCCCTCCTACAATCACCCATTATATATGTGTTCACTATTCGAGGATGTGTCTGACAAATGCGATATCAACAGTGAATCATTTGCTTTCATTTTTCGGGTTTACTTGGACTCTTTTCGTATATAGTCAATTCTGAAGTATATTCTTATTGTCCATTATTTCTTATAATTACTTCTTTATTGATAATAATTTTTTAAACGTTTGCATTATATCATTAGGTGTTATTATTGTATATATATTTTTGAATATTTCCTGTAACGGGGTGTTTTTACCTGTACGAAAATAAAGACTAATTATTATTATTATTAATCAACTAGAATCTAGATATAAATATTTTGCATTTTATTATTATATTAAATTATTATTATAAATTAAATTATATATAAATATTTTTACGCGTTGGGTGATAAACAATAGGTAACTCCGTGAAACAACAATTAAGGAACCTTTTTAGTTCCCAAAAAAATTGGAAGAAAATAATTTTGTGGCTTTTTAAAAGATTTTCAATCAATATTTCATTTATACATCAGTACATCCTTTGAATTTTTTGTTTTCACGGAACTGTTATTCACTGCGGAACGAACGAACGTTTTTTCGTGATCGACCGAAACAGTTATTTTAAGGAATTAGTTACTTCTAGTTACAATGTAATAGCTCAGTTTATCATGAACATCTGATGAAGCCACTGTGTTGGCGAAACAATATTGTCATGTTTTGAATTAATTATAGTGAAAATCACAAAACTACTTAGTTTTTTTTGAATTATGTATTTAAATTTTCATCAAGCATCGGCCCAATCGATTAATGATTAATAACTAGTTACTTCCATCGTCCGTCGTGATATTCTAGAATGAAATATGACGACAGCAAAGTGAAGTGCGTATGCACAAGGGTGTAATTGGAAAAGGTAATCGGAATGTGGATCTCTCAACGAACGCTTTGATGCTGGGAGGAAGCGTTCCTTCAATTATGTTAAAATTTATCTTACGTAAATGGATATAAGGTTTATATTCCAAATTTTGTAAAAAAAAATAGTTTCCTTCGGAACGAAAGACATTGCAAGGAATGGGTTAACGTTGCAAGGAATGGTTTTCTTCGATGATAATAAAATGTATCTTATGTATATGGACATATGACTTATATGAAATATGACTCATATTTTCTAAAATAGAGGTTTTTTATGCTTATAAATAATTTATAAAAATAAACATTTTATCATTTCTCTTCAAATATGAACATTCATATTGAATTATATTGACTTTCATTTAATGGATGTTTCAATTGAATTGGCCTGTGACTATCAGCAAAAACATCGCAATAAATGTCTTTAATTTCTTTATTATTTGCTTCCATTTAATTTCATTAATTAATTTCTCTATTGAATTTAACTGTTACTATATTGCATTCAATAATATCGACAACGTAGATATCATTTATTTATATAATTTTACTCTATAAATAGTAAATAAAACTGTCAGTGTTATCACACTATAATACAGTGTGCTGACACATTGATTTTTCAAATACTGCATAGTATATGAAATAAAAAAAAACCGTTCCTTAAATAACTATTTTTCAGAACAGTTATTTTCAGTCTAGGAACGGCTCCGTTAAGTTTTTCAAAAAATCCGTTACTGCTCATCTATACTCAATAGCATATTAGCTAGGCCACTAATATGATTGGAGATGACTCAAAAAAGAAAAAGAAGAAAAAAAGTTTCTGTTGTCAAATTAGACAGATAATGACAATTCCTATAACCTTCAATAAATATCAAAACTCTACTAAGCTGTAATAGTAGATTTCAAGAAGTTATAGTGTTCGGATACTACTTTTAAGACAATTTATTTTCTATTTGTAAAATTCAGAAGCTGTATTACACAATGTTTGTTATTTTCAACAAAAATGTGCTTTTCCAAGCAGAAAAATACAGAGAAGTAGAAGCTGTTTGTTCGGAAGTTGTAGATATTTTGGTAGGTTTTTCGTATTAATTAACCATATTATTGATAATTAATTATCAATATTAAGAATTATTAAATAATAATTTATCATGCAAATAGACATATGGCTATAGTTTTAATTAAACATAACTGAAGATGAAATTTGTTTCCAGAACATTTCAAGGGATGACATATATTTGGAGCAAAATGGGAAGATTCTTTATTCAAACCAACATATCACAGATGAAGGCGATATAAAAGTGATTTTCAGGTTAATAGGAGGTAAGGGTGGATTTGGATCCATGCTTAGAGCTATTGGTGCACAAATTGAGAAGACAACAAATAGAGAAGCTTGTAGAGATCTAAGCGGCAGAAGGTTAAGAGATATCAATGAAGAACAGAGGTAATATACCAATTGCAAAAAGTTAATATCTGTAGAATTAACATTTTAGTTTGTTGTTTGATTTGATATCACAGAGTTTTATTTGTGTGCTGAAAACAGACTTTATTGAAATTTGTACAAATCTGTTAAATTTGTATTAAATTATAAGTTTATCTGATGTTATTAGGTTAAAGAATTGGATTGCTACACAAACTGAAAGAGATATGGAAACAGCTGAAAGAAAGAAAAGAAAACTGGAAAAGCTTTGTCAACAACCAAAACATGAATTCAGAGATGAAAATTATGATAAGGCACGTTCAGAATTACCAGAGAAGATAGAAGATGCTGTACTCCAAGGAATAGAAGCATCATGTAGTAAAAGGCCTGCAACAGATAAAGTTGAAAAAATTCCTAAGAAAAAGAAGAAGTTATGGTAGGTAGTGTCATTACAAATTTAAGGTTTGAATATTTATAGCCTTTTCTTGATGTGAATCAATTTCAAAAATATTAATGGTAGCAAAAAACACTGTATCACTGATAAACTGTTCAAATTTTATGTGCTGCAATTGTTTGATAAAAGTGTGTATATCTAGTAAATAGTGTTTTTCATATCATTTTAATTATATCTTTGAACATTTAGTGCTCAATGAATGTTGATTGTAAAATGCTTGAAATATGATTATAAATGATCATGTGAAAAATTACTTTCCTAAAAAGATTGATAATAAGAGATATAAATAATAAATGTTTTGATATTTGTTATGTTTTATCAAGTGATGTGAGGATTTGGATCTAGAATACTGAAAGAATAACATTTTTAGAGGAATAAAATTCTAAGTGCAGAATAAGTTCATCATATAATATTTATAAATGTCATAAGCTCTATATTAGTGATTAAGTTACTTTTTCTAATGAAAGGAGAGAAAATCACATTGTGTAAGACGATGAAAGAAATATTTGATAGTGCTTGATAGAAAAACTAATGTTAACTATACTGATGCAGAATCAATTTCAATAATAGTCTCTTCTTTCAATACATCATATTCTTTTTCATCCATTAATAATGAAATATTTCATTGTGAAGCTGATATTTATTTCCTTTTTGAAGTTTTGATATTAATGGCTCTAAACATGGTACATTTATTTTAATGAATTTCTTATATGAGTCAAAATTGTATGCGTATATAAAATATCACTATTTGTCTTGGTGGTAACTTAAGTCCAAAAACAAGATGTTTCACAATAAAATTGATGACATAGCTATAATGGAAGTTATATTCAATTTTGGTGCTGATAATTTTTTTTTCTTTTCAGGCTGGATGATTTTGAGGACTTGAGTTCATCAGATGAAGAAAGTAGCAATAATGAAAGTGACAACAAAAGCTCTGAAGATTCTCCGAGTGCACTTACTGAAAGTGAGGTGCAAAAGAATGACAATGCTAAAGCTATTACTGTTTGATTTAATTTGAGAATTAACAATAAGATTTTATTATTTGAGTTATTAGATGTATTTTAGTATAATAAAGGTATTATTCGAGTCATGAAGCAATTTAAATAGTTTTTCTCTTAGTTAATATACATTTTTTATTAAAATAAACTGAGCAATAATATGTTATATATGCGGTTTTTTAATTCAGAATGGCACTGAATGAAATATTAAATAAATGCCTGATGATGGGCATGGTACAACTGTTGAATTCCTTGTAGAATGAAAATTTTCTCTTTTGTTTCCATATAAATCTTCATATGAATGATGATGCATTTTACATCCTCGTTCATGTAGCCCACTCAATTATGACATTATTTTGATTAATTTTAATGTTCAAATGGATGTTTAGTAATTTATTTTATACTAAACTACAACAAGCTTTGAATTTAAACGCGAACATATTACGAATGAGGCACATCTATACACACCATACACTCAGCTATACACCATATAGGCACAGCTATACAAGGTAAATACACCAAAAGTTGGAATATAAATATCATATAATGGAAATTTTGAGTTTATGAGACATTATAACTTTTACTGTAATTTTGAAGAATTTGATTTTTCATAAAAAGCTTCATGGTGATTCTGTAAGTGGTACATTTCCAAAAAAAAGTCGCTTGTTGTAATTGTGTTCTCGAGTCAATATTTTGATATTTTCATATTTCAAATTATGCTAGTGCGAAAGAAATCTGCGTATTTCGATTTTTCCAGTCACTTTTGTGTCCTACAATTTAAGAATATAATTTCTGTAATGTTTGTCCGAGTAATACTGCTTCATAGTACGTTATAAGGACTTATTAGCCACTGGATGTTTGAGTTTGGTAATTAATTTCTTGTTGCAAGTTTGGTTTAACTCGAAATAATTCCAACTATGAGATAAAAGAGCACTAGATCGTTCACTCAGAACTGTATCAACAGAGTTGTATTTGCTATATTCTTATTTCATGTTTTTTAATATTAGCGTGGTCTGAAGTGTTGAACAATAAGGTATTGTTGGTTGATGAGCCTTGATCGAGAAAAAACATTATGCTTTAAAATCATTCATCATTGTTGTATATTTTTATTGTAAAGCGTGACATTACTAATTTTCTTTATTCTTCGCTTAAGCTCCGTTATGAAATTAATCTTCATTTGGAAAGGAAATAGTGATTATATCTTGATAAAGTTGTTGCTTTTTGATAACCGACCAATTCAACTATTATTTTTGCGAATTGGCAAATACTAGATAGTATTCAGAAAAGGCCGATCTTGTCCTGATCCGTTTTGGAGTATGAAGATGATATTGCGAATGGGAATATGCAGAAATACAGTGATTACATTCGCTGATTTAAAAAAAAACTATATTATTCGGTAGACCTCGACACTTTTAAAATCATGTAAGAATTTGGGATAGATCGAAAGACCCAACAAATTATACAACAGATATTTACAGGTACAAGCTCCAAATTAAAATGCCTAGGTGAAGTATCAAATCCCTTGAAATCTAAATGTTTCAGGGGGGGGGGGCTATCACCAATTCTTTCATCATATCTATATGATAATATGTTATAATATTATATCAATAATATAATATTAGGTACTTTATTATAATATAATAATAAGTTTGAACTGTTATTGAATCTACACAATTTATCAAATTATTTTAACGGGCTCATATTCTGATAAACTTCGTCATACGTCATCGATAGTTTCATAAATCTCAGTTAAATTCATTAAACAATCTGATAACACTGTATACTAACTATGACGCTGTTCGATGTTCATTACAAGCGAATGGTTATCCATATTATTACGATCTAAGCCTACCACAATATATCGCTGCATTTCTATCAACTACAACCTGGACAACATAAGTCCCTCCGATTGTTTCTATCTATCTCAGTTTCTTGCTTTTGAGTACCAATTCATGCCTGATGTGTGTTCTTGCATGGCGTTATGAGCTGCTATTTCAATGTTGCTGTTCGTTTGATCACATTCTCAAGTATATGAAATGAAAATGATATTTTACCTATAAGTTACGATAACAACAATAGACGAATGACCAACATAACAAGCAAAAGAAATTACACAACAACGCAACTACAATCGTCAATCAGACCATTTATGACTTCGTCTATTGGTGGAGGTTCACTAGAGAGACCTTTTGTTTTTTGACCTTTGTCCAATTTCAATAGATTTGAGTAGATAATGCTTAAACTTTCCATGTCTTTTCTTGGATTTATCATTCCACCCTCTTGTCTTATCATTTCCATAATTTGATGGAATATATCCACCTAAGGCATACAAACATGAAACACTTACAATTCGACATAATGTGGACACAGTGCGCGAAGGAGTTATGCAATAATCTTCTTGCATAAAATAATTAACAATATAGTGAAATGTCAGGAATTATCGCAAAAGCTTAACTTTATGGTTCCAAGAGTTTCTTCCAGAAGCGAGTTCACGTTCTACCTTCCAGCAGCTAGAACGAATAGTCCAAAATTTTCTCCAATGAACACGATGTGTGAACAATGTAATATTTTGGCAGCCAAGATGGATATTTTCAACTATTGTTGAAAATGATGTGTATTCACGTACAGGATTCATATTCACGCATATAATTGTATGTGTGTATATGTGAATGTATATGTATTTGTGCGTTTATATTATATGTATGTATAAGTTTGGTCAGCATTTATGTTTTTTTTATTCCTATAATTATATTTCATTTTATCAGTTGTGATTTTCATATCACAAACTCATCCTCTTAAAATTGAACTTTAAGGTCAGTATTCAAGAAGCCATACTCTTCTGAAGGGTCTAACACTGCCCCAAACACGGTATAAGGTCAAATCTGATACCTTGCGAAGCCATCACTAGTCAAGGTTTCGCCCCAAAGATAGTACTCTATGCTAGAATAAACACTCAAAAATAACTTCAGCTATTACAATGGGTGATTTTTTAAAAGTAGTTTTTTTAAATCGAATGAAACACTCAATTTGCATCATATATTCAAAATGTTTATTGAAATTGATAACTTGGCCTTTGCCATTCACAATTTGAAGATAACTTTATGTAAATGTTGTCCGCGGCTCCGTATCAAATGGTCCATTCGAAAGGTCCAATTTTGCGTCACTTTTTCGAGCATTTCGCCCTGTATCCCACGAATTAGGTGTGTTATATTATCCTGTAAGGCTTCAATAGTATTCGGCTTGTCCACATACACTAACGATTTTACATTACCCCACAAGAAATAATCCAGAGGCGCCAAATCGCAAGATCTTGGCAGCCAATTCACAGGGCCATTTCGAGAGATAAGCGGCTCACCAAATTCATCCTTCAATATGTTCATTGTTTCACGAGCTGTGTGGCACGTGGCACCGTCTTGATGAAACCACATGTCAACCAAGTTCAACTCGGCAAACTGGGTAGAAAAAAGTTGCGTATCATGGCTCGATATCGTTCGCCGTTGACGGTAACGTTTCTTCCACGGTCATCTTTGAAGAAAAATGGACCAATGATGCCACCAGCCCATAAACTACACCAAACTATCGTTTTTTGGGGATGCATCGGTAATTCTTCTATGGCATGTGGCTGTTCATCACTCCAGATGCGACAGTTTTGTTTATTTGCATGTCCGTTAAGCCAGAAATGAGCCTCATCGCTGAACACAATTTTTCGATAAAACAGCGGATTTTCATTAAGCTGTTCTGAGGCCCATTCAAAAAATATTAGACGTTGTGGTTTTTCCTTCATCTTCAATTCTTGCAGAAGTTGAATTTTATAGGCTTTCAAACCTAAATCAACACGTTAAATTTTCCATGTAGTAAAAAACAAAGAAAAAAAAGTAAACTTGGTGCGAAATTTGGTGATATCAGCACGAATTGTTGATTCACCAGGTCGATTATGACGACCATAATATGGTCGTAACAAACGATACACATTTTTCACAGAATACGAATTTTGATAGTAAATTTTAACAATTTCCAATCGTTATATATGGAGTATACTGAAAACTTTTCACTTTGACAAATGACGTTTGGATGCCATTACCAACCAGTGCCGCCAACCTGAAAAACTTATCTCTTAAAAAATCACCCTCTTTATCGTAGGTCTGGCAGTGTAGCCAGTGTAGTCTGGCAGGTAGTAGCTTCCACTCCATGAAGAGACCTTTCATACAAGCATCGATTACTTCATCAGCACTAGCGTCAACATAAATTGTATTAGGTAGGATAGTACCTACATGATAAATATCTATTTTAGAATTGTTTTTTCAAAAGTCCAAAGATTTTGAAATAAGCAATATAAACCATTTATTTCACATCATACTGTAGGTATTATTTGATTACAAGAAGTTAGTTTATGCATTTTTTGATATTTTACTTTCAAAAATTTAGTGTTCAAAATTCAATTCAGTATAATTTCATTGCTCCTTTGTTCAAGTACTTATAGGCAAAGTGAACTTTTTTATTTTTGTTTTACTGCTATGAGCTCTATAAAATTTCTAATACTATTTATGACTTATTATGGGTACTTTTTTATAGCAAAACCATTAACTCAATTAATATCTCTAGTTATTGAATTCATTTTTCATAAGGTATTGGCGGAGTTAATTACAGATGCGTATATTAACTTCTTTTGTGTTTATTGTCGCTATTAGTGAGTAAGATATTTCAATATTTTATATTATTTTATCGATATATTATTCACTATCTAAGGATATATAATTAGGTACTTGAGTTGATTGATTGAAAGAGCTCATTAATTAAGGAAAATTTCAATTGTAGGTATTATGTTTCATTCAGACGTTTGTGAACGTGGGTTCTAGCTATGGTTCATTTGAGAGACGCATTTTTGGGAATTGACATTAATTGCCCCTTTCATAAAATTTTTGTATCGTGGAAAACTATAATACTCTTTTCTGAACTAGATAACGTGATATATTGATTTTTTGAGTGCCATTTTGAGTATCATTCATTTCCGAGATAATTATTATTTTATTTTCGAAAAATTAGGAGCTTAGGCAAAATGTGAAATGATGAGTATGATGACCTAGCGCGCACTGAAGACTCATTTGTAACCAATAATTGAGAAAGATACAACTACGAGGGGTGAGGTGAAAAGTTTCTGGCCTGACCAAGAAAAACGATGTTATAAAATTTTTTTTGGTTAATTTTTCAACATAATCTCCATCAACACTGATACATTTTTTATAATGGTGTTCTAATTTAGTTATACCAGCTTTAAAGGTAGATTCGTCAAGCTCCTGAAAATACTGATTTATAGTTTCGATAACTTCTTCAAGCTCTCAAATATCTTGTCGCCAAGCCATTTTTTGAGGTTAGGAAACAGGTAATAGTTGCTGGGTGCTAAGTCTGGAGAGTAGGGAGGATGAGGCATCAATTCAAACTTCAATTCGTGGATTTTGGACAATGCAACAATCGACGAATGCGCTGGTGCGTTATCGTGATGAAACAAAATTTTTTTGTTAGCCAAATGAGGTCGTTTCATTTGCAACTCGTCCTTCAAACGTTGCAATAAGTCTACGCAGTATTGACCAGTGATAGTCTTACCCTTTTCAAGATAATCCATGTATATAATTGCTTTTGCATCGCAAAATAAAGTAACCATATCCTTGTTTGCCGTTAAAATTGTTTTCGCCTTCTTTGGGGTTGGTTTTGACTGTTCTTTATTTTCAGGCGTGTAGTGGTGAACCCTAGTCTCATCAACAGTTATGAATCGACGCAAAAATTCGTTTGGATCACACCTATACAGCGCCAAATTTTAGGTAGAAATATTTTTTCGAATCAGTTTTTGGTCTAGCGTTAGCAAACGCGACATCCATCTTGCACGACCCATTTTGAATTAAAAAACCCGCCGCCTAATAGTTTAATATGATGGGGACGAGTCTCCTTTTGTTGAATCCATCTCTTCTTTTATTTGTTTTGGTGTAAACCATCTCTTTTTTTATTCGTTTTGGTGTAAAACGCTCTCAAACGCAAACTAACGTAGCGATTGGGCTGAAACTTTACATACAAGCTCACTAGGAATGATAATATAGATCGTTGCTCTAAAAGTAAACATAGTGTCGCAATCTCTTGAACTGGCCGGAAACATTTTACCCCACCCTCGTATTTGGCAAAATTCCAGTTTTTTTTAATTCTGAAGTATTGTTGATATTCATTAAATCTTGCAACAAACTTTCTACCTGCTTGTCCGATGTAACTCTGTTATATATATATATATATATATATATATATATATATATATATATATATATATATATATATTATTTCGATTGTTCCCCATGAGGAGAGCGACTGAACTTGAATTCGCAATCATTAGGAATTTTGCTTCATCTTTTTTGCCTCCCAAAAACGTTTCATCCTCTTTGAATGCTCTTTCTTCCGTTCATCTGTCCACTTTACTCCAGGTTAACGATTTAATTTTTGCTCAAACTTTACATGTGCGATTTTATAGCGACATTCAGTGCGATCTTCGAGATTTTTTATATTGATCTGTTGTAGATCCTTTTGGACATCTTTTAGCCACTCTGTTCCGCATTCATTATTCATAATTATATTGAGTAGTTTCTTCGGTATTCTGGACTGTTTCATTCTGTGGACATGTGCATAGAACTTTGCTCGTCGTTTTCTGATTTGTTCATCGTATTTGTCTTTTGATACAGTTCATTTTGAGGTCTTTTCATCCAAATACCGTTTCTATTGATTGGCCCGTAAATCTTTCTGAGAATTTTTCGTTCTTGTTTTTATACTTCTCTAATTCTTGAATGGCCGCCAATAACCATTGTTTCAGCTGCGTAGATTGCTTCTGGAAGAATCGTTGTGTTATAATGCGTCAATTTGGCGCCTCTCGAAATGCACTTTTTGTTATAGCGAGCCCATGCTAGTTTGTAGGACCTTTGGAGCTTGGTTATTCTCTGTTCATTAGCGATTCGGTTTAAACCTGAGGACTGTATAACTTCCCCGAGATATTTAAAATGGCCTACTTGCAGAATTTCACCATGTTTTGTCATAAGAGAAGATTTATTTTTTGGTTTTCTTTCCATGTATTTGGTTTTATCATAAGAAATTTGTAACCCGGTTTTCTGCGCAATATCATGTAGTTTTTCCACGGCGCGAATGGCTTCAGTTCTGTTGTCTGTGATGATAGTTATATCGTCTGCAAAGGCGAGACATTTGACATTTATTCTATTTCATTTTTTGATACCCATTTGTATGCCCTTCACGTGAATTTCCCATTCTTTAATGATCTTTTCTAAAACAATATTGAAAACAATTGGCGAAAGTCCATCCCCCTGCCGCACACCGGTTCTGATGTCAAAGGGATCTGATATTTCGCCCATAAATTTTACCTTGGAAGTTGTACCTGTAAGTGTATGTTCTATAATTGTTAGGGTCTTTCGATCGATTCCAAATTCTTTCATGATTTCGAAAAGAGTTTCGCGGTCTACCGAATCATATGCGTTCTTGAAGTCAATGAATGTGATCACTGTATTTCTACATTTCCTCATCTGTAATATCGTCTTCAAAGTCCACATCTGTTCAGCACATGATCGGCCTTTTCTGAATCCAGCTTGGTATTCCGCAATGAGTGGATCCGCTTGGTGTTTTACTCTGTTTAGGAGTGCTTTAGAAAGTATTTTGTACGCAACCGGGAGTAAGAAAATTCCCCTGTAATTATTGATATCCATTTTGTTCCCCTTTTTGTGCAATGTATGTATCAACGCGCATTTCCAATCCTCTGCTATCTGTTCCGTTCTCTAGATTTCTGATATTAAATGATGAAGTTTTTAGGTCAAAGTAGTATCGTTCAGATTACAGAGTTCCGCAATAATCCCATCTTCTCCTGCTGCTTTGTTGTTTTTGAGTTGCTTGATAATTGCCGTAATTTCTTCCATATCAGGGGCTTGCGAGTCTGGATGCGTAAACCACGAAAAGTCGAACTTAAGTTTTTCTTGGGGTGGATTACAGTTGAGAAGGGTGCTGAAATATTCGGCTAACATTGTTCAGTTATTTTTTGTGTTAGTTTCCAACGCGCCGTCGGATTTTTTGAAGCAAAGAGTGGGTGCTTGGTATCCTCGCAAGTTTTCTCTGAAAGTTTTGTAAAAATCTCTAGTATTATTATTGGTGAAATCCTTCTGTATTTCGTGACACTTATTATTATCATATTTCCGTTTTTCTCTTCTAATTACTTTGGAGGCCTGTTTTTGAGTTGTAAGGAAATTCTCCCAGTTTTCCTCATTTTTATGGTCGTTAAATTTTTTCCATGCAGTTATTCTCTTGTCGACTGCTTGGTCGCAGATTACGTTCCACCAGCGGTGTTTCCTGGTACGAGGAGGTTGCCCTAGTGTGATGGCTCTCTGAATATTCTTTGTAAGGATTTCCCAATTCGTCGATTCTTCCTGATTGATTTGTGCAATGATTGTATCCTTGTGAAGTTTCAGATATTCGGGATCGGACCTAACCTTTCTGGGTGTAAATTTTTTATTTCAATTGGGTTGAAATTCTGTTTTTATTTGGAGGAGATAGTGATCCGAATCAAAGACGCCTTTACGAGTTCTGACATTTAAAATTTCCTTTAAGTTGTTCTTGGAAATTGCGACATGATCAATTTGATATTCACCCTGCTTGAGACTGGGCGATCTCCAAGTAGTTAGCTTATGTGCAGGTTTTCGAAATTGAGTACTCATAATTTCGAGTTCGAAGTTCCTACAGAACGCGATTAACCTTTCACCGTTCTTGTTGGTACGTTTACGTTACGTGTGTTTAGTATGGGGACCCGTAGTATCTCTGAATTTCCTTTCCTTACCTAGCTGTGCATTAAAATCTCCTAGCAAGATTTTCACGTGGTGTTTTGGTATTTTATTGGTTGTTTCTTCCAATGTTTCCCAAAAATCTTGTACGCTTTCTGGAACAGTTTTGTTGTGGTGATTAATGGGAGCGTGCACGTTGAAAAGTGCTTTATTAGCTGATTTAATAGAAAGCAACGAGACTCTCTCGTTGGGCGATTTGAAATTGATAACCGAGTCTAGTATGGAATTGTGTATCGCGAATCCGGTACCTAAAAGCGGTAATTTGCCCATGACGTTCACGGCAGGTTTCCCCTTGTAGATTCTGAAACTGTCGGTGTCGAAATGATTCTCGTCCATGAATCGTGTTTCTTGGAGAGCGGTGATTTTGAGATTGAACTTTGTCATGGTGTTGGTGAGCTGCTTCAGTTTACCTGTTTTAGCGAGTATATATATATATATATATATATATATATATATATATATATATATATATATATATATATATATATATATATATATATATATATATATATATATATATATATATATATATATATATATATATATATATATATATATATATATATATATATATATATATATATATATATATATATATATATATATATATATATATATATATATATATATATATATATCTATATTTTATTTTGAAAGTTTTCAGCAATAACAGGCTTTTTTTGATATGAAAAAGTTTATTTTTTCAATTTCAAGAAATATATATATATACATATAAATTTTTTTTTTTTAATTTAGTAGACCTACAGTTTAACGTCGGTTCCGAACGGCCAAGAGGCTCGTAATCAATGTACATTACTCAACAATTATCATCATTACACTACTTATATTATTATTATTTATTTATTTATTATTATATTTATATTAGTATTGTATTACACTACATAGACAACCACATACACCCATGCCTTCCCCGGGACTCGAATCCTACCGCACCATAGTCGAGTGTTTTCCTGACTAAGCCACGGAGGCATAGAAATATATAATACATGAATATAATAAAAACAAAATAATAATATAACACAAGAAAAATACAAAAAGTAGGACATACTTAGGAAAAGAAGAAAAATGATAACTCTATGCTGAACTCCTACTTTTTTTTTAAGTAGTCCTAATTTCTTTATTCATTCACTTGCAAATGTAGTAATACTAAAATGTAGTTATAAAAAAGTGTATTTTTCTTTATACTATGCATTAATACAAAGTAACGGACGAATCTATCCAATGTATGGAAAAGAATTGTTTTATTCTTTAGTTCCTAGTTGAAATAGATTTGCATAGTGGTATAGACTTATGTTCAGATCAAGAAGCTCTTTCGTCTTAGTTGAGTAAAGTTTTCCAGATTGTGTTCTGGTTTCCAACTCTTGGGCAAAGAAAAACTGACACAAATTGAAGTTTATGAAATTGCTTCTTGTACTTAACGTTTTAGAAGTTTGAAAATTTTAAATAGATAAATTCAAGAAACTCTTTTTTTTGAATAGGTGTTCGAAAAAATGGTGAGAGTAGTTAACTCAGATGAAGTGAAATTTTTTAAAAACGTTTCATGTAACTAAATACAAAAAATTAGATATGATATTTTCCACAAGATTCATCAAATAATAAACAAATTCCTGTTGGTTAATGTTGACAAACTTGATAATCTAAACATTTTTCTTTAAGTTATTTGTCATATATATGGAGAAACATGGCAAAATGAAAAGAATTGTGGATTATCATTCACTGATCGAATAGTAGGTGGCAGAATGGTACGAAAGGGAAAATACCCATGGCTTGCTAGAATTGGATTTGGAACTCTTATTAAAGGAAAGTTTATTTTTTTGTGTGGTGGCACATTGATTACCAAGGATTTTGTCCTGACAGCATCACATTGTTTTCGAGAAGCAAAGTGAGTTTTAATGCTAGAATATTTTTTCTTTTCATTTGATCTTCTGGAAGTAGGTACTTGCTTTCAGGTAATTTGTAACTGAGGTACGGTAGCTAATAGAATAAGTTGTGGTGTAGAATATAAGCAACGTTTCAGTTTAAGAATGAATCAATTTTGACTTACTGTCAAAATTGTACTATCAATTTTTTTGATAAGTAGGATTTTTCTGGTGAATCCATTTATTTAGACAGAAGATAAAATAAATAGATATTTATTATACAATAAAATATGTTAAATGAGAGCCAGCGCCTACCAGACCTATGATAAAGAATAGCTGAATTTTTGTTGGTGTTTTTTCTAGCTCAGAGTACAATTTTTGGGGGTTACAAACCTTGTGCAATGGTGGCTTCACCAGGTGTCTGGTGAAAATGTTCTTGAAATGAAAATGGTTTGAATGTTCATATACAAATAGCTAATTTGTACGCATTAATCGTTTTAGAATATTTAAAGCTCCTTAACAAAGCAAAACGATCAGAAGAGACTAAGAACATTGTTACTAGGATACTAGATCAATTCGAAAAACTTGGATGGACACGAAATTGCAGAGAAAATACATTTAAGATCATCAGAATTCAAAAACGAAAGCAATTTTTGTCAATTGGTTCCTTTACGTATTACTAACGATGCAATACTTAAACAATTGAAGAAGTCACTCAAAAAAAAGAAGAAGAAATCAAAATTGTGTTCCGTTTAACGACTTGCTGATCGTACATTTTATGAAAACCATTTCGATGATTCTAATGTGGTTTTCTTGATAAATACTGTTGATCTACCTCCTAAAGGAAGCATTGAAGAAAAGCCTCCTATCAAAAATAAAAAAGCAAAAATAAATAATTTTGCACTATGAATAATTTCTTTCACGTGAATGTATAAAAGCTGAGTTTCATATATTATCTTCAAATGGCTATTTAAGGTCAGTATTTATGAAGCCAGACCTTTCTAAAGGGTCTAACACTTCCCCAAACACGGTGTAAGGTCAATTCTCCCGAGAACGTATTGCCCACGCATATGACTGGATTTTAGAACTAATAATTATTTTTGAATGAAGATATAGAGTTTTAAAACGTACATTTTTACATTTGACATATTATTATAAGTTTTGTCTTATTGAAAATGATCTCTATTTATATTTTTTGATAGACAGGATTTTTGTGGCGAATCGATTTATTAATACTGAAAATGAAATAAACGGATATTCATTTTGCAATAAAATATACTAAACGTGAAGCCTTTATCGGCTCCTCAGGTGAAATTTGAAAAATTATTCGAAAAAGCAGGAATATAAAAAAATGGAGAAAAAGTATCAGCATGTAAAAAAAATCAATTATTTTATCTAGCACACTTCAAATTGGGTTAGGTTTAGAATGAAGCTTGTCTCAAAATAAATTTGACTGAATCGATGATAATCGATTTGAAAAGAATGCTTGGTTGGCATTCAAAAGTATTGTCAAGGACTTTCTTGGAAACACACGAGCCGAGAATTACGACAAAATTGTTCAACAACTCTTAGAAAGCTTCAAATAGCTTAGCTGCAACATGAGTATCAAACTGCATTTCTTATGGTGAGGTATTCCACCAAGATTTGAAGGTCATGGAGGCAAGGTATCAAGGTAGATGAGATGTCAGTATGATGGCTGACTAATGTTGGATCATCAACCGAGAATGTCCCCAGATTGAACATTCTACCAAAAGTTATAGGCGAAAATTTTTACCCTAATATCTTTTTTTATTTTTCTAAAAACACAATTTAAATTTTAATATTATATTGACATTAGTATGAATAATATATTCTGATATGTCTGGTTAGTACCCACTTTATGTTCCTCTGTTTGCCCATTTCGTATGACTCTAAGGGTAAAGAGAGGGTATCCTGTAGTTTAAAATCTTGACGCGATGGAGAAAAATTGTAACATTTTTGAATTTAGAGACCAAAATTCAGTGTAACCAAAAACCACTGTAATATTTTAAGGAACTCAGCGACTGTCAGTAATGAAAACGCAATGTTGATATGCGTTCAACATTTAATTGCTCTGCATAATGACTCCAAAATTAGATTTGAAAATATTCTGACCATGGAAATATCACCAAGAATTATGAAACCATTCAATGAAATGGAAGGAGAGATTGTGATATTACAAGAGGAGCTTTACACTAATAAGGAGTTGAAGTTGAAATTTAAAAGACTCAAAGATTTGTCTGCCATCAGTCAAATATTTTAGCAGCAGGCAGAAATTCTCCAAAGACATCCTGGAACTTTGGAATTGCGATAAAGCTTTCGGTTATTCATTGCAAACATAAAGACAAATGTGGATCATTTGCTGCTAATTCATCAAGTACACCCCTTCATTGAAATTATAACGATTTTTTGGCTGTCATTGTTACGTTAAGTTATTCATGTTTAATTCTGATTATTTGTTTATTATAATTAGATTATAATATTTTATCTTCAATTTTTCATTAATGACAATAGAATTACTTTTCCCATCATAATTATTAATATTACAACTGTTATCATATTACAATGGAATCTAAATCTTACAATGAATATGTTATACCTACAATAATAATTAATTGTGTGATAATTTCATATTTGAAAGAATACAGAACAGTCGACTGAATGTTCGCTGATCTCTTGATGAAACATTGTTTAATATATTTATTAAAAGACGATTGGTTAGGTTTCAGTAAAGTTATATTGATTGCTTGACAATTGTTCCGGGGTGTTGCCCCTTTTCATGTACGAAATCTCATGGATCAAAGTACCAATAGGTTGAGAAAGCACAATATTAGAAAAAATTGGGTTAATGTTCAGTTAGTAATAAAGAAAAAACAACCGAAAGGGTAAAAAGTGGAGTATATAAGATTAATTGCGTTGATTGTGACACATACGAGTCAAAGTCCATGATTCATGCTCGAAATTGGTGGAAACATCGAAACCAAAATAAAAGAACATAAATTCTCCATATTACACAATAGGAATTCTACTGAACTGTCAACACATTATATTCATAACAACCAATTCATAGATAAACTCAATAAATTTGCTGCAACCAAAATGAAGAGAAAAACTTTGAATATACTAATACTTTTTAATTTTGAATATATAAATTTTCTCTATATTTTACCACACCGAATGGGAATTTATCTACATAAAATGGCTGATGCTTGATTGGTTTCTTGTAATGTGTGTAGATCACAAAAAAGTTCAGTGAAAACAATTTTTTTTTTCGAAAACTGTGAATTTGTGGTTGGAACTCAGGCCCAACGCAAATTTCTATAGTTCTAATCTTCACTTTTTGTCGTGTTGTGGGTTTATGGTAGAACCTACAGGGTATTCACTTTAATCAGTAAAATTTTTAAAGGGTTTATGCATAAAAGTTTGGGAACCTCTGGATTACGGCAAGAAACTTAATTAATGGCTGACTACAGAGGATACAGAATTTCACTCAGTTTTGATATTACTTAGGCAAAATTCTGTTTGCTCTACGACTGACTCAGATGTTTTCAATTTTTGGAGCAATAGTTGAGATATCTACCAGTATGAATCGAAGATATAAATTTTTTCATTTTCAAAGCTAAATATTGAGACTTCCACGAATACCAAATTTTAAACACGAAACATGAATATATCTGGTATTTGAACTCAACTGTTTATAGTAATGAGAGGATTTGAACTTACACTCGCTATGTTCCTTAATAAAATAAAGAGAACATATTCATTACAAGTTAAATTAATTCTGGAGATGGTTTCATAACAGTGATATGTAGGGTGTCTCAGAATGTTTTTCGATTTTAGATATTAAATAAAAAACAACAATATCAATTAAAACTAGTTTTATTCATTGTTGAATTAAAGAGCATTTCTTGAAATTTATTTATGAAAAACAACAGTTTGCAAATGCGTACCATTCGCTTCTTCACACTCATTTAACCTGGAGCTAAAATTTTCAATCACGCGCTGGAGCATCGCTCTTGGAATAGAGTTGATTTCTTCAGTGATTCTTTGCTTCAAAACATTCAGGTTGGATGGCAATGGATTGTAAACTTTACTTTTTAGGTAGCCCCAGAGGAAAAAATCAGCAGGCGTTGAATCAGGGCTCCTCGATGGCTAGTTGATGTCTCCTTGGCGGCTTTTCACTCTTCCAGGGAATAAATCGTTAAGAGCAGCTAATGAGTCATTTGTAACATGAGAAGTGGCTCCATCTAGCTGGAAAAAGATGTTGCGGTTGGAGACATCCTGGTTTTGCATTTCTGTATCTGAAAAAGTCCGGATCATATGGCAATATCGATCAGAATTAACGGTCTGGGTTCGACCTCGGTCATCCTCAAACAAATAAGGAACGATAATTCCTTGACTTGATATGGCATCCGAAACAATAACTTTTGGCGAGTGCAAGGGTTTTTGATGCAGTTCTAGCGAATTTTCGGAAGTCCAGTATCTGCAATTTTGTTTATTCACGTGATCGTTAATGTGAAAATTCGATTAATCGAAGAAGCAGATATTATTGAAACTCCTAAAACGGTTTTTCATTGTCCTGCATAATTCGAGTCGTTTATAAGGATCATCAGGCCTCATTTCTTGAACAATAACAATTTTATAGGGGTGAAAATGTAAGTCTTTCGAAATAATGCAATGAACCGTAAATTTGTTCAAATTAAGAGAAGCTGCGCGCAATCTCAACGACTGTCGCGGGTCGTCCATAACAGACTGACGAACGCGGTCGACGTTCATGCTCGTTCTTGATGTCCCTTTGCGCCCAGACGATTTGTCCGGCATTGTGTCCCCACTTCTTCAAACTTGTACACCCAATGATTAATCAAACTGGCACTTTGTACATGTTTTAAGCTTGTTAAAATAAAATGTATCCTGTAGAGACGACGAACAACAATGTAGGCATCGTTGTTTTTATGAAACGCTCGCACGCAAAACGCGCGATGCGGTCCTGTGAAACGATTCATGGCTATTGAACTTAACAAGCCGGCCAAGCGATTGATACCACTCCCCTCCCCATGCTACATGCGGTTGACGTTTAGTGGTCAATTCAAAAACAAAAACATTCTGAGACACCCCCATTTCTTAGTCAGATTTTCTCTGATTATATTTTGAATTTTTCAGTACCAATATAGTTGTTCGCTTAGGAGAGACTCACTCGTCATGTACTAAATCTCCATGTGATGATCCCGTAATCCAGGATTTTGAAGTGAAGAAACTGATAATGCATAAACAATTTGATACAACGAATGGTTTCGCAGATATTGCGCTGCTTCACTTAAAAACTCCAGCAAAACTGAACAGTACGTATTTTAGATAGTTCTACCCTAAGCATTTATCTATTGTAACAATTTTAATATCTATCGGGTAGGTTAACCGAGAAAGAAACCTGATAGATGAGAAAATCGGTGTTAACTTAATATTTCTTAAAATTCCCTCGCTCTGTGCACAGTACGACTGGTTGGTATGCACCTTGAAGGTGCTGACATGCTAGTATGTAATGCCAGTTCTTAAGTCTTAAACCCTTAATATAGATTAATTAAACGGTATCTTGAACCAGATTGATGCTCTAGATAAGTGTTATTAGAAAACGCACGTAATTGGTTCATCTGGTTAATCTGAAATTATTGCAAAATATAATTAGATATAAACAAACTATAGATGTTTAGGTAAACCATAACTTGCATAAATCAGCATACTGACTATGTAAGTAGGTGGGCTGGACAAGTACAATGCTACTTGTAGTCAAATAACAAAAATTCCTGGTAACCAAATATTGGTTTCGCAATATTTCCCATCTATCTTAGTGAGCTGCAAAAGTTCTTCGAGGTCAAAGCTCAAAATTTGAGTTTTTTTGAATTTTTTTCGAAACCGGTAAGCTTCATCAACAAAAACTTCAATCCAAAGTTGTAGATTTTTTGTAGAAATTCTCTACAAAAATGGTCTTTATAATTTTTTTTTAGAGTTACCATTCGTAAGATATCACGAGTCTAAGAGTCACATTATACATGATATGCACATATAAGCCATATATAAGCCATATGTAAAAAGGGTGTTTTTTAGAGGCATTGAACTTTGAATTGCAATAAAATACCGATGGATCATTCGATTGACAAGAATTTTTTTTTTCGAAAGATAATCTTGTGGCATTACATTTTGAGTCTGATTTCTGGCATATGACCGCCACCGCTGGCTCGAATATTGTCTTCCAAATAGCCAAGCGTTTGTGACTTATCCGCATAGACCAATGACTTTACATAGCCCCACAGAAAGTAGTCTAGCGATGTTAAATCACAAGATCTTGGAGGCCAATTCACAGGTCCAAACCGTGAAATTAGGCGGTCACCAAACGTGTCTTTCAATAAATCGATTGTGGCACGAGCTGTGTGACATGTTGCGCCGTCTTGTTGAAACCACTGCTCCTGGACATCATTTCAATTATTCAATTCAGTTATTCAATTCAGGAATGAAAAAGTTAGTAATCATGGCTCTATACCGATCACCATTGACTGTAACGTTCAGGCCATCATCGTTTTTGAAGAAGTACGGACCAATGATTCCACCAGCCCATAAAGCGCACCTAACAGTCAGTTTTTCTGGATTTTACAGTGTTTTGACATACACTTGAAGATTATCTTCACTCCGAATGCGGCAGTTTTGTTTGTTGACGTAGCCATTCAACCAGAAGCGCGCTTCATCGCTAAACCAAATTCGCTTATGTGAATCGGGCACAACGGCAATCTCGTTTTGGGCCCATTCGACGATTCTTTTCAACGTTGTTCAGGCGTGAGTTTATTTATGATGAATTGCCAAACCAAACTGAGAATAAATCATTTCGCAGCTGTTAAATCAGTCGCCATCTTCAACAGTAATGCAAACTTAAAGTTCTATACCTCTAAAAAAACAAACGTTACATATCGGGCACTTAAGACAACTATAAATACCTATCTGAGTCTCTTTTATATATATTATACTAGTATCATACTATATCATACTACTATATTATGAATTTATTCTAGACCTCAAACAATAATTACAGAAGAATTCGCTTTCTTCATGCGGTTTATTGCAGAAAATTACTTGCATTGATATACCTATACTTAACTCTTGTAAAAAATAGGCGAAACAAGAAACAAATACAACTATCATGTCTTCTTCCAACATCGGCATCTGCTATTCAACGCTTGTATCGAGTATAATATGAAGTAAAACATAGCTAGGCAATCAACTAAACCCAGAAGACTGGGGTTGTAAATTGATGGATAATACTCTGGAACCGATTGAAACTTTACTTTCACCTTCTACAGAAAAACTCCTCAACACTATCTTTACAATTGCAAAAAAGGTTATAATGCCAAATGACGCTGTAAAAAAGTCGGGTTGCTGTGTTCTCCAGCGTGTACGAATTGCCAAGGTCAGTCTTGCTCAAATGTCCAGTTGAGTACAATAGAAGAAGATTCCTGTGATTTCAATGAAGAGACAAATGACACAGCCACATCTGAATAATTTATGAACATACGGCAAGAGCAAGATGAAGAAGAAGATATCGAAGAAGTTGGACGGTTGAAGAAGACTTTCAAGAGTAAGAATCTGATGAACATATCTGAAAAAATCAAAACAAAATTTAACCCAATAATCAATAGCAATATCAACAATCAATAGCAATAATATGGTAATTTCTAGTACTTGACGGGTATTGTTCCCTTAAATTATCCTGAAATTGTCATGACAGTTAGTGGAGTAGGCGTACAGGGAAAACCACGGTAAAAACGCACCGAGCATAATACCTCACAGGTGGCGTGGAAATGTGTGCCTATCATATATAATGTGACTCTAAGAATCGCGATATCACACGAATGCTAACTCTTAGGGAGAAAATCATGAGCACCATTTTTGTAGAGAATTTTAAGTAATACAGCTTCGGTTTGAGGTTTTTTTTGAGAAAACTTTGCGTTTTTGAGAAAAATCAAAATAATCTTGAATTTTGACCTTTGGCCTCGAATAACTTTTGTAGCACACATAGGATCGCTGGAGATTTTTAAAACTTTATTTGTAATCGTAAACCACAGCTCTCTACCAATATTTGGCTTTCCGGGAATTTTTGTTATTTCAAATGTCTATTTTGACCGGACTAATATGTAAGTATATACCAAAAAAAAAAAAAAAATAGAAACAGTTATAGTAACATAGTTTTACTTTCTTTTCAACATCTCTGATGAGAAGAAGTCACTATGATCGATCGCTGTCTTCCATTGAAGTAGTTTAGAAGCTAAGATGGAAAAATGTTATCATATGGGCTATTTGAATAATAAAATAATAATTACTCAAATTGTTTTTAATGCCTAAAATCTCCGCAGTCCGGGCATTAAAGTGTCCTTTGTTTGAAATTATCAGTTCTATTTGATTTTATGTGTTCTCTCTGCTTTGCTCGAATAGTTGATATAGTGATCTCCTATTATTCTCTAAGTTCCAAAAAAGCCAATGAAATCTCACTATGTATCGGAGAAAGTAGGTACTGGGACCATTACTCCTCTTCTTCTAACAGGTTCGGTTAGTTAGAAGTTACAGAGATCAGAAATCACGGTTGACTGAAAATCTACGTAATTTAAAGAAGCATTAACATAGTCACCGATTAAGCAGGGATCTTCTTCATATGGTTCATGAGTTTGTTTCGATAATACATGAATGATATTTTTCTAGAATTAAGGCTAGCTAAGTAGTTTCAAACTGTCTAACCCATATATTTCAGACGTTCAGATAGATAATCAATTATTATCAAATTATTTTTCTTCCAAAGTAAATACCAACAATTGTAGAACGTCTTTGTTTTCAAACTAAGAATTGAATATGAACTTAAATTCAAACACTTGAACTTATGATTTACACTTTATTCACTACATAGAATGTCACGCTTCGTCGTTACAAACGACTTCTTCAGATGCTTACAGAATAATTCTCTTCTACAGAATAATTTCTTTATTCTGTAAGCATCCGAAAAAGTCGTTTGTAACGACGAAACGCGACATGCTGTGTAGTGAATAAAGTGTAAATCATAAGTTCAAGTGTTTGAATTTAATTCATTAATCGATTGGGCCGATACTTGATGAAAATCTAAATACATAGTTTTAAATAAAATTGAGTAGTTTTTCGATTTTCACTATAATTACATCAAAACATGACAATATCGTTTCGCCAACACAGTGGCTTCATCAGATGTTGATGATAAACTGAGCTATTACATTGTGGACTGCGTATATTTATAATACTTTTCTTCGATTGCATTTTTACTGGAATAAATTCAATACCGGAGAATTTATTGATTGAAACTTGATCATTTAATAAACTGTGCGATTTCTTCCTCTTATTGATTTCCATGGCCTTTAACAGGGTTAGTTTATAACCTTTTCGCTCTGTATGCAATATTTTAAAGTTGTTGTCGAAGACATAATTCTCTTCTAAAAGATGTATTGCATACGTAGAATCGGTTTTATTTCTTGCAAAGCATCTTTGGTGTTCAGATATTCTAAGGTTGAAATTCCTGCCAGTTTAGACAACATATACTTTGGGACAAGTACCGCAACCCAACTCATAAATACCCGATTTTATCTTTCGCATTTCTGATGTGTCTATACCCACGGTATTCTGGGTTTTGAAAGCTATCGTATAAAAACTTCGAGATTATGGACACAGGGTTGCCTAAATACGTTAATGTTCTGAACTTTTTTTGGCTATCTGTTACTTTAGGATATACTTGGGAAATGGCCTTATTATATAACTTTTTTCGTGAAATGTTATCAAGGAAACAATGATTATATCCATTATTCTTAATAAAGTAACAGATAGCCAAATCCTAAATAGCACATCCTAAAGTAACAGATAGCCAAAAAAAGTTCAGAACATTAACGTATTTAGGCAACCCTGTATCCAAAATCTCGAAGTTTTTATCTGATAGAAATTTAACGATAGCTTTCAAAACCTAGAATACCGTGGGTAGACACATCAGAAATGCGAGAGATAAAATTTCGCCTGACGTATGCAACACATCTTTTAGAAGATGTGTTGCATACGCCTTGGTCAACAACTTTAAAATATTGCATACAGAGCGAAAACGTTATAAACTAACCCTGTTAGAGCCCATGGAAATCAATAAGAGGAAGAAATCGAACAGTTTATTAAATGATCAAGTTTTAATCAATAATTCTCCGTTATTAAATTTTTTCCAGTAAAAATGCAATCGAAGAAAAGTATTCTATGGTCATCCCCCACAATTCAGAAGAAATATGTTCTATAGGCATCCCTCCGTAAAAGAAGAACAGTATTCTATGGTCATTCCCACCCCACGCACTTCAGGATAAATATACGCGGTCTACAATGTAATAGTTCAGTTCATCATCAACATCTGATGAAGCCACTGTGTTGGCGAAACGATATTGTCATGTTTTGATGTATTTATAGTGAAAATCGAAAAATTACTTAGTTTTATTTAAAATTATGTGTGAATTTAAGTTAATATTCAATTATAATGGATTTACATCCAGTAAACGCCAACACTATTGAAAACGATGAATTTGTGGGATATATTATATTTATTATTTTTACTAATTTTTTAGAGTGGGTGAGAACAATTTGCCTTTCGAAACAGATCAAATCCACCATTGGCGATGACGGAATTACCGCTGGATGGGGATTCGAAGATTCGAAGACACGAGAAAGACCAGAAGGTCTGAAAGAGTTAACAATGAAAATAGTCCATGCAGACGCATGCTTGAAATATTTCCCTAAACTCAACTTTCAATCTTATAATTACATTTGCATTGGAGGAAAAAAAAACGAGGATACCTGTGGAGGTGACAGCGGAGGACCCTTTATGAAAATTTTAAATTTGGGCGATCTTCCAAGAATGTATGCGGTTGGTGTGCTGTCTTTCGGATCTAAAAATTGTGGACAGGGAGTTCCTAGCATTTTTACATCCGTTAATTATTACATGGATTGGATTATAGATAATATAAATTTAGCACAAAAATATAATATTACTGTAAAAAAACACATAACGTAATTTTTTGTCTTTCCTACTTTTGATTATAATTTAATAACATATTGTCCTCGGCAATGAAGCATTGTGATATAAAATATTAAGTATATTCACTTTCAGCTTAGTATAAAAATATATTTGATGAATCATAGATGTGAACTTTTTTTGCGATTGTATAGGTCTTATATAATTATATCTTATATAATTACTTATATAAGAACAAATATCTGTGTGAGGTTGGGGCACACAGAAGAACTGATTCCACAAGAATTTATTGATTGAAAAGCACGAATTTATTCTTATTTCAAAAAAAGCCTTTCATTTGGAAAATATGAATAATCCCTCAGTGAAAAGCGCGTAACAGTGTCCAAAAAAAGATTTAGACCTCATAGATTGCAACGTGTCTAATAAAGTTAATCCAGGTCCAAAAAAAAAGATTTGTGGAACAAATGAAAGAACCTCTACATAGAGGCTGAATAAGTGATAGCAAATATGACCAAGAACATAAAGCGTAAAGAGGATTGCAAAAAAAAATTTTTTGAAAAATGAAGACTTCCATGACTGAACCAAACAAGCCTCATAAACTTCAAAAAGATGTGGCAGTCAAGATGGACATACCGTAAAAAAAGACGAGGAGAGTTTCAGAATAAATGTTTCACAAAACTGCTTGAATGGATCTTTGGGTCTTCCTCAGAGGTTCGACTTTTCGGGAAAGGCTAGTGACCATTTCCAATGTCTATACCCAGACATATGCTGAAGATTCAATTGAAAAGTAAAGTTTGGCTTGCTAATTATAAGAGAAGATATATGGATATTGATATTCCCAATGAAATCATACATCTGAAGTCAACACATAAGACAAATCTATGAGCAAAAAACACTTCAACCTTTAATTCTCGAACCTCAAAGAAAGAGAAAATTAAACAGACAGATTGTTTCCACCTATCTATAGCCTCCGAAATATCTCGCTGCATCCCTAAATTTTGCAGTGAATTTTTTTCGCAAAAGAAAAGTATATAGAATGTTTTGTTCCATTATGACTTTTTATGTGTATATTTTTCATGTTCAAAAACAGTTTTTCAGTTCTCGTTTCACAAAATGATTAGAGAATACATACCAGAAAGTCTTCACTGATGAACTGCAAAAATTTCTATTTCGAATATATTTTTGGTTTCATTTTTACATACTTACATTCATGTATTTTTATGAAGAATATTATAAGTAAAGTTTAAATACGGGGTATATCGAATGATTATTGTGAGGCATATTTAGAAAAAGGAGTACATCGAATGATAATGGTGAGGAATATGCTTGAAGGACTCAATGACAAAATATGTCATTGAGTACCAAATTAATTTACAAACTCATTTCCTCTATAAACAACGTACATTGAAATTGCAGAATTAGTGACATGGAAGGTAAACGTGAAAAGACATGAATAAACCTCGTATTGGCTAAAACTAATCCAGGTCTTAGCGAAACATCAATTTGGGAATTGTGTGCCTATTGAGCATGTTATTCGTAGTCTCCTAGGATCGCTCCCAGGGCATTCGGATTGTTGGGAAGCTCTGCGAACATTGTACTGCGAACAGTAGCTCCCATGATTTTCAATACATTCAGCATTTCAGGTCTCAGTGCATTTCGGAGTGTCTCACATACTAGGGGGTTTCGATGCTTATCCGTAGTGATATAGAGCAGCTCTGAGTGGTTTTATAGAACTATAAAATACAGGAAAAGCCTACGTGGTGCATAGCTTGAGAGTGATCAATTGACAGTGACAGTTGACGCCAAATGTCATCATCGGTTGGATGATCGTCTTATATAGCAGGATCTTTGTGGTCGCGCAGAGATTTCTCCTCTGTTGATCAGTAGATACAGTTAGCTCTGCTCTGCTTTGACTGTGCAGGGATCAGTGTTTCACATCAGTCTTCAGTCGATAATCGATTTTCTGTTGATCAGTAGATACAGTTAGCTCTGCTCTGCTTTGACTGTGCAGGGATCAGTGTTTCACATCAGTCTTCAGTCGATAATCGATCGTCGAATGTGCATCCAGGTCAGTGAAGTCGTTTGGATAAGAACATCGCGGGAATCTTCTCCGTTTTAACTTTGATACTCCAGATAACAAACCTGCAAGTTGTGTACAGCCTGTTTGAATCTTTTGGTTGACAGGTGTGGAGCATGAGATCAGAATAGTTATCGTTGAGTTGAAAAGAGTGAAGTTGCAGACAATCGAATTCAATTGAGGAGTGGATAGTGAGATTTACTCAGAGAACTTCTAGTTTTCCAGGGGATTGATAAGCCTGTCACCAGATCTTCCCATTGGTATCCTACAATCTGTTGACCAGTGCGGCAAAAAATTCAGTTTGAAGATTGAATTTCACAAATTTATTTTAAATGAGGAAGGAAAATTAATTTCAAATAATAAAAATAATAATAAGTTTATTGGTATTACAAACAGAAGTTCTACAAATTTCAACAAATTTCAATTATTCTATGACAAAAAAAACTATAAGATACACCCAATATAAAAACAATATCAAAGTTTAAACAAAGTATTTAACAAAAAGACAATACGATTGAATCAAGCTAAACATATCATAAATTTGACAGTTCCCTAAATAAATGCATCGAAACCACTCAGCCAGCGGCTGTCTGAGGTCTACTCATCAATTCACATTTATCAAGAATACAGGTTCAAACGCTATAAAAAAGTGAGTCCAACCAGAAACATCAAAGAAAACAAAACTCAAACTCTGCATCCAATTACGTCATGCAACTTCTCACTATCAAATTGCAACAAAAATTTTCTGACAGCTCTGGTAAAACTCCTAATATTTCTAATACCTAATTTCTAATAATCTCTACCAGTAACATGTTGTAAATCCTAGGCCCAAGATACTCTGTGGTTCGTTGACCGAATGATTTGAAGGAAAATGGGGTTTCATACCGTATACCTTTCTTATGAAAAAAATTGAATATTACTTTTTTCCTTTTTTTTTAAATAAGGAAAAATCAATTTCAGTAAGGAAAGAAACCAAAAATGATATTGGTTCTTTGAAGGAATTGGAACAGAGTTTGCGAATGTATGGAAATTATTTTCGATAATTTCAATAATTGTCTGACTGAAAATTTTTATAACCAAGCCGCAATGTATGAAATGGAAAAGATTCTACTGATTGGTGGCGTGGGGTCGTAGCGCTTGTATCGCCATTCTCAATTCAGAAGCCACATTGTAGTTCTTTGTCTTGCGAGCACAGCAAGTTGAAAGTGTTTGTGGAATTCAGATACTTAATCATATCTTCCAAAAAATTGTTAACGTAATCACAGTTTTGTTACAGCTTATTCACTAAACTACCTAAGTATAGTTATACTTCGACAAATGGCGAATTATTTAATGTTAAAATTCTATCGAGTTATGCCCAGGTAGCAAGCTGACGTAACATGACGTCTTATTAGAGTCAACTTTCGGTCAATTTTGGCAGTGACGTCATTCGTCCGCTTCATGACGTCTTTTTAACGTCAGATAACTGACGTTCATATCATGACAGCAGATGTCTTCAGCGCAAAGGACTCTTTTCTTCAACTTCCAACCATTAATTTTTTAAGAAATGACAAATGTTCTAATTCTAAATGCCATAAAACGTAATTCAATGACGTCTTTTTAACAGTTCGAAATGACGTCTTGGGGCTGTGACATTTCAACGCCACTTCTCACATATTAAAACCAATATATGACGTCATATTACCATCATCTTGCTACCTGGGTGCGGGTTGGCAACTCTCTATACATTATACCAGACAATTTCAGAACGATATCGGTATCGCCATCTATTGTCGCAACGCAATTTAGACAAAACAGGACCCCGCATTTAATGAAATAACGAAATATCAAAACGAATAATTGTTAATTTCAGACTTCAGTTTTTGTTCAATTCTCTCTAATTCAATAATGGGGCCACGCATATCGAATGGGAAATGGAGTCAAAAGGTCTTGAATTATGCAGATCATATATAGGTTTTTGTAGAATGGCCCACAGTGGCATTCGAGAAACAGGTCTAGATACGTAACATAGAAATATCAACACATAATATAATAAAAAGTGTAGTTGTTTTTACAAACCATGATAATTGAAGGAAAATGATAAAGAACTATTCAATTAATAAAAAGATTGAAGAATATCCAATTGATAAAATGATTGGACAAGTATCCAATGTTCAATGCTAATATCTCTCCATGTAGGATGATATTGCCCAATGGCAACATAAAAGACAGTCTGAGACAGCTCTGCTCAATGAAGCAGCAAAAATAGCGAGTGCTCGTCTTGACTACGAACAGAAAATTGGGATTATGAGAGAGAATATTAGGCACATTAGTTAAGTCTGTGATAGCATACACGTCAGAAGCACGAATTGACACGGCTTAAATGAAGAATGTTGCACACCAAACCTGGTAAAATTGTTGAGAGCAATAATAGGAAACACCTTCATAGACTATAAAAGGGCCAAGAAGGGAAACAGAAAATGTAGTTGTAAATATTTAGAATTCATTATTCATCACTGATGGAGGAAATGTCTCGAGCCGAACGGTCTTTGCATTAGAAGATCCAAAACCGAATACATGGTGGGCAATTTTGGGCCAGAGGAACCTAGCCTGCTAAACGCAGAAAAAAAACTTGCAGGTGTCGCTTTACCTAGAGTAAAACAGTTTAAATATCTTGCATCGTTTATCGCAGAGGATGGGTCTATATCCTGCGACATAACCCCTTGTATTACCGCTGGGTGGAGTAAATGGCATGAGCTTACTGATACTAGAGTCTTACGTGATTCAAAAATGCCTATAAGGTCAAAATGGAAGGTCTATAAATCAGCTGTCAGACCAGTTTTGCTCCATGGTAGCGCGATGGGGCCTCAAACAAGATTCACGAACAAAGACTACACATTACAGAAATGCGGATGTTGCGATGGGCGGAGGAGTTACAATGAGAGACAAAAGGAGAAATGAATTAATCCGGGGTAGTTTTGAAGTTGCACGGATCTCCGAGTCCAGGCTAAGATAATATAATAGAAAAGTGCCTTTCCATTGCTTCACAAAAGAGAAGCAGAGGTAGACCACCATTTTCTTGGTTGACGAATGTCCAGAGGGACATGAAGAGGTTAGGGCTATCAGATTAATATGCTAACCAGCGGAATGAATGGCGTCTCAAGATCAAGAAAGCCTACCCCATGTAAATGAACAAGGTGAGGCCAAAGAAGGAGAAGAAGATGGCAGATAATACATTGGTAAAATTATCACTGAACCAATTATTTAATGACCGCTTTCAATATGAAAGTTGAGTTTAACCCAATAGCCCAAGAACCAGAACTAGAAAAAGAAAATGAAATTTCGTGAAACTATTAACTTTCGTGAAGAAAAACATGAGAATATTTCGAAACTGGTGATTATTTGGAGAGAAAGATTTGGAGATAATTGTTATAGATAACAATTTTCGTCTGATCTATTTTTCTGTTAGAACATTTTCTTCGAAAAAAAGTGCGAAACCTCCGATACATGCGTCCTTTGACATTTAACGGATTTTTTGAAATTTGCGATATTTTACAGAGTATGACAATATTCTTCCCACTCAAAAAGAGAGTAATTGTTGTTTGAAACTTTGAATTTAACTGGATTATAAACAAAGAGGTAATTCAAGCATGAATTGAGTCACACATTACCACAGGAATTCCCCACCAATGACGTCTTTTGGGGCGTCATGTTTAGAAAAACACACCGGCAGAATCTTCAAATACACTTCTTATACCGCAAGTGTTCATTTCTTCCATTTAATCCCGACGAATCTACAGTCTGATTCAATATTTTAACTGGCTGAACAAGGTAATTATCAATAATTTCGATACCGATCTATTCTAAAAACAGAACATTCGTTTTCTTTCCAGTGCATAATGAATAAGCGCAGTTACAACAACTCTAGTAGGTACTAACTGATTAGTAATATTAATTCCAAGGCAGACGAGATGTTATTGACGGTGTGATAGAATGGGTCAGCGCTATCTTGCTGACTTTGGTAGAAAAGTTTGAACTCCGAAAATTAATAGCTCATATCAGCGATTGGTTATGTGTCAAGGCATTTTAATATGGATGTAATACGTGTTGATTTATTGCTTTTAGTTTTAGTTGTTTTCAGTTTAAGGATATGTGTTCGCGCAGGTGAGCTGTTACTTTATTTTCTATTGAATTTATTCTATTTCTTAATTTGATCCAAAATAATTTTAGAATATTCATCGCAAATCATTACATATATATTTTTTTGTTGGACTTTTTGTATTACTTTATTTTCTATTGAATTTATTTTATTTCTCATTTTGATCTGAAAAAATTTTAGAATATTGATCGCAAATCAATATATACATATATTGATATATGTATTTATTGATATATATATATATATATATATATATATATATATATATATATATATATATATATAAGGAAATGAAATTTATTTGTGCTTATGGCACGGAATGAAATAATTAACAGAATGAACACTGGAATATTCATTTGAAAAATTCAAATTAACCAAGAGAATATTATAGTAGAGTATTTATATATAAATATATATATATATATATATATATATATATATATATATATATATATATATATATATATATATATTTGTTTGTTGGACTTTTTGTTTCAATTTACTTTCTATAGAATTTATTCTATTACTTAATATGATCCAAAATAATTTTAGAATATTCAACTCAAATCAATATATATATATATATATATATATATATATATATATATATATATATATATTTATTTCTTTGTTAGACTTCTTGTTTGACTTTACTTTACTTTCTATTGAATTTATTCTATTTTCTAATTTTATCCAAAATAATTTCAGAATATTCATCGCAAATCGTTGTATATATATTTTTTGTTGTTGATTTTCTTCGTCTGTGTATTTAGATTGTTAGCAGTAACATTTCTGAAGAAGATGATTTCATTTTTAGTGTTATGAACTTATTTTTTAGAAAAATCAAATTAGTTTTTTTGTATTTTCACTTATTGATTTTCATTATCAGAGGATAATTATTTAATTTTCATTATCCTCTGATAATGAAAATCAATAGGTGAAAATACAAAAATACTAATTCGATTTTCCTAAAAAATAAGTTTGACATTTTGATATCTATAGTAATTCATAAATTCAATTATTCATTAGTTTTGACAAAGTTGTGATATACAACGAAACGTCAACAAAAATAAAAGTTTTTCATATTAAAAGCCCTTTTTTTTTTCATATTTAGCCTGTTATTGCTAAAAACATTCAAAATAATGATTATATATATATATATATATATATATATATATATATATATATATATATATATATATATAATTTTTATTATTATAATGATTATATATTATATAATTATTCTCGGCAAATAATAGGGCCATTATAATTCATACAAAAAAAAGCAATTTGTTTAGTTGGTCTATATTTCGAATATGATTTGATATATTCTTCATTAGGACTCTACAAAGTATAGGTGTCAAATAAAATTAAATTAGAAAATATATAACATCTTACGGCTAACTAGACTGGATGTTCGACTAAACTCCAAGAAGCTGTGTATGCAGTTCGAATAATCATGTAAAAACGTACAAAACTGATAATAAAATATGAACATTGAGAGGATAACCTAACAATCATGAAAAAGTGAAAAACCCGACTGCCGAAAAACAGACGAACGTCACCGAAAAACACAGAAAGTAAAAATTTAAACACTCAAGAAACAAATGTCATTTCAAGAAAAGTTTTCTTATAATCTGTGAGAAAAATTTTCAATAGTGCCTTGTTATATAAACTGTTAATATTGTACTATTTTATCGCTAAAGAAGAAAATAAACATTTTCGAAAGCTTGGAAAATACTAAAGACGTAACTTATCTTTCTGTCCTGGACTGATATTCCAATTAAACACTGAAAATACATACAGTCGTGAAACATTCAACTATTTATGTAATAAAAATAGTTTTTATAATGAAAAATTAATTTTTATATAAATATATATATATATATAATATATATATATATATATATATATATATATATATATATATATATATATATATATATATATATATATATATATATATATATATATATATATATATATATATATATATAAATATATATATATATATATATATATATATATATATATATATATATATATATATATATATATATATATATATATATATATATATATATATATATATTTATATATATATATATATATATATATATATATATATATATATATATATATATATATATATATATATATATATGATATATGTGTTAACTCTACATGTTTAATTATGATAATGATTTTATTTTACTATATGAATTAGTCACAAAACGAAATATTTTTTATGAGTTGAGCCTTGAAAATGTTCAAGCGCGAGAAGTCCATTGAATGCTAATAAATTGCTATTCATATTCTTCATATGCTTCTATGTAATGTAATCAAGAATCTTGAATATGTAGGCGATGTGCATAGATAAAATACTAGGAGTATTAATAAACTTTACATCCAAAGTAGGATGTAAAGGCTTTTAAATAGGCTTCTTAAATCCAGCAATATTATATGAATTATATGAAATTCAGTTTAATACAGTTTGACTTTCGAAAATGGGGTAAGACCCCGAAACAATTGTCAAGTATTTATTATAAATTTTGGTAAACCAAGACAAATGTTTTTATTTAATATATGAATTTATTATTAAGGATTTATTGGTTTGAATAATCTACCTAGTTTCTTGAAAACTAGTACCAGTGTAGATATTCATTACGTGAAACTGAAATGTTAGACTTTCGAAATACGATTAAGTATTTAAGTTTTTATTTAGCTTCATATAAATATTTTTGAAATTTTAGCTGAATGAATATTTTTATTATAATCAATATGACAAATATATTAATGATAATGCCATTGGACTAACTCTGAAAACATACTCTTCACTCTATTTTCGGTCTGCTCGGCTGCACTTACGAAATAACAATAATAATATTTATTGCGAAACATTGTCAATATTGTTTGATCACAATTATTCAATTAACAATATTTACACCTGGGAAGAATGCTCACAAAAGGAATTCAAATCAGAGTTTGATTTTTCATTCAGTCCTCGAACGGAAATATGGCTTGAATTTTTCTTGAATTCGAAAGAATTTAAAATAATATTTGAAAGAGAAAAACAATTAAAAATCGAAAGCGAACATATCTCCATCAGTATTCTCACTCTATCTGGATATTCCGACATCTTTCAATTGAGGAAATAGAAGTTTCATCTATATATCTAGTTTATATCTAATTATAACAATTGAATTATTTATATCGAGAGCCTCATGAAAATTAATTTCTGAATGTTTCTCTCGAGTGTTTACAGCAATTGAAACGGATAATTATAGAATAAATTTTGTCATAAAGAAATAAAACATTAATAATAAGTTTGGACTCAGAATAACATATATTTAACATAAAAAAATCATTAAATTAACTTAAACTCTTGGTTTAATGTTTTACGATTATATTTAACAACATGAATTTGTCAACATGTTTCGAGTGTGAGCTCATTTTCAAGACTGAAATACAGTATGGAACGAACAACAAATTTATATCTATACAATGGATGTAAGGAGGGAGGATAACTGAAAATCTACCTGTTCATTTACGCTGTCAAAAATCAGCATCTGGGACGAATGCACAAAAGCACATAAACATGCATTGGAAGTACTTCACCGAACATTGAAAGATGTACGCAATTACTGGAGATGTTTTGGAGTTGCAATGCTGAACGATATATCTGCAATTACTGGCTATCGGTAATGGTCGAGTACCTATCGACGAATCGAACGGATTCATTTCCCCAGAATTTCTGTAACTTTGTCTCATCAAAAGACGAACTCATCAACAAAGTATTCCCAAAAATCATTAATAAATCAAAAAATAATGAATGGTTGAGAGAGCGAGCAATTTTGGTGGCTTAAAATAAAAATGTAGATGACTTAAATTTCATAATTCAGAACGAGATCATTGTTACACTGCATCCTTCCAAATCAATTGACTGTTTAACAAATGAATTTGAAACCACCAACCATCCAATTGAATTTTTAAAGTCCTTGGATGTGCCGGCCACGCGTTTGGTGATAAGTAAATTGATGAACAATGTGATTTTACGCGACGACACTCAGAGGAAAATTAATTTACTTAAACTTCATAATTTAGAACGAGATCATTGTTACACTGCATCCTTCCAAATCAATTGACTGTTTAACAAATGAATTTGAAACCACGAACCATCCAATTGAATTTTTTAAGTCCTTGGATGTGACGGGCACGCGTTTGGTGAAAAGGAAATTGATGAACAATGTGATTTACGCGACGATACTCAAAAGAAAATTCGAAGGTGAGGAAGTTCTCTCCAAGGATCCCGACCGACATGCCGTTTGAGTTTAGACGACTTCAATTTCCGATCCGACTTGCATTCGCCATGACATTAAACAAATCACACCTCCAATGCTTAAAAGTTTGTGATCTGAATCTTGAAAATCCATGTTTTTCCCATGGTCAATTACGAGTATATGTAGCATGATCACCGGTCGGAAGACCATCTGCGTTATTTGTATGATCACTGGTCGGAAGACCACCTGCGTTACTTGTTCTTGCACCTGATAATGAAACGAAAAATGACGTCTATCACAAGATGCTTCACAAGAGTGGAATCCATGCACTAAAATACATGGCCAATCATTAAAATACAATACTTGCATTTTTAATTTACATTAATTATCCAAATAAACAAGTGACCTGGATAAAATCGAAAGTCATTTGTTCTCAATCTGTTTTGTGCTCATTTATTGCATCTTGTGGAACAAAGTTCTCCGGGCCAGCTAGTATATATATAAATAGTGAAATTCTGCAAGTCGACCATTTTGAATACCTCGGAGAAGTTATACAGCCCTCAGGTTTAAACCGAATCGCTAATGAACAGAGAATTACCAAGCTCCAAAGGGCCTACAAACTAACATGAGCGTACTATGAAAAAAGTGCATTTCAGAGGAACCAAATTGAAGCATTCTAATACAAAGATTCTTCTAGAAGCAATCTACGCAGCTGAAACAATGAATATTCACGGTCATTCCAGAATTAGAGAAATAGAAAAACAAGAACGGAAAATTCCCAGAAAGATTTACGGACAAATCAATAGGAACGGCATTTGGATGATAAGGCCTCAGAATGAACTTTGTCAAAAGACAACGGAAGAAATCAGAAAAGGGCGAGCAAAGATCGCACATGTATATGTACAGAATGAAATAGTCCAGAATACCGAAGAAACTTCTCGATATAATTATAAAGAGTAAATGAAATAGAGTGGCTAAAAGAGGACTAAAAAGATCTAAAACCGATCAATTTGAAAAATCCCAAAAATTGCAAGGAGTGTCGCTATAAAATGCCACATGTGAAGTTTGAGCAAAAATCAAATCGTCAACCTGGAGTAAAATGGACAGATCAATAGAAGAAAGTGCAATCAGTTAGGATGAAGCGTTTTTGGGACGCGAAAAAGATGAAGTAAAAGTCCAAAGAATTGCGAATTCAAGATCAATCGCTCTCCTCATGGGAAACAATTGTTATAATAATAATAAATATATGTAGGTCGCTATGTTATAACAATTTTAGTGAGAATATAAGTGAATCTTAATTAAAAGTAATAGGAAGTAAATATAAGTTGGACTGTTTTGACCCTGATTCATTAAAAATAAATATTGCAAGTGTCGAATTTGAGAAAGTGATGGAATACTTGAATACTGATTTCAAAAAACATACAGATTATTTAATGGGAAAAATATCGAGAGAAATGTATTTTTTAGGTATAAATAGGCTTGAACGTGACAACAAAATGTTTGATATATAATGCTATCATTTTGCCACATATTGATTATTGTTCGTTTATAATGATGAATATAAACCGATACGAAATGAAATAACTACAGAAATTACAGAACAAACTGATGAGATCGATATTGGGTTGAATCAGATACACTCCAATTAGGTTAATGTTGGATGTTTTATAATTTATGAAACTCAGACATGAGCTGATTGGAGCTCTAATTGTTATTTGTAAAATGGAATATAAACTAGTTCCGAACTATTTATTGGACAACATCGAACATGTAAAAAAAATCACAATGTTTATATAGCTATGGACAATTCAACTGGTGTTAAGGATTATATTTTCGAGTGTATTACACGTGTTTTAAGCCTATGGAATTAATTGTGATGACTGTATCTTCTGCCTACTGTTTTTACGTTTATATTTATTTCGTATTTTTTATAGTTTTTTAATAAACATCATCATTACTATTATCATTAATTTCATGAAGCTGTGATTCTCCAGTTCTATTGAAAAAATTGAATTTACCTATAGGAGAGTTTGCATTTCCAATTTACAGCACTGAATTCACATGATTGTAAATGATATATTACCACTTGGAAAGGCCGGGGAAATCCTAAAACCCGCGTGTTAGAAAAACATATCAATTAAACATATCGGTTCTTTGGTTTTGCCACTCTTGCGAATACTCCCAGGATGAGGAAGGGACAAAGAATAAACAAGGTTGCAGTGACTAACATATGGAAAGTTGGCTTTGAAAAATATAATTTATAATTAATTAACTGTAACCTCAAATTTCTTTTTATTTATGTATACAGTGTGTCGCATTTAAGATGAAGACACCCTCATATTCTAGTTATTTACTCAGTTATTTACTCAGTCTACTCAGAATTGACAAATGAAGCCGATTTTCAATTGTTTTTTTATTTTTCAAAAAGGGAGTTGAAATCGTTTCCTCACTTCGATGGACGTGGTGCGACTGACGAGTTCCTTGCAGAACGCAACATATGTCTCGCACTTCCACCAGGGCATCGATTTCAATATTTCTCTAACATTCATCCCTTGAAGGAGAATTTGAATTTTTCGAATGGGTGTTGTAGTGTTCATTTTCATAAATATTTCATTCAGTTCCATGAGCACAAAAACTTCATTTCCTTATATATATATATATATATATATATATATATATATATATATATATATATATATTTATTACAAGAATGATAATTATGGTATGATATATTAAACAGTGATGACTACCCCACCTATTTTCATAAGAAATTCCAAACTCATCTATAATAATGATGATAATCATGAATATATAACAATAGACTGAATTTATGAATTGTTTTTCCAATGAAGACCTCGGCATTATTCTAATTATTAATTTTAATTGATGCAGTTTATTACAACATTAAAACAGGTTATTATATTGTATTGAAATGAATTATAAATATATGACTAATAAATTGCGATGCTGCAGACTCGAACTTCATGATATTTTATAGCATGGACATAAGTTGACTGAATCTTCATTCACAAACATTTGAACCTTTACTGAAAACTGTAAATATAATTTGATGATTGATGAGGCCGATACTTGGAAAAACTAATATCCATAATTATATAATATTCAGAATTTTCTCATAATTTAAAACAAATACGCATGACGACGTTTCGAAGTACCACTTCTTTATCAAATGCTGGATTATTACTATTAATAATAATAGTATTTATCCAGAATTTGAGAAAGAAGTAGTACTTCGAAACGTTATCATGCGTATTTGTATCAAAATTATGAGAAAATTCTAATTATTGTTTTATTAGATATGTAAATTTTTACTTTTTGTTATTTTTGCTATTTACATCTGTAATTCAGTTATTGTTGCCGACAAAGATAGTTTCATAATTTAATAATTATGAATTACATCACTATCAATAACTTGCCAAGATTCATAAACTGATGTGATTGTAACGTGAAATGAATATAATTTCCAAGAGATTAATGTTTATTTGTTAGTTTATGAATAAAGTATATTCGAATTCCTGATTTTCATTGATTCAATCTTTGTTTAATGTGAATCATTGTTAATCTGAATGCTCTTCCACTTTACTCAATCAATATATCTTGTTTTTTGGAAAATTTCTATGAAATATTGAGTTTGCAAAATAATTTGATGGTAGAATTTGAGGGGAAAAATGTTTTTCTTGATTCTTATTCACTTTAGCTCTGTGTATAAATGTTTTCATCATAAAATGAATTGTGAAAAATTTTATTACGCGCCTTTCTTTCATGTAGCATAAAATTTTATGTAGTTAAATTTCAGAATGATCTCATGGCAATATACGAATGATGTCGACTGAATGTTCGCTGATCTCTTGGTGAAACATTGTTTAATAAATTAAATAAAATAACTTGGCTTGGTTTCACAAAATTTATAATAAATACTTGACAATTGTTTCGAGGTGTTGCTCCATTTTCAAAAGTTCAACTGTAGAGTTTATCTTTTGAAAATGGGCTAATACCCCGAAACATTTGGCAAGTATTTACTATAAATTTTGTGAAACCAAGATATAATATCATTTGTATAATATATTGAATAAAAACACTTGGCTTGGTTTCCAAAATTTATAATGAATACTTGACAATTGTTTCGGGGTGTTACCCCAATTTCAAAAGATCAACTGTAGAGTTTATCTTTTGAAAATGGGCTAATACCCCGAAACATTTGTCAAGTATTTACTATAAATTTTGTGAAACCAAGATATAATATCATTTGTATAATATACTGAATAAAAACACTTGGCTTGGTTTCCAAAATTTATAATGAATACTTGACAATTGTTTCGGGGTGTTACCCCATTTTCAAAAGATCAACTGTAGAGTTTATCTTTTGAAAATGGGCTAATACCCCGAAACATTTGTCAAGTATTTACTATAAATTTTGTGAAACTAAGATATAATATCATTTGTATAATATATTGAATAAAAACACTTGGCTTGGTTTCCAGAATTTATAATGAATACTTGACAATTGTTTTTCAGAAATTTTCAAAAGTTTCAACTGTAGAGTTTATCTTTCGAAAATGGGGTAACACCCCGAAACATTTGTCAAGTATTTTCTATAAATTTTTTGAAACCAAGATATAATATCATTTGTATAATATATTGAATAGAAACACTTGGCTTGTTTTCCAAAATTTATAATGAATACTTGACCATGGTTTTTCCAAAATTTACAATAGTTTCAACTGTAGAGTTTATCTCTTGAAAATGGGGTAACACCCCGAAACATTTGTCAAGTATTTTCTATAAATTTTGTGAAACCAAGATATAATATCATTTGTATAATATATTGAATAGAAACACTTGGCTTGTTTTCCAAAATTTATAATGAATACTTGACCATGGTTTTTCCAAAATTTACAATAGTTTCAACTGTAGAGTTTATCTCTTGAAAATTGGGTAACACCCCGAAACATTTGTCAAGTATTTACTATAAATTTTGTGTAACCAAGATATAATATCATTTGTATAATATATTGAATGGAAACACTTGGCTTGGTTTCCAGAATTTATAATGAATACTTGACAATGGTTTTTCCAAAATTTACAATAGTTTCAACTGTAGAGTTTATTTTTTGAAAATGGGGTAACACCCCGAAACATTTGTCAAGTATTTACTATAAATTTTGTTGAACCAAGATTTAATATCATTTGTATAATATATTGAACAAAAACACTTGGCTTGGTTTCACAAAATTTATAATAAATACTTGACAATTGTATCGGGGTGTTACCCCATTTTCGAAAGCTATTATGAATTTCTTTATTATAAGTTTCATGAAACCAAGCCAAGTGTTTTCATTTAATACTAGCTGATCCGGCGAACTTTGTACGCCCATTTATTTTTCTCTGAATATTTATCAAAAAGTAGGAAAGACGTGTTCTACTATTTTTGCTACACTATCTTGTTTTTAATATTTATACCGTGTGGAGCCAGGTACATACTCACTTACGAAGGGACTGCAATACTTCCTGTTATTTAAAATCAGTCGAATTATCAAAAAATTTCTATATCAACACGTTTGATGAATTGAAACGGCTTGTTCCTAATTTAGTAGCAAGTACTTGTCCCATTATCATTGATTATATGAGATATTTGCTGGATTTGATTCAAGAATTGTTCAGAATTTAGTCCATTCCCGAAACCAATGAATATAGTGGCTCTGGTGGCTGTACCAATAGCGCCTATTTGAATTTACTCTTCAAAACGAAATTTCAACTGTAAATTGAAGAAAACTATTTATTCTTCTTTATAACTAATCATACCACGTGCTATGTTAGTAATGTTTATGCTAGTCTACTCAAATTTACCAACATTTTATATCAAATTGAAGTTTTAATATTAGTCGTGATAGCTCTGAACTAACCGAGATGTGTGATGAGATGTTCAGTTTTTACATCCCCTTTTTGAGAATTAATAATTATTTCTTACTTATATTTATATGTAGTATTATTGAATTTTCTCAATTAATACGCAATTTTTTGAATGTTTTTCCTGATAACAACAAACAAAACAAAAAAAATAGTGAAATCGGTCCAGCAGTTGACTTTACATTTTAGTTAGGAACGTTTTTTTGAAAACATTTGTATGGGAAAATAAATGGGCTGTTTTAGGATTTTCCCGGCAATTATTCGAATTTTTCTCGTCGCAAAAACCATTCTTGGACTTCAACGAACATTTTAAAAAAAGAATTGGAAAAATTGGCCCAGGCGTTGTAGAGTTATACGCTTACCAACACATTTTGTGATTCATTTTTATATTATAGATATTATACGAAAGATATTGTTATATATTATCCGCTGCAAAATTTTCCAAGATATTTGTTTTTTTAAGCAAATTACTTCGACAGTACTTAACACACTGATTAATGAATAACTTTCCCAGCTTGTATTGAAATCTCCGGTTTGTGCTCACAGATCCACCTTGTAAGACACCAAACAATGAAATAGGAGAATGCATCTTGATACGAGAATGTACTCCACTGTATGATATTATTCAAAAGAGGCCGTTGTCTAATGCCGATGCAAATTACTTGAGGGAATCCCATTGCGGATTCGTTGGTGTAGTCCCAAAAGTGTGCTGCCCCCCAACTGCATCCCAAGTAACTACACCTCAGACGTATCAAACTCAACCACCATATACTAGTCAACCTGCCAACCCAATAACCCCACCTAGTGGTAAGTTATCCAACTGTTAGCTCCACTTGATTTTGTTATCTGATATAAATATAATATGAACCTAAAGCATTGAACATGTGGGTAAAAATTTGAGGGTGTATGTCTAGATTATTTTGAAATCATTTTGCTGTTTGTAATTTTGGACAACATGTTTGTTTTTCAGAAATATAGAATGAAGAATGAACACTTGTGATACTGACAACATTGATGACCTTCTTTTTAACTGAACATTTTTGCTATTAAGTTTATAAAACTTTAATGAAAACCTATAAGCTAGTGTGTTTTGTTCAGCTTCAGTTAACCTCGCACTGCTAAGTCTCTCTCAAATTGATAAGAGATGCCACTTAATTGGTCTGAAAATAATAAATGAAGTAGTATTAGGCTGCACATATTCTGAGTTAAGCTTTTTTCGCTCAAAAGAGATGTTCTGGATTTTAAAGCTTTGCATGTGTCTCTTTGGTGTGGTATTTGGTTAACATCTGTTTTTTGTCAACTCCTTTAGTCATGCTACCTACATCTAGTCTTTTGTCTATCTACACTCATCGTTTATTAGCTTCACTTGACAAGGTCGATTTCAGAAAAGGTCCTACACTGTATTCCGAGGTTCTTGCAGCACTTAACCACTGCAAGGAGTTCTCGAAATCTTAACAACCATATCATATGAATCTCGGCCACTTTGAATAGATGTGTTGAGTTCAATATTAGTAGCTTAGGTGGCTAAGAGTGATATAACATTTCGAATGAGTAGATTATATATATATATATATATATATATATATATATATATATATATATATATAGAGAAAGCTGAACTTGATGAATTTCCTTGGATGGCTTTAGTAGAGTATGAAAAACGTAAGTCTGAATTCCATATACATATATATATATATATATATATATATATATATATATATATATATATATATATATATATATATATAAATATATATATATATATATATATATATATATATATATATATATATATATATATATATATATATATATATATATATATATATATATATATATATATCAGCAAGTGATAGTTTGAGGACATTTTGTTCTCTCAACTGCTTGTTTGGGGACATTTCGTGACTTCGAGGACAGTCCCCAAAGTCAAGTGTTCCGGCAAGTGTTAATTTGAGGACAGTGAGTTTGGGGACACGACTGAGACTGTTTGGGGACACTGAATATATTCCGACGATCGATGTTAGTGTAGCTGATATTTATAATAATAAAGTATATAATTGCTCATTTCACATAATATATATGAATTTTCATTTCTTTGGGATAATTTTTTCTGATTTTCAATACAATATCCAATTTTATTTTATATACCTTCAGTAAGTAAGTTGTTAGATTTTATATTTCCATTGTAACTAGGTATTCCGAAAATGACTCTGAATTTCCTCTGAATTTTTATGGCCCCTTCATTCATCATCATTCGTTTTATTGGAATTATTTCCATTCATTTTACTTTTGCTCTTCTTACCTATTTCTATTAAGTATTTATGTTTTCGTACATACATTCTGTTTGAAACAGCATGTAGACTGACACGCGTGAGCCAATTTGATTGATATGTTTTGATAAGTTTGGAGGGAAGAATATAACGGATTTATGATTATGAGAAACACCGCCCAGGCGGCACATACACTTTGTGATTGCGCGGCATAAAAAAAACTGGCGGGATGATTTAGACGGAGAATCATTGTTCTAGATACCAATGTATTTTTATGGATGTGAATTCAGGAACATGGTTTTCATTAGAGCTCAAAATCTGTGGTGGTATTTCCGAAGACCATTGTCAAGTCTTACAATATACTTATTGAGATATATTTTTATATTTTTGGATATAGTCATTTTTTCGATATACTTATATATTATGAATAACATTTTTTGTTTATATCAGGCGACTTGATGTCACGTGAAATGGACCCAATTCAATGTCCTAAAAGTATCACAGAATTATTTTCACAGACTAAATTTTCAAAAAAAATTCATCACAACGATTTCAATTTCGTAAACATTGAGGAACGAATATCAATTAAATATTTACTAACTTATGATTTGAGTTTCTTTAACAATATTTCTTATTTTTCGCATTTCAATTCGCTTGCGGGGATCTCAGAACGCCTGGTAATTTCATATAAAATATCAATCGCAGATATTTTTATCTATAGAGAACCTGCATAAAAACTAGTAGCGCCTCTGTCGTTAACTTTGTAAGTTGATATGTGAGGACGAAGTGTTTATAAACATGCATTTTAATACTTATTCATGAAGCATGTAATTTTTTATGAATTATTTCTTGGAAATATATACGAATTAAATACATACGTATTTTACAATAACTTATTGTAATAATAAATATCGTTATGAAAAATTTAACTAAGTGACTATGAGTGGGAAAATCGGTGAAAAGAAATCAAGATCTGGTGACACTGGATGTTGTGTCACAATACGTATAGTAAAACTGAGCCGAGTATAAAATTTTATTCGTTTCCATCAAAGAGTTCATGGAATTTAGATTTTCGAGTTTTAATTGCGTGAGCTTCCCTTGCAGATATTCTTACTGCACGTTCCGCAAACCATATCTGATTGTCTGATTGCCCTCTTGTATTTACAAAAATAGAGTTCAACTCATTTAATGAGATAGTTATATTGTTTTCATAAAAAATTTCATGAAGAATTCGTTTCAATGACACACTGCTAACATATATATTTAAACTATTATGGTAATTGTAGAAGTGTCGGTATAAATTTAAACAATTTCGAGTGCATACTATATCTACTAGCTACAGTATCAATTAATTCTCGAATTATAAAGTTTGCTGTTTTGCTTGATTCTGTCGCTCTTGCACACTTCAGCATACTACTTAGTGAACATACAATATTTATGTTATCAAATTTAACTGGCTCATCCTTTTTTTGATAAGCCTTCTTAGGAAATAACTCTTTTATTTTTCGTCCTTTGGAATAAAGTTCGCTATTTCTAGACACTGAAGGAACATTCCACTGACACCGTTGACTAGTCTTAGACTCAGCATTCTCATAATTAATAAAACTAATTACAGCAGCAATATGTTTACAGTTTTTGCCCAAGCCAGCTGGACAATTGCATCGCCGATCTGTGACACTTCTGTTGACATATATCTAAATATTAAAATATAATCTTATTATTATATTTTTCAAATGATATGCATAATTTTAAGAATAATGATAAATTATTGAATCTTACTTCAAGTGTTACATCAAAATGTTGTTTAATACTAGTTCGACGAATAACTTGAGCTTTTATCAAACTAGTATCTCTAGTCTACCATTCTTCAATATTTTTTACATGGTTACTTAGGAATAAATTTTCACCTTTTTTATCTGACGACTGCCGGAGATCCGGGACATTTATTTTTTGGAATCTACTTTTTATTATTACTCTGTTGGACATTTCTAATCTTAATAAATAATTTATTATTACTGTAGTGACAAGTATAAAATTCAATTTCACTCACATAATAAATGTAAAATTTGGCCACCATAAGCGCTAGTGTCTAATAATCAAAGTCACGCAGGTTCTCTATAGGTAGAATGATTTTACTTCGAGAAATTTGATCCGTTTGGTTTTCAATATTTTAGCTTTCTGTGGGAAAAATGAATGGAGAAACTGATAAAAAATAAACTACTGCAATTGTATTCGAAGATCTTATTTCAATTTTGATTCATTAAGTACCTTGTATTAGTAATCATTTTCCCAAGATAAAATAACATCGTGAAAGACAAATAGACAGCTATGACTGTTATTTCTATATCAACGCGCCACATTTTCATTTTTCTTGTTGTTATTATTGCGCTACATTATTCAACTTATACATCATTAGTATGAACTGAAAAATACCAATCAAACCCAATTTGATTGAACTTCCTTATTTCGGGATATAGCCAGAAAACTATTTTATTGAAAAATGATTTCATTGCACCTGCAAAAACAATTGAATATTACCAATAAAGGAAAAAGAATTATTGAAAGCATTAATAATTTTCTTCAATCAATGATCTGTAGTTTTCAATTTTGTGAGTATCTAAATAGTTAATGAAAAATGGAAAAATTAAATTTTTCCGATGCATTTTTGGAATAACTTCGAAAGGTAACCAAATTTCAGATTTCAGGTTCAACAATTTTAACCCTACAGTATCAATTTTCTAGTCCTAAGAACTTGTAATTTGAATTGAGAATAACTGATTGCTCTATAATTAAAATTGCTATATAAAATAAATATAAATGCTTATTTTCATTTAGTATCTATATTATAAAAATGAATTGCTGTTCGTTAGTCTCTCTAAAACTCGAGAACGGTTGGACCGATTTAGCTAGTTTTGGTCTTCAATTATTTGTGAATAATTAGAGAAGGTTTAAAAGGTGAATAAAGATGAAAATACTCGGAATTAAATGAAAACACCAATTTACATATTTATTCCCTGCATTTATAACTGCAATTGGTAGATTAACTACAGTTGTTAACTATCAGATTATTTTTATCTGTAAATCAAACACAACAACAGCGAGCACAACATAATGAAATCGAGCTATTCCGCAGACGCAGTGCTCCTGTCATTCCCGGATCATCTATTTCACGCAATGAACTTTCTCTCACTCCCTATACAGTTTCAGTTGTTAGTGTTAGTTGCCATACTCCCTCGGAATGGCTTAACCGATTTTGATAAAATTTTATATGTATACTCGGTAGATCTGACTATCGGTTGTTATTGATTTTTCATGCACCTAATTGATAAGGAGTACTTTACCACTAAACATTTTTTTGTTTTCCAACGAAAATTTCATTTTTCAATTTTTGTGATTTGGCAACAAAAAATACATATTCACACAACTTGCAATTTGGCGGTCGTGTAAGTTACACGTTATATTTTTTGTAACTCAAGAATGGCTGGACCAGTTTTTATAATTATTGTGTTTTTCGATTTGTCTTAGTCCTGAATAGAATAATGGGTATTGAAATATGATATTCATCAATATAAAACTTGAAATCATTGAAAAAACTTTTAATGCGACTTGACGAAGCTCTTACATAGAGCGTTGTAAACAATATGTATTTACTAATGAAGCCGATTGGCATCGTTGATGAACGGCTGTTAGGACTGGAGATGAAGGTGGAGTGATGACTCATCACTGACACTCGTGACAGAGTGAGGCCGGTAATCTTTTCTCCTTCGAATTATATCTCAATATATAAAACAAAGACTTGTTACTGCCACCAATTATATTACTATAATAGCATTATTAATAGTCATATAATATAATGGTTGTATTTATTTCATTACGTTCATCAATGAATGACGGTTGGGCGTTACGAAGTTCGCCGGGTCAGCTAGTATTAAATACAAACACTTGACTGGGTTCCACAAAATTTTCAATAGTTACTTGACAATTGTTTTGGGGTGTTACCTCATTTTCAAAAATTTTAAACTCAGAGTTTAACTTTTTTTTAACAGAGTTTAACTTTTTGAAATGCGGTAACACCCCGAAACAAGAGTAAAGTATTTATTAAAAATTTTGCGAAATCAAGCCAAGTGTTTTTATTCAATATACAACAGATCAGCGAATATTCAATCAACTGTATTATTATTTATTAATCTATCTAGTGAGTGTGTGAAGTCTTCAATTTCATATTCAATGTGTTTATATAATTTATATTTAATGTTATTAATAATTATTAATTATTATAATATTAATAGAAGGTACTTATTAATATATTAATCAGTGCCTTCGTATAATATGCTTATATTATGAATTTCGTATATTCGTATTATTTCGTATACGAATCTCTTCATATACGAAATTTCGTTTATTCATTTTTCACATATTCCTATAGGTAATGAATTAGTACAAATCGACTCATATAAAATCTGGGAATTTTCCTGGCAGAGCCTGTGGACGGCAGTGGTGATTAAACAGTGTGGTTATTAGATTGCTTCAATCACTACAAATGATATGAAAGTTATAATCTTAAAAACTAGAACAATGGCTTTTGCATGACATGATGACATCCTCAAAATTAACAGTAACAAGAAAAACAGAGAACTAAATTTTTGGGTCTCAACCAGATAAGTAGGAGCCATTGAAATATTTTGCCAGTTTAGCGAAGGAAAAACAATCATCCTGAATTGCAATTCATCATACTTCTGAATCTGATAATTTCAGAATATAGTTTTGAGGTTGCATTCCATAATCCAAATTTTAATATCCTATATTTCTTGTATATGAACATCCCAAAGAATAAACAGAAAACAAGGAATAAAAAAATTCCAGTCATGCTTGAGATTCATATTCAATCAACAATCATAATCGAATACATAACAATCAAATATATCGAATATATGTGAATCAAATTTATCCATCAAATCAATCAAATAAATTAGGTCGTCTAGAGTTTACATTCAATTATATATACCTACTCCAAATAAATTTGATCCATTTTCATGAAAAAAAAAATAAATCTTCAATAATTATAATTATTAATCCCTATTATACCTACCTAAGTCATTCAAAACACGGAATGTTAGAATAAGAATATAAATAAACTTAGACTATATATTCTCAGGCGCCACGCCGATTGTCGCGTCAAAATAAAAAAAACACCGACAGTTTTGATGAGTCATCATACATTCATAACACGGGGTTCATAAAAAATAAATACTGTGTCAACAGCTTGGTATGTAACTGATTCCTGATTTTCATTCATGAGCATAACGGATTTTCAAGATAATATTTTTCTGAAGTCTGAAATCTACAGTACTAAGAAAAAAAATTTCAATTTCGGTACTCGTGAATTGAGGGCCTGGATGAACAGAAAATTTTATTTGGAAAATAACAATGAATTGTAATGTAAACAAAGAACTCAATAAAACGTTTTCATTCATTCATTCAACAGAAAATACGACTGACAGCGAATAAGATATGAACTTTTGGTTTATAGATACCTACTGTTGTTGTTAATTCAAGCCCTTTTTGAAAAAAATATATTCGCCTTATTCAACATAATTAGCGCATCATATTGACTTTATTATATAATGGTGAATTATTGTGTGTGTATATGTATTGGTGTATAGATTCACACAATGAGTTAATATCTATTATTATTGAACAGACAATAAATAATATAGAAGTTTCGTAAAACGCATATTTCATATCGGTCTTATTTAGGTAAACTTGTTGAGTTGATTTTTCTCAAATTTGTCAAATATACACTAGTAAACATGAGCTATTAGTTCAAGTAGTTATGGTAGCTTCCGGTGACTTAACTTTTGCCTAACGGTGACTTTGGTCCCTGTTTATTCTTGATTTATATTCGGTTTGTTAGTTGATACTGTTGGTGGAATAGGTAATTTGATATGAATATCAATCATTTTCAATGATATCAGTTCAATTTTTGTTTTCAGTTCGAAATCACTCATTCGAATAGTAGATTTATGTGTGTTTTATAATCTTTGTGTCTCTCGACTCATAATATCTTAATTGTGGGCTTGTCGTTCTTCCACTTTGCCTTTATATAAACTTAAATTCGAACATTTGAACTTATGATTTACACTTTATTGACTACATAGCATATTAAATATTTAAATCAATAAATGGCAAATATAAAAAATCAGAAAGAAAATACGGCTTCTATCTCTCGACCTGTGCAGATGGTAGATACAGTTATCAAGATTCAAATGATGTGAAAAACCAAAAATTGCAACTATTTGTGTGAATCCACTTCACTTTTGGTAGCCTCAAATATAGATGCTGCGAAACACGTTACGACACTTCAAACAACCTAGCGCGTTTTAATTCCGTTATTTCTAAATTCTACAATTAGTATTGTAGATGTCTGATACCTTTTTCTCATATTTACAAATATTCTTTAAAATTCAAAAATCACTTTTGAAGAGACGATGGTCTGAAAAAGTACTAATAATTTCTTTTTACAATTTATTTTTTTTTATAAAATGTCCCACTATCCTGACTTCTACCAGCTTTGATAATACTATTTATAAAATGTATTCAATAGATATTAATGATGGCAGATACGATAATATAATTTTTGACTTACAATTGACTTTTACAATTTCGAGAAATCTATGGTTATATAATGATTTCGGAAAAAATAGTTGATTTTTTTCTAGTAAACATAGGTGCAGAATGTATTGAGTTTTGGTAAAATCATATACCCAAATTGCAACCAGCTCCCTGGCTATAACTCTCCATAAACGGAATACTTGGGATGAGGGTTGTACCCCGTCGTAGTGACGTGGAAATATTTATAAATGGTTAGATAGCAGTTGTTAGAGTGAAACCAAAATGAAGCGAAGCGCTTTAAACGGCGACTTAAGTCGCCGCTAAAACAAACGTTCACTCGCCGGTCGCCGATATACCGGTGATCACTTGGATATATCGATCGGAAACTATCGATCTGAACTTCTACCTAGGTCACTGCTAAAATTACTGATGACTTATAAGTCGCCGTCGTCGTTATACCAGTGACCTAATACTCACCGGTACGCACATCACCAATTTCAAATACCTACAAATGACTTATGAATATATTTTGTAAGATTTTTAGATTGAAAATTAATTATGAATTTGACATTTTATCGAATACCACACTTGATATCACTCAAGTGGAGTGAAATACATACCAAAATATTATCAAAGCACTAATACGACAACGAAGGATTATGATGACATTTCGAAGAGTGTTGAGTCTTATAATAGGAAATATGTGACATCACGATGGTGCATTTGTACTCGTTTAAGATTATCTGAACTACTCGTATTGCATTGAAATTACATTGGTACATTAGAAATATTGGTAGGCATTTTGGTGCATTTGACTGCTTGCAGCAAGTTCGAATTATTTGAGGTATATTTTAAATTCTTTCAGTGTATTTGAACTACTTTCAGTACATTTGTATATTTGATCTACTTTATTATATTTGAAACATCTTATGGGTGTTGGACTAATTTCAATGCATTTGATACATTACTTGCACTAACTAATTTTAGTTCATTTCAACTCATCCGAACTACTTTTAATTCGGTAATTTCAGTATATCCGAACTACTTTTAATGCGGTAAAACTTTTTTGGTTCAATTCACTACTTCAGATCTGAAAACATACATTCTCACTAATCAAAACTCAGAAGTATACTATTTTGAAATATTGGTGTAAAATGGGGCTAACGAATGTTATCTGATATAATGGTATGGCTTCGAAAACGCCATACCATTATATCAGATTCATAATAATTCACACTTCATCCATTTAGATCATAATAAATACTACTAGCCACCAGTAAAATTTTCGTCAAAATCGATATGTAATCAATATTGTATACATATAGACATATTGAATATTATATACCTATTGCATGTATTGAAAATATCATATATTGATATAAGGAACATATTATCGAATTGTCTTCATATAGATGAATGGATGCTAATTCAATTGTTCACTTTGAAATCTTGTTGAATTCACTTTGAAATCAACTTAATTGAAATTTTCTTTGAATTTTCGTTATTAGTGAATCCACATAATTTTTTTCTCAAATCTATGGTTTAACACAATTAATTCTTCGAAGTGCTAGTTTGAGGACAGTACATCATGTACGGTACATCTTATACTGTCCTCGAACTATCACTTGTACACATATATATATATATATAAATATATATATCTTGAAATTGATTTATTGCCTGTTTGAGGTATTTATTTTGAAAGTTTTTAGCATTAACAGGCTTTTTTAATATGAAAAAGTTTTTCATATTGAAAAAGCCTGTTAATGCTAAAAACTTTCAAAATAAATATATATATATATATATATATATATATATATATATATATATATATATATATATATATCAAGACATTTACAGCAGTACTCTTACAGTAATACTAGAAATGAATATGTTAATAGAGAACATCAACTATTTAAACATTACCAAATTGAAATACTAAATGTCGTCTTCAAATAATAAATGTAAATATACTAAGAAGAACTATCAGTTAATGATGTGACAATATTTAATTCTCTTATCAATTTATAATTCCATATCTCAAATTTGCGATTAACCATGTTCTTGTTCCTTTCATTTTATTTCTTTCAATTTCTATCATTTTTCTGTAGTGGCTAAGAGAAATTGCTAATTCCTTTTCAACTTGTTTATCAGTTAGGGTTATGTTTAAATTTGACTGAATATGGAACATTTCTTGTTTTTTTTGTTTCTTGTTTTATTGTGTTGCTAGTATTTTTGTTTGTTCGTATATAAAATTTTGATATCCTGAGACATTTGGTTACAAGACCGAATCAATAGCCATAAATTTACAAAATGGCCATTAAATTATTTACCTATACGGAATTCGAATTATACTTATCAGAAAAAGACATTGTAATCAAACAATAATAACGGTTCACACCATTCCAAAGAATAAACAATATTAACGATAGATTCATATGAATGTTCTCCATCAGTACCTTCATTGAAACATAATCTATTGTACCTAAACAATTGTTCATAAATTTTGAAAAATTATATGATTTGTTTAATCATGAATACTTTAGAGGTTTTCTTTTCTCACTTTCTAACTTTTTATATATGACGGAGTTGGATTGTTCTTTCGTTGGTCTATCAAAGCTCATGTTGTGAAGAAGTTTGTTAAGCATCCCCTTGGGAAGTTTATTGATTACAAACATTTTAAGGAGTTTCTTCGAATTATCACTTACGAACGAAGAATGGGAGTGACGTTATTTTACGGGATTTTATGAACATCATCATAAATATTAATTTCTGCGTTTATTTTCATCCTAACTCAGATATTTTCATATTATTTAAAATGTCAATTTTTTTCAGCAAATCGTCAACGAGGATTTTATTGTGGTGGAGTCTTGATAAGCAAGAGATATGTTTTAACTGCATCTCATTGCATAAAAGGAAAAGATCTCCCAAAAACCTGGAGGTTGTGAGTATCCATTTTTTAGTGTAATATTATAAATACTTGAACACAACATTCAAAGTGAAATGAATATTTGCGCATTTAATTGCGTTATTTGGAAGTACCAAATTGAATTTCGATATTCTTCGGGTTCTCTGAGGAATATATTGTATTTTGGTTGGCGGTTTTCGAAGGCAAATTAATTGAATAATATATAATAATAATAATAAGTTCTTTATTCTCAACAGGATTAATACCCAAATATTGAAGATAATGACATAATGTTGAATACTAATTGAATATTACTTTTAAATAATTGAAATGGAAGAGATATAACAAAGAGCTTAATCTAATCTAAAAAAACTAATAGTAACTAATAACTATAACTCAATAATGAGAACTCAATCTAAATCGATTCATTTTAGTCAATTCCTTTTGTTCACATAACTCCTAATAATAACTTCTATGGATTCGAAGTGAATATCACAATTATCCTATGAATGTCCTATGTATGAATGTTGAGGAATTATTAAAATATTTGCCATTGCGTATGACGAATCCATATATTGAAGACCTAGTAGCATACCCAGATGTTACCAACAATTATAAACAATACAAAAATTTGAATAATAAACACTTCCTCAAGAACTGCTTTGAGGTCTGAAATCTGGCAAAATATTCTCCAAAAAAATTAAAAGCCAGTGTCATCATCTGAAGTATAGTCAACAATTCTTCCATAAGTTTAAATTTGTTTGAGTTTCTTTTCTGACATGATAACTGTAATATGTGTCATATTTGCTTCCGAACAAGATTTTTTAAATTGCCATGAGCCGAGAAGAGAGTAAAAGAGAAAGTATAATATCTGCTGCAAAATATTCTAATGCTATCGATGAAGAAATTATATATATATATATATATATATATATATATATATATATATATATATATATATATAAGATCCCTTAGGCTATAAACACAAAACTGAACAATTATTTTCTTCAAGTTCTTTCGATACTTCTTCTTAATCAGAATATTGAAATATTACAAACAAATCTCCTTGGAAGCTGTCACTTTCGAGAGTGAATATTATGGGCGCTTGCTTCGAAAAATCATCGAACTTGTTGAATGATAGTATGTTACAATTGTTTCATTCTTATTTGGAATCATCAGTCATATTCGATCATTCAAGAATCGATCACTTTCAAAACGTCTCCAGGTCCTATCTCCGAATGAATACAACATTAGTTTGTGCACTAATCACGTGAGCTCCCTCGATCGAAGAAATTACGTATAAACTCTCTCTAGAATTCTAACTTCCTCCTCCTGACAACCATTAGTGAGAGTACTCAGAGGCTTTGTAGATATTTCATTCAACACCCCAGAGCGTTGTCTGTCATGTCTGAGAATGATCCTCTGCCTAATCGCTCCAGATCACGCTCTCAGATTCATGAATCTTTCATACTTAGTCAATACTGAGACTCATAATAGAAATGTCTATAATAAATTCTCAGGGAGCTGTCTACACAAAAGTTGTCAATAAGAACGAACCTATCACTTTTGAGAGTGAATAGTAAATGAGTAAATATGATGATTCCTTATAAGAATGAATTATTGTATCATATTATTTCTCAACAAGTTCGATGGTTTTTCGAAGCGCACTTAAGATGATAGGTACGTTCTCGTTGACAACATTTCTGAAGAAAGCTTCTTGAGAAGTTTTCTCTGAAATATATCGATATTTGCATTAAGTCTCAGTATTGACTAAGTATGAAAGATTCGTGAATGTATATATATATATATATATATATATATATATATATATATATATATATATATATATATATATATATATATATATAAATTTATATTATTTTTATATATTTATATATATATATATATATATATATATATATATATATATATATATATACGGTTTGTATACAAAATGGACCTTCTTTATAATTATAAAATTATAGATTATTCTGATTCAACATCGTAGCCTAGAGTCTGAAGCTGTAATAGAGAATATGAACGTCACTAGGTTCAAGGTTTCGGTGACGTAAACATCTCAAATGAGAAACTGTACTTCAATGTTTTTTTCTCAGAGGCGGATATAATATTATCATTATGGTCAAGTTTGCGGCATACTGTGTTCGCGTTATCTGCTTTTCAATCATCTAGTCGAAAGGAATATCCTTTAGAAAAAAAGATATTCGAAAGATTATATATACGATGTGCGCATAAATAGTGGTTGTAGAGAGATTATTGAGAACTAATCTTTGATGTTTGGATTTTGTTAACTAGTTCAGCACCTTTCTCAATGGGTACTTATATAACGCAGTTGCTACTTTATATTCCACATCGAAATTATAGTTTATTTTTCATCAATATTCTCAAAAAAAAATTTTCGAATATTTCTATTGGTGTTCTCTATAGCAATCCTTCAGGGGATAAAAAAAACATTTAATTCCATAAAATTTCGATAATTCACAAAAATTTTAGCAATAAACATGTTGTAGATGGGGTACTAATTCCATTGTGAATTTATCGAACGATTAATTCGTTCGACGAATTACTTGATAATTACTTACCTTAGATAAACTAATAAACACAGTGTGTTCATGAAAGTTGTGCCAGCAGCAACTCTAATCTATGAATATTTTTTAGCTTGCTATTTTTGAAAACACATTTCGATTTGAGATTTAGAGGGAATGAAACTTATGAATCTAGCAATAATAGCAGAATGTAAATTAGAGAGGCTAAAATACTATAATGAATTTGTTAATAACGCTAAATCGGCAGTGAAAAAAAGATACGAAACAATTTTGGAACTTCATTAATAAATGCAATAACCATTATTTTATTCCCTCTTCAATGTTTTTGGGTGATAAAGCTGCTTCGACGGATCAGGATATTGGTCTTTTTGCTGATCACTTTGCTAGGATCAGGATGTTATTGGTCTGTTTGCTGATCACTTTGCTTCTGTATTTAATAACCAACAACCCTCTATTATTCCTACTTTTTTGAACAACATAATTTTACATTTCATGTAAACAGTTTTCTGACTAGTACGGATGAGGCCAGACATAAAATAAAAAGCCTCTCTCCCAAATAGTGTTGTGGACCTGATGGCTTACCTCTATCATTTTTAGTCAATTGTGTTGATACTTTAGCTGCACCTCTTGGTAAGGTATTCAGTTTTTTACTGCAATCAGGCACCTTTCCTGTCTTGTGGGCATCCAGTTATATAACACCTATTTTCAAGTCAGGGAAGGTGAATGATGTTCGTAATTATCCACCTATCAGCATCTTGGGTGACATTCCTAAGGTTTTTGAAATTATTGTGTTGACAAAATTTCCTTCAGTATAGGGAAAATAATTGTTCCTCAACAGCACGGATTTATGAACAAACAATCAAGCTTAACCAATTTGCTTGAATATGTTCAGTTTATTTTTGACAAATTCAAGGGAGGTTGCCAGGTGGATAGTTGTTATACCGACATATTCAAAGCTTTTGACCAAGTGAACCAAGCTATCTGGGACTTTGTTGTTGTTGTTGAATCAGTGGGTTTTACAGGTTGTGTTTCAAAATGGATAGAAAGCTATAACAAAAATAGAAGTCGGGTTTTAAAAGTTGAAATCTTCAGGTCCAGTACGGTTCTAGTTACTTCAGGTGTTCCACAAGGTAGTCATCTCGGTCCGTTTTTGTTTTTTCTATTTATTAATGATATCATTTTAGTTGTCAAGCATTCTAAAGTTTTCTTGTTTGCCGATGACTTGAAAATCTATAAATCCATTTCCTCAGTTGGTGATGGACTGGACATTGCTAGATGTAGTGAGATGGCTTTCGAGTCGTCAGCTCAATGTCAATTTTGTTGAATGTAAATGTATTAATGATCTTGAAATGAACTTGGACTATCAACTCAAGTTCAAGGAACATTTTAGAATAATTACCATCCGTGCATTGAGAGTCATTGGGTCCATTCGTCGGAACTCTGCTGAATTTTCTGACGAATTAACTATAAAATTACTCTGTTTTGTTTTTTGTAGACCTATTTTTGAAATGGGTCAATTATTTGGTCACCTCATTATGAGGTGGACTCGAAGTATATTGAACGAGTGCAAATGAATTTTTCTTATAGGTATATCTTTCAGGAGGCCAATACCTCGTATAATATTTTCGGCAACCTTTATTCGCAGTGAACACAAACCTTGGCTTCAAGAAGAATAATATTTGATTTGGTCTTTCTGTTCCAATATTTGAATAATTTCATAGATTCTAATGCATTGCTTGGTGAAATTCGCTTTCACATTCCTTTCAGAAGAACTAGAACTGACAATATATTTGCGTACTCCACCTGTCGTACTAATTATTAGACAAATGCACCAATTAATAGAATGTTATATTATGGTAATCGCCATGTAAATGCTGGCTTATGTTTTTGTACATCACTTAGGCAGTTTCGCTGTGTAATTAAGGAATTAGTTAACTAAATTTAGCAATCATATATTTTTTCTTAATTTTTATGAATAGGCTTTTCCGTAAATAAATAAATAAATAAATAAATAAATAATTTATCATGAATAAACATATTATTAATCTATAAAAATACTCGATATTATTTCCCTCTTGAGTACAAGCACTTAATTGTCCCAGGCTGAAGAAGAATTCACCAGGAGTTTTTCGATTTCAATTACATTAATTAATTACCGGACTTCACAAACTGTCTACCTGCTACATTGGAATGATGTAAACTAATGCATTTAAACACCATACAAAGAGCCGATGAGATTAATGTTAGGGGATCTAGTGGTGATGTTTGAATGTGATCAATTCAGCGTCATATGTACATTGTGGGGAATTATCTACTAGACAGAAAGCATTCTGTCAGAAAGCATTTGATGAAGTTGCTCATGCGATCCTGGTACAGAAATTACGCAACAAATTTGGATTCTCTGATAGCCTCAACAACCTTTTTATTCTTACCTGGTTGACCGACGTCAATTGGTACAGCTGGAGGGTATACAGTCGTCTGAGTTCATACTTACCTCTGGAATACCTCAAGGGTCTAATCTTGGAGCATTGTCATTTATTCTGTTCGTAAATGATTTGATGGATAATATTCACTCTGCACATTTGATGTTCGCACACGATTTAAAATTGGATCACAGGACAACTGTGTTCAACTTCAGCTCGCGCTGGACCATGTTGCTAGTTGGTATGAGGGCAATTATTCGAATTTGAATGGGTCAAAGTGTAATATTTCTTTCACAAGGAAAAGTAAAAATGTAAAATATTTACTATTGCAAGAAAAAAACGATATTTTCAATAGTGCCCCTATGCGTTAAAAATACTTCTAATAGTCAGTGGGACTTATTTACATGAAAAGTTGCCTAACAAAATTTATTGAATTATTTGAGAGAAATAGTACGTTTATTATATTCAAATATTATATTAACATATTATATTACATTTTTGATTAGCGCAATCAACAATCTCCTTTATGAAAGTATTGAGCTTTCTTCGTTTATTTTTTAATTCAGTTTTCTCGTGTTTGGCTTCATTTTTTTTGTGAAGTTCAAAATATTCATTATCTACCTATATTTACAGTAACAAGCGAGTTGCAGATGTTACATTGTCCTTTTTATTCAAAAAGGCATATTTTATTTTTTCAAACATGACACACAGTCATAACATTTTATATATATATATATATAATATATATATATATATATATATGTTACATTGTCCTTTTTGCATATTTTATTTGAGTCATATATATATATATATATATATATATATATATATATATATATATTTGAGCTGATTCGCCTATTTCAATTTTTCTCAAATAATTCGTAGTTAAAATAAAACTAAACTCGTCACATTTCGCATTTTGGGGACAGTCAAAGTCCAAATCAGTCTCATAACAACAATTTACTGTTCTTTTTTGTATATCTGAAAGTGAAAATTCATTATTTGATGCTTTCGCGAATACATGTTTTAGAGCCCAATTATCTCGTGGTATACCTACATTTCATCCATTGAGTATTTAAAAATTCATTTTTAGGGAAACTGAATGTCGATACAAATTGCCCATCCGCTCGCAGGGTGCTGTTATAATTTGATTTACAACCTGGAATGTAACAAGTTTTCGTCACTTCAAGAGAATATACCTACTCATTAGAAACCTACCTATTCATAGATTCAAACTTACTGAATCATCTACGGAATACCTATCCTTTACACTATGTTACACAAAAATTATTTGTAAGTAATCCGTACTCAAAACACAACACTAATTCGATTCGAAAATCGGTACACACAAAACACTTCGTTTTTATAATTTGACGTTATAATATCCACAAACTATCATCACTAGCACCTATATTACGCTATAGAAAATTGATGAATAGAGGATCAGTACTGAAATCGTAAAATATTTAACTTCAAACTACGAAAGTCCTAAACAACACAACATTGATTTCGTTTCACTGAAATCGATCGGTAAACACAAGAAACACTTTGTTTTTTATAGTTTCATGTTGAGATTTGAACAAATTACCAACAACAACACATGTATTACACTATACAGAATTGGAAAATATAGAATTCATACCAAAAGTTCAAATTATTTAACTTCAAACTGCGAATGTTTTGAGAAGCGTCCTATTTGCATAATGTATACCAGGTCAATTAATATTGGGGTTGCATTATTCCGTATCCCACAGAGACCCTTTTGCCAGATACTCATTTCATGGCCTTGATTAAAGTCGGATGACTATGGGTATAAAGATTGGTGTTTCAGTCCTACTATTGCTATTCTTCAACCTCATCTTGCCAAACTGTATGATGGTTCATAACTTTATAATGTGTTCAAGTTTTATAACTCATAACTCTTTATCATGTTTTGTTTTGCCAGCCCGTGAAGGTTGAGGTGCAAATATCGACAATTGTGGAATAGACACTTCGACAAGCCAGATTGTTTAATATAATGTGTTTCCTTGCCATAAATTGATGAAATATTGCTGTTTGTGTGTATTATTTATTTCGATTCCTGTCATTTTAGGGTAAGTGTTCGCTTAGGAGAATATGACACAGACACAGATAGAGATTGTGTCAATAATGGTTTTACCACAGAGTGCAGTGAACCTACTATAGATATTGCTGTAGAAGATAGAATACCTCATGAAAAATATAATCCCTTTGATACGAATCAAGCTTACGATATTGCTTTACTCAGACTTTCTAGAGATGTAAAATTCACAGGTGAGTTCAATATACATGCGAATAGTTGAAAAAAAAAGTAAAAAACTGTGAGATATGCACGAAGAAGGTACAAACATTCTAGACCCATAATTTCATCAATTGATTTGAATTCTCCAGAACAGTTTTCTCAGTAAGCATATTCCAGTTGTGTTACAATACAATGAATTTTTGTAATTATGAATTCTAGTAGAATTTTATGACGAAGTTGAGTTTGAAACCCTTTGTTTTTTGCGATAATGAGATACTATCACCTTCCCCACACAAAAATACCAAGTAGAATGTTACAAATATATGATACTTGGATGTCTATGTTTCTAAATATGTGTGCAAAATTTAATTCTTCATTCTCTGGTGGTTCTTCGTAAACGAAATTTTTCACGAATGTTAGAATGAAGCAAAATTCAATTCAATAATTTTATTTCCCATTTATGACTCAAATGATGTTTTTTCAGACTTCATCAAACCAATCTGTTTACCAATTGCAGAAGAAGAGAGAAATAAAACGTATACAGGAAACAGACTTACAGTTGCAGGATGGGGTAAAACTGAAACTAGGTCAGAGAGCAACATAAAGTTGAAATTACAGGTAATTTGAGATGAGATAAAGGTAGAACTCGCAGATATTTACCTTTATTGAATTAAGTAAAGGAAATATTCCATACAATTTTGAGAAAAGATAGAATCTTTCATTATACTAACACACTTTTCATCAATTTTCCGTTTCGAAAAGTTATTCGCGATATAGGTATTGTATGTGACTTTTTACATAATTGAAGAAGAGAAATATTTCTGGACCTTGTTGATCTTGTTTTTTATGATGGCGTTTCCTGTTTCTAGCAAATATTGCAATGTAATCCAATTTGTGCTTTGATTGTAATCCAAAAAACTTGCTTTGATTCATAATAATGTTTTGAATTCTTGTTTTATTATATTGGTTTTTTATTGTAGGAGAGGTAACCAACAAGGTTTGAAGGCTCTAAAAAAAATGTAAAGTTATTGATATATTGTATTGATAATTCGCTCATCTCTTGGTGAAACATAGTGAACATTTAATAAATTTTTCGAAATTGTTTCATGACAATTGTTTCGTCCACTCACAATTCAATTTTCTTTCGATAATGTGCTGAAATCCAAGAACAATTTTCGAAAAATAATTTGAATATACATTGTAGAACTTTTCCAAGTGAAGAATGAATTAGATATTGTGTTTCATTCAATTGGACTGGAAGATTAAATAATTAATTTTCCGATAGTAGAATTACACATCAGAAAGAAGTTAGTCACAAGCAGAAAATAATATTAGATTTTTATTTTTATTGAAAATTCTCAACTCTTTGTTATACCTTCAGTTTCTTTCAGGTTCCTGTAAAATCTCACGAAACATGTAACAATATATATCGTGCGGCCAGAGTTGCTCTAGGTACGAATCAGCTCTGTGCAGGCGGAGAGAAAGGTAAAGATTCTTGCCGAGGAGATAGCGGAGGACCTTTGATGACTATAGCAACCGACAAAACTGGAGAAGTGAACTGGTATGCTGCTGGAGTAGTTTCTTTCGGACCATCACCTTGTGGAATGGAAGGATGGCCTGGTGTTTACACCAGGGTATCTCCGTTTGTACCTTGGATAATTAGTAAACTGAAACCATGAAGAGCCTTTATAAATAGACATATGTAAATTAATAAATACGTTGCTTTTTGTACAATTATTTTTTCATATCTTGGGATACTACTTTTTGTCTCTTCACAGTATTCCTAAATAATACCTGATTCATTTAGAATGTAGCAAGAGGACAACTGATGTAGTTTTGGTATCAATTGCTGAGCGTAGTGACTGTATGCTCCTTAGGGTATCTAATGATAGCTAAAAGAACGCAGTTCCCTTTTGAGTACGTTCAAGGCCACAATTTCCCATTGAAATATCGTATTTGAATTTTCATTTCGTAAGTGGTTTTTCTTTCAAGTTGGTCGTAAAGGAAATTTTATCATAAGGTGTGGTTTTGGTGTTAGTATACGCAAGATTAGTAATCAATGAATCGGTCAACCATTTTTATCCCTAATTTGAATTAGTTCATAGTTTTTTTGAGATTTTTATTCCGAATATTTCAGATAAAACTGTATGGGAGCTGCCTACAAAAATATTAAAATATTTCAATCTTCCACTCTCGAAAGTGGAAGACACTCTTCCACTTTCGAGAGTGAATATTTAGTAGTTTCGAACTTGTTGCAAATATCATAAGCGCTGTTTCATCCTATTATAGGAATCTTCAATGGCATGTATAAGACAATCAAGTTTCGATGGTTTTCTATCGTAAAGTTACAGAAAACATATTGTGAACCGTTTCGTCGTTACAAACGACTTCTTCAGATGCTTACAGAATAATATTATTCTGTAAGCATTTGAAGAAGTCGTTTGTAACGACGAAACGCGTCATGCTATGTAGTCAATAAAGTGTAAATCATAAGTTCAAGTGTTTGAATTTAAGTTTATATTCAATTATAATGGATTTACATCAAGTAAACGCCAACACTATAAAATATATTGTGAACCATTCACGTAAGCTCGTTTTATCGATTGAACAAGATAAACTCTCTCGAATACGATGAGACAATGTTTGTGACAAGATCAGTGGTAAGTTGCATACAAATATGACAAGCTTCGTTACAGTTCAATTGAAAAAAACTCAGAAATTTCAGATTTTGAAATGAAAAAGAAAATTATATAGGTGTGTAAGAAAGGTCCTAAGCTTTTCACTCCGGTTCACACTCTACCGAGCAATACGATGACTTGTTCCGAGGTTCATGTTAGTCAATACCGAGATTATCAATTGCAATATTGTAAATCAAACTCTGAGATTATTTATATACTCGGCGTTGTTCAGGAGTTTTCGATATATTTACAGGATCAATTATCTCTTAAGCGTTAATAAGTGAAATTCATCTGACGATAGATGAGCAGCAGTAGCTTATCAGTGATGTACAAAATGGTTTCAAGCAAGCATTTAAATACAGAATGCAAAATACTTTTTAGATTTACTATAACAAATGCAAAATGCCAAATAATTTTGCGTTTTGTATTTCAAATGCTGAATGCAAAATAGGTGATTTCAAAATACTTTTTGAAAATAAAATACCTTCTCACCAACTCCGATATTTTTATTTATTATAGGTTATTATCATGAGAAATAGAGACACAACCCCGAGACGAATAAAAATGAATTCTGTGATGTTATCAATAATAATGATAATATTCACATAAAATAATGTAAAAAAGTACATTAACGAAAAGAAAGCCATGGCTCCATTTTGTGCATTGTGTGGTCATTTATTTCGGTTGATTGTGTATCTAGTTCTTATTTTGTTACTATTACTCTTTTCTTTTATTAATAACAACTGAACTGGTAATAGCTTTGTTCGCGGTAAGGATTCTGAACCAATTCAGAACTAATTCATAACTGAAAAGTGTTCGAGTACTACGATATTATGCAGAATATCCTAGGTAAAAAAAATATAAATCAAATACTTTTATTGTCATCTGACAAGGTTACAAAACCATGCACTGACAAAGAGAACACTAGAACTGAAGATTCTTATATGGGTGCCATCAATCACTCCTATTACCCCAGTAAAATTATTCGCACTAAAGTGAACTTCAATTTCTTTTTTTTCTGCATCAGTTGGCCATGTAATAACTTCTTGTGATAAATTATTCAAAAAAACTGTTACTCTTCTGATGATCTTGAATAAGGTGCTCTTGGTTATGTTGAACCTGTCTGATACATCCCTAAAGGAAACAGCTTCATCTGATGCAAACCATAAAAAAACGGTTATACATTTCAGAGCACTAACTTTTAGTGCATCTCCTTCTTGCCAATTATAATACTGAGAAGTGGCAAAGAGGTGTACCAACTCTTCCGTCTTTTCTGGCCTCAATCGGAAATGTTCCATGTATTGTTCTACACTGAACAGGGGTACAGTTTTCTGAAAGTAATCGACATTCTTTGGAATTTCAACAACATCCAACATATCTTCCAAGTCTTCATCGGAAGATGAAGAATGATCAGACATGACTTGAATATTCACCTAAAATGTGTATATTTTTATTGAAGATGAACAAGAGTAGATCATTCATATAACTTACTTGTCAAAACAGACGGTATAAATTGAAATATGAAATATGTAGTACACGGTAATTGCAGCGAAATGAAAAACATGATACTCAAGTGAACGAACTGTTGATTTCCGTTTCGTTACCATGTGGCATGAATAAACAAATCATATAAATAATTTTCTATGATACCAATTGCCAAACTATAATGAATGCGCAAGTCCCGAACTTACAGTTCTAGATTAATCCTTCGAACCGGTAGAACCAGTCCCAGTTGATCCGCGAACACAGAACTGAAACTAAAAGTCGGAACTGGGTGATCCGCGAACGCCAAAATTCAAACTGCGCATGCGAATAGTTCTGAATCGGTTCAGAATCCTTACCGCGAACCAAGCTATTGTTGAAAAGTGAAAAAAAACATCAATTTTTATTTATTACGCTTTTTAACAATACCAGTTGTTCAATTACATCATCACTCAGTTTTCTTCTGTCTCATAAGCATCGTACGAAAAATGTCTTTCTACTGGTGCTGAACTTGGTAAGGATGTGTTGTATTTTAAAAATACTTTTTTATTGCAGGTTAAGCGTTTAGCATCTCCAGACTTGTGCACTCATTATTTAGATATTGTAGGGTGTCCAGGTCTATTGTAGTATTGGCACTACCACCCTCACTGGTTGCAGAGGAGAATCACAAAGTATTTTGCATTTTGAAATTAATTTTAAAAATATATCTCGAACGGTATTTCAAATAGAATGCAAAATGTTTTTTACTAAAAGAATATATTTATCAAATGCCCATAACTTTCAAATTATTCGATTATTCGAAACTTATTTCTTATAATTATGGTTTCGCTAATTATCGATCGGAAGAGACTAACAGACAGATTTTCAACTCTCTTGAAAGATTGTATCCGGGTTAATAACACTTATGTATGAAATTTAGGATATAGTTATCACCTTCGAACTACGAGTATGTGTTTGCGCCAGGGCTTCCACCAAGTTCCACCAGCGGTGTTTCCTGGTGCGAGGAGGTTGCCCTAGTGTAATGGCTTTCTGAATATTCTTTGTAAGGATTTCCCAATTTGTCGATTCATCCTGATTGATTTGTGCAATGATTCTTTCTTTGTGAAGTTTCAGATATTCGGGATCCGACTTAACTTTTTTGGGCAAAATTTTTTTATTTCTATTGGGTTGAAATTTTGTTTTTATTTGGAGGAGATAGTGATCCAATAGTGATAGCTTATATGCAGGTTTTTGAGATTGAGTACTCATGATTTTGCGTTTGAAGTTCCTACAGAACGTAATTAACCTTTCACCGTTCTTGTTGGTACGTTTGTGTTTGATATGGGGACCCGTAGTATCGCTGAATTTCCTTATTTACCTAGCTGTGCGTTAAAATCTCCTAGCAATATTTTCACGTGGTGTTTTGGTATTTTATTGGTTGTTTTTTCCAATGTTTCCTCAAAATCTTGTACGCTTTCCGGAACGGTTTTGTTGTGGTGATTAATGGGAGCCTCCACGTTGATTAGAGTGTAAGCTTTATTAGCTGATTTAATAGAAAGCCTCTCTCGTTGGCGATGAGAAATTAATAACCGAGTCGAGTATGGAATTGTGTATCGTGAATCCGGTACCTAAGAGCAGTAATTTGTCCTTTATTTTCACGGCAGGTTTGCCCTTGTGAATTCTGAAACTGTCGGTATCGAAATGATTCTCGTCTATGAATCGTGTTTCTTGGAGAGCAGTGATTTTCAGATTGAACTTTCAGCATGGTGTTCATGATACTACAGAATCCGATGATCAGGCGAAGACTGTCTTTCGACTGGTGCCTGGGGTAGTGATTGGATGCGTTGAAGTTGAACAAAGCATTCTGGTGGTCTCAGTTGAGACCACAGTGTGTACGACTCGATTTTTGAATTCGAGAAGATTGAAATACAACCGCCTCAACTAGAGAAACAGACGCTGAGTATTGGCCGTCAGATACTGAACAGACGCAAATGGATTTGTTTAATTAGTTTTTGGTCTGACCTGTGTATCAGTGTCTCCTATATCTAGGAAGCTTTCCCCTAGTCGCCACTCGGGGAGGCGCCCGATGGGGGCACTAACGACCCCACACGAGATATATATATATATATATATATATATATATATATATATATATATATATATATATATATATATATATATATATATATATATATATATATATATATATATATTGGTTGCTCAGGACCTCGTCGAATGACGAAAACTCATACTTTGAAATTATTTATTCAAATTTGGATCAATATGGATCATGATTAATACATCTGCTCATATATTATGGCATCATATGTATAAGAATCCAACCTAAATATTCTGAAACCCTCGTATAAACTGTCGACCAACCTTTTTTACCGCAATACTCTGAACCAAAGGAAACAATACCTGCTGTGTAAAAACGTGAATATTTGTTTACACTTATTGATACCAAACTTCCTCCACTGTCACCATAACAAGAATTTTTATTTTTCTCACCCCCGGCACACAGTTGCTTCTCACTTATATTGACTCCAGCTCTGTGGTACATTTTCTTACATTCGTAGTTTGATATAACCTTAAATAAAAACAAATATTGAGAAGTATTGCAATATTATACCAAAATTCAAGTGTGGTTAGTTTTTATTGTAGCTCATCATTCAGATTAATATTGTCTAACTACTCCATGACTGCGTGGAAGATGTGAATGTAAGCGACATAAACACACACACACACACACACATATATATATATATATATATAGAACAGTAATAATAAAAACTTGTCTAAAAATCACTGACTGAACAATTCTTTATTCGACTAGTTTCGCCTTTTACAGCATTATCAAGAATGAATACATATTACAAAGACAACCTATAAATATTTTGCAAACCGGTTCGGACCACCTAGAATAGAAGTGGGGGTTTCCAATTATCAGAGATTTAACAGCGGGGAATGGTTTAGGTCTATAGAACAGTAATTTTAATCGTGTTATCCAAGATATGTGCGGACATGATAATTGTATTAATATTTTTATAGTGAAAATTGAGAATTGAAATTACATTTCAAAAGTTTTGAACTCGACTGGGATTCGAACCCAGATTCTTTGGGTTTACGCCCCACTGCTTTTGACCGCTAAGCTACCAAGTTGCATCTAAAAGTGTAGACCTGGGTTCGAATCCCAGTCGAGTTCAAAACTTTTGAAATGTAATTTCAATTCTCAATTTTCACTATAAAAATATTAATACATATATATATATATATATATATATATATATATATATATATATATATATATATATATATATATATATATATATATATATATATATATATATATATATATATATATATATATATATATATAAAGAAATCGAACAATATTCAAGAAATGAAAAATTCAAACTCACTTGCACTTTGATTTTCATACTCGTAGCAATAGAATAATTATTCTCTTGAGTTTTTTTCCGACTGGGCATCATCAGGTCTTCACCAATATATGTTTTGGTCTTTTCTGTGTTGTGTAGTGGCAAGCATACCGGCCGGATATAATCTGCGATATAAAGATAATCTTGATGTTCGAATTGTGACAGAAATACAGAATTTAACATATTTAAATACAAGGAAATGATTTAAGTTATGAGGAATGAAAAAATAACAGTAGTTTCCTGAAATTTGGGTGTCAACTGGCCGACTAGTTTATACGAATTGATGGAATCACATTATTTTTGTGTGGATATGTTTGGTCACATGTATATTAATATGAAGTATAAAAAATTTAGCAATCGTAAGTGTACATTTGGTGCCTTCAATCCAAAATTCAGCTCGATAGACACCGAATATTGAACATTGACACTTCAATTTACATATTTACCAGACAAGGCAGTCACATGCTCAGAGGCAGTGAATACTTGAGTTTATGTTGACTAGTTTTTGTTTAAAGGCAATATTATGTACACTGAAACATTATCTTGGTGATTTTCGATCAATTGGTTCTTAGTTTTTAAAATCAACAAACTACATATTTTGTCGATAAAAGAATTATTCTAAGGATTATATTTAATGCAGGCAAACTAAAATTAAGTAAAAGAAACTTACGTTGAAAACCTATACATTTTTCTATATAACAGCCGTTTACATATGTTTCAAGGTTATTGCCTATCGTCAGAACGGCGTAGTTCAAGTTAAAGATGAAAGTACTTGAAGAGATATATGAAAAATTAATATATAAAACACGAAACACAGTTTCGTACACGTTTTATACACCCAAAACATATTGGGAAGAGTCAACACAACGTTGCAGACGACAATGGAATACCGTCCGGCTATTGTGAGACTTTTATAGCTTCTGGAAATCCCAGACAATCTTAACGATAAAAGAATTATTCTAAGGATTATATTTAATACAGGCAAACTAAAATTAAGTAAAAGAAACTCACGTTGAAAACCTACACATTTTTCTATATAACAGCCGTTTACATATGTTTCAAGGTTATTGCCTATCGTTAGAACGGCGTAGTTCAAGTTAAAGATGAAAGTACTTGAAGAGATATATAAAATCGTTATATCGTTAAGATTGTCTGGGATTTCCAGAAGCTATAAAAGTCTCACAATAGCCGGACGGTATTTCATTGTCGTCTGCAACGTTGTGTTGACTCTTCCCAATATGTTTTGGGTGTATAAAACGTGTACGAAATTGTGTTTCGTGTTTTATATATTAATTTTTCATATATCTCTTCAAGTACTTTCATCTTTAACTTGAACTACGCCGTTCTGACGATAGGCAATAACCTAGAAACATATGTAAACGGCTGTTATATAGAAAAATGTGTAGGTTTTCAACGTAAGTTTCTTTTACATATTTTGTCTTTTACTGATCCCTGATCATCAACTACTTACTGCTGGAGAGGTGGAAGGCTAATAGTCATCCAGACCTAGAATTGCTGATGGATCAATTACTGCAGAAATAATGTTTGAAACATGTAAAATGGCCACAAATAGAAGAAAAAACTCAAAAAATTCAAATATACTGTATATTTTATTTATTGTGGTTTATAAAAAGTCATGATTGAAAAGTATACTCACTATCAAAGTTGACATCTTGGTTTAGTCTTAGAAGTGCAATGTCGTGTGCCTGGTTGCGATCGAAAGGATTGTACAATTCATGTAGCATACGTTCCTCTATAGGTATGTCTACATGAGAGTTCTTGTTGTATTTCCCAAGACGTACAGCTACACTTTGGAAAATTTAGGCTTTTAATAACATCACGGTGTTTATCTACTTCCATACTTCAATTCATTTGACATGCACAAGTTGTACTTTAATGATACTCATCAAGTTCAGATTTTATATTAAGATATAGTACCTTTTTTTCACAGTTCACTTCGGAATGACAGATAATCAGAGTAAAACTTCAGTTTCTAACTGTAAGGATCGAAAAATAAAAAGCTGAAAAAATGAGAATTTTGGAAACATTTCGCTTCTTTTGGGTTTAATACTATTTTTTCTAATCTTGAATATTTCATTCTCTGCAAGTTTTGTTGTGATTATTTTTGGATACAAGAGTTTTTGAGATATAGGGAGAAGAGAGCGTTGTCCTCAGTTGTTCATCGACCACTCGTGCAACACAATACAGGAACTCCATTTTCAAACTTGAATGCCTTGCAATATTGGCACACAATGTTTATCGTTCTTATAATAATGATTGGCTGTGAACTGCATTCGATATCAACACTGTAATTGAATGAAGCTCTATAGGGTTTGAACACAAATCTTCTATGTTGTTGTTTTCGATTCCATCGATTGTTGCTCTAGTGTTTCTTAGACTTGCAGCATTGATAGGTCTGTGATTAAGTTTGTATGTCTATTTACTTTGTACGCCTGTTTTAAGAACGCGAATTCAACAGTAAATTAGAGAAACTGTGTATTCTTCTTAAAAATATAATGTGTATTAAGTTAAAAACGTGTATGTTAGTCTATCCAAACTTAGCAAAATTTCATATCAAATTGAACTTTCAATATGATAGCTCTGAACTAACCTTGTAAACTAACAAATTCAGTTTTTTTGTATCCTCTTCACAAGGAATAATGAATTCATTCTTTTTTATGTATTTTATCAAAATAACTTCGACTGCAGCATCTGTTTCAAACTACATATATTCAGTTTTGCATTTATATATGGTTTTTTACATTTTCTTTGACTTTATTTGCAGCACGCATTTTGATTTTTCTGGATTGTTTACGTGAGAACCTCAAGAACCTGACAATAGCAAAAACAACAGAAAAAGCATTAGCGAAATTGGATCACCCAGGAAATACGCGTTCATTTTTAAATATACTCATAAATAGAATATGAAATTAAATTCAAACACTTGAACTTATGATTTACACTTTATGGACTACATAGCATGACGAGTTTCGTCGTTACAAACGATTCCTTCAGATACTAACAGAATAATGATTGGATATAATGATGATCGATTATTCTGTTAGCATCTGAAGAAGTCGTTCATAACGACGAAACGCGTCATGATATGTAGTCAATGAAGTGTAAATCATAAGTTCAAGTGTTTGAATTTAAGTTCATATTCATTATAATGGATTTACAAACAAGAAAACGCCCACACTATTAAATACTAATACACAATTACATTTTTAGTGCTGAAGAAATTATGTCCGTTTTTCTATCGTACAATAATAAATGGGGAGTGCCTGAGGAAGAACTCTATGAATTCAGAAGCTCCAGCAACTAATGGGTGTTTTTTTTATAGGTATAGAACTTAAAGATGGCATTACTGTTGAATACGGCGACAGATTTAACACGTGATAAGTGATTTATTCTCAGTTTGGTTTGGTAATTTATCATGAATAGACTCACGCCTGAACAACGCTTGCAAATAGTGCAATTCGAAAATAATGGTTCTGTGCGGAATACGTATCGCGCACTACGTCGTAAAATTTTGTCTAGCGATGAAGCGCACTTCTGGTTGAATGGCTACGTCAACAAACAAAACTGCCGCATTTGGAGTGAAGATAATCCTCAAGTGTATGTCAAAACACCGTTACATCCAGAAAAACTGATTGTTTGGTGCGCTTTATGGGCTGATGGAATCATTGGTTCGTACTTCTTCAAAAACGATGATGGCCAGAACGTTACAGTCCATGATGATCGGTATAGAGCCATGATTACTAACTTTTTCATTCCTGAATTGAACAACCATGATGTCCACGAGCTGCGGTTTCAACAAGACGGCGCAACATGTCATACAGCTCGTGCTTTTTGTTTTTGTCTTTCAATCGATTTATTGAAAGACACGTTTGGTGAACGCCTAATTTCACGTTTTGAACCTGTGAATTGGCCTCCAAGATCTTGTGATTTAACACCGCTAGACTACTTTCTGTGAGGCTATGTGAAGTCATTGGTCTATGCGGATAAACTACAAACGCTTGACCCTTTGGAAGACAATATTTGCCGTGTTATTGCCGGTATACGGTCACAAATGTTAGAAAAAGTCATCGAAAATTGGACGTCCAGATTGGACTACAACCGAACCAGCCGTGGCGGTCATATGCCAGAAATCATATTTGAAATGTAATGCCATAAGATTATCTTTCGAATAAAAAAAAATTCTTGTCAATCGAATGATCTATCGTTGTTTTATTGCAATTTCAAGTTCTATACCTCTAAAATAAAACCCTCCTTCATTATTGATAACTCTAAGTGGAATGTTGGATGATGTAAATTGAGCGATACTCACATTTTTATACCATTTTCTGAAAGCAGTCATTATGAATAATGGAAAAAGGAAAAAAACGTTAATTTGCCGCAATACAAAAACGATCATTTTCATCTCAACTTCTATCGAGCCTCACAGTAATTTTTCACACAATTGTATTTGTTCATAGAGGAGAATTGAAGAAATGCTCTGTCTGAGTTTTAGCATAAACCTGCTTAGTTACTTCATTTAACTGTTGTACAGAGCGAACCACAGCATTTATACATTGATACATACTAACATAACAACACCCCCTATGTTCTATGGGGGTGTTTTTCAGGATTATAGATATTCTACTCGTATATTCAAAGATTCGTATACTTTATACGTTGTATTATTCACTGTTACTAACAGTAAACCTTCGATTATTCCGTGAATGACTAAGGACTGCGTATTATCCGCCTTCTAACTCAAAAACAGTTTTGTGACGAGAAAATGTTCGGAACAAAAATTGTAGAGACTTTTATTCTCTACAATTTTCAAGTTAGATGGAAATGGTATCGAACCCATAGGAAGCGCAATATTCGCAAAAAACTGATTCCTTCGATTTTCGACCTTTGATATCTCCCTCCGGACATGGACACCAGGTTTCATGACAATTTCGATAAAATTTTTTGTATCACGAAAGAAATGTGTATACGAGATACAGTTTAATATCTTCAATTCCTAGGTAGATCTTTTTTTAGCTTAATGATACTGGATTATTACAAATTTGCAAATGAGAAATGCAACAATGTTCGATGACTATCAAAGTTGCTGTGAGTATTTCTGACACATCTTAATAATAAATTTTCAAAGTTCCGAACTGTTTTCCCTTGAAAATTTGTGTTATTCAGTTTTTCAATGAAAATTCTAAGAACAAATAATAGTTTGTGCAACTATCATTCAATCAGTATTATTAATCATGATATCTCACGATAAATTCAATGGACGATGAATCTACTCTGTGATAGTTCATATTTAAATGAGAGGTAATAATAAAAACTTGTCTAAAAAATCACTGACTGAAAAATTCTTTACTCGACTAGTTTCGCCTTTTACAGCATTATCAAGAATGAATACATATTACAAAGACAACCTATAAATATTTTGCAAACCTGTCCGGATCACCTTAAATTACGTCATAGAGGTGGGGGTTTCCAAATTATCAGAGATTTAACAGCGGGGAATGGTTTAGGTCTAACTGGTCATTAAGAAGATCGTACTTATCGGATTTTTGAAGTTTATTTATTTCCATGGTTTCCAGGTAGTTCATTTTAATCCCTTTTTCACAGTAATGAAGTATCTTAGGTTTAAAACAACTTGAGATCTTATGTCCTGTCGACTCTAGATGTTCCCGAAAAGCAGAGTATCCGTTTTTTACGTGTTCTTTTAGCCTAGTTTCAAAACATCTTCCGGTCTGGCCAATATATGACGACTTACATTCTTCACAGTCTAATCTATAAATTCCAGACTTCTTCATTGACTCGGATTCGGACAATTTGTTACTAAAGATCATTCTATCCAATCAACTGTGACTTGGAAATGCTATATTTAAATTATTTTTTTTGAAGAACTTAATGATTTTTGAAGAGGGAACGTGTGTATAAGGGATGCTCACATATCTTAATTCATTTCTGTCATTATTACTATCGATGTAGGTTGGCCTATATAAAAGTCTATTGATGAAGTATATAAAGAAAGAGAAACGCTTCATCAATAGACTTTTATATAGGTCAACCTACATCGATAGTAATAATGACAGAAATGAATTAAGATATGTGAGCATCCTTTATACACACGTTCCCTCTTCAAAAATCATTAAGTTCTTCAAAAAAATAATTTAAATATAGCATTTTCAAGTCACAGTAGATTGGATAGAATGATCTTTAATAACAAATTGTCCGAATCCGAGCCAATGAAAAAGTCTGGAATTTATAGATTAGACTGTGAAGAATGTAAGTAGTCATATGTTGACCAGACCGGAAGATGTTTTGAAACTAGGCTAAAAGAACACGTAAAAAACGGACAATCTGCTTTTCGGGAACATCTAGAGTCGACAGGACATAAGATCTCAAGTTGTTTTATACCTAAGATACTTCATTACTGTGAAAAAGGGATTAAAATGAACTGTCTGGAAGCCATGGAAATAAATAAACTTCAAAAATCCAATAAGTACGATCGTCTTAATGACCAGTTAGACCTAAACCATTCAACGCTGTTAAATCTCTGATAATTTGGAAACCCCCACCTCTATGACGTAATTCAAGGTGGTCCGGACAGGTTTGCAAAATATTTATAGGTTGTCTTTGTAATATGTATTCATTCTTGATAATGCTGTAAAAGGCGAAACTAGTCGAGTAAAGAATTGTTCAGTCAGTGATTTTTAGACAAGTTTTTATTATTACCTCTCATTTTATATCTCACGATATTCCCTCGAGGTTTATGTAATAACTTAGTTGCACAACATTCAGGTATTACTAGATATACGTTGTCAGTCACAGGGGTTTTTACTTCTGAATTAAATAGAGAAACGACAATTAAAATCATTTTATCGCAAGTTTCAAAGTTAATGAAATGTTGAATTTAAATCGTGCGTATCACTGAACTGAACCAGCAGATAAGGGTTTACAAAACAGCTTACAGAACAGGGCCTTAAGAAGTAACCTTCAGTTTCAATATGGACTCATTTTGTACTATATGAAGTACACTTTAATTGTTCACTATGAAACTATGCGTTATTTTCATAATGAATATAGAATGAAATACTAACATTGTGAAGTAATTTACAATTGTGAAAATCGTTGAGACCAATATCACCAAAATATGAAAAATAAATGTGTTATGATAAGTCTGAAATTCCAACCTGTTTGCTAAAAGAAGCTGTTCAGTTCATAGGGAGGGATTGAATTATGGGAGAATTTCTATTCCATGTAAATATCATAAATGAAAGAGTTAAAAATACACACAAAATTTTCATCACCAAATTAACCGAATTATGCTGAATCATTATCGAGGAAAAGCTCAAAAACACTCAATAAATGCGCTGAATTGAAGGAATTGATAACCAACTCACAGTTTCCATAACCTGTCCACGCTTTTTCCCTCCAAACAATGCGCTGCTGTCAAAACATATCTTTTACTGATGAGTGTTCCACTACAACCGTAATCACTCACTTGATTCGCTGAAATGAAAGAAAAAATAATTAATATGAACCTTAAACATTTCCTATGTAACTTTCATTATTTATACATTTTAAGTTTGACGAACTGTTTTATGAATACAGTGGAATATTTGACAAAACTTGAACCATAACAATTCAACATTTCTACATAAGAAGTTTGACGAACTGCTTTATGAATAAAGAGGAATATTTGAAATACCTTGAACCTTAAAAATTACTCTTAGAATTCCATAAAGTCGGATTAGCTTATTCAAATCTTTTTGCAGAGCAACAATAAGCAGTGTTATATCGATACAATCTGATTTTCACAAAATTTGTATATTTGTTATATAGACCAACAGTATCGACAACATTAAACTAATTGATATTTTAGCCGTAATACGAAGCTATTTGTAATGGAATATTCATTGTGAGAAAACGCTAAGTATTATTTTTTCTGCTTCAGTGGACCTACAGTTTAACGCTGGTTCCGATCAGCCATTGGACTTGTAATCAAAGTACATTACCCAGCATATTTAAAATACTTAAATCAGGACATACACAAATACAGATCCCTTCATTGGGGCTCGAACCCGAGTTCTACCGCACTATAAAGGGGTGTTCTGCCGACTAAGCCATGGAGACCGTTAGTTAAGTATTATACTATGATTCTCGACTCAGTCGACTCTACTCTAGATATTAGTCACACAAAACATAAAATATTCGAATCTAAATTGGTCTTGAAAGACCAATTTTAATAGATTGATGGTTATGTCAAATTTCTTCAACAGCTGAAATTTCTGTGCAAGAGCAATAAAAGACTTATATATTATATCTAGAGCTCGGAAAGAATGCAACTTGCATTATTTTGCATGTTTTGCATTTTTTATACTTCTTCTCAAAAAATGCATTTTTTAAAAAGATTTGAACATTTTTTGCATTTATTGCCAATTACTTCAAAATCCTATTGAACAGAAAGTTTTCATTATGGAATTTTTAAATCTGTTTGGGTTTGGAACTACCTTCTACCCCAAAATGGGAAATAGCAAATACCACAAACAAGTAACTATAACCGGGGGATTTACAAAACATCGCAGCCGGAGCGGCCTCTCCCGGTAAATATTAGGTAAACCTTTAATTGAGCAGTATCTTCCAACGAAAGCATTACGATTAGTGAACGGTGGCCCTATATTACTTTCTTTTAATCAGGATACAATATACGTTATATAAGTGTTTGAGTCGAAATGCCTAAAAAGACATTTAATGATATGTGGATAAAGTGTCACCGAGAACTTACTTGGGATGGAGACCACCTTTTTTGTACAGTGTGTTCAAAAATTGTAAGTATATGTTACATATTGCTATTGGCTTTGGTTTTTGAGTATGCTTTATCTAAAAGTATAAGTAGTCATGTATTCAAGATAGAGGTAACATATTATTTTTGATTTTTTTTCTTTTCACTTATTCGCAACTTATTTTTTGACAACTTGTAACCGGATGTTACTATCTTGTTGTTTATTTAATGAGTTTTGAGGGTTTCATCGATTTTGTAAACTTTTCGTATATAATAAAGGCGTTTAAGAGTACTTCACAAGATCATAAAATCATAAAAGTGTTAAACCTATTTTAAGAGATAATTATAAAACAAAAGGGTGAATGATATGGTATGAAGGACGGAATTGACACGTTCTTTGTGCCTAGCAAGTAAAGAAATTGTCTTTTCGAAAACATACAGGGTGTCGAATTATTTTGCAGTTAGATATTCATTTTTTTTTGCGTATATTTGACTTGTAAAAATAATCAGTAGTGTTCCGTTCACATTATAGATCCACGCCGAGAAAAAATTCATTGTGGATCAACACGTGAAATCTGCAAAGCATATTTTCAATATGCAGAAATTATCATCGCAACAAACCTTCAGAGGTTGCCTCAAACAACAGAAGCCAAGAAAAGAGGATCAAAAAGAGTTTAATGAGGATTTGTCCAAGGCAATGATTGCCGGTCACATACCGTTGAGCAAGTTGAATAATCTCAACCTGAAGGAATTTTCAGGAAAATATTGTAAAATCAATATTCCTGACGAGTCGACCTGACGTAAAGCAAGTGTCGACTCAATTTATAAACAAACATTAACTTGTATCAAAAACGAAGTCAATTCAAACTATTTCTATATTGTAGTAGACGAAACCACCGATTCTTGCGGCAGATATATCGCACATGAGTTATAGGTGTTTTAGGGGAAACAAATCCAAGCAGATCCTATCTTTTTAATTAAAAAAAACTTGAAAAGGCTAATAAATTAACAATTGCACGATTTGTCTAAGATTCATTGAACAATTTTTTCTTGCCCCAAATTGTTTCCACAGAAAAATTTATATTATTTTCATCTGATGCAGCACCTTATATGATTAAAGCTGGACAAAATTTGAAAATATTTTATTCGAATCTGCAACATGTAACCTCTCTAGCTCATGAAATTAATAGAGTGGCGAATGTATAAGAGAGCAGCTTCCTTTGGTCACTAACCTAATTAACAATGTAAAACAAATATTTTTAGAAGCTCCGACACGCGTTCAATTGTACAAAGAAAAATTTCCAAATCTTGCCTTACCTCCACAACCTGTAATAACTGGTTGGGGTAACTGGTTGGATGCAGCTATATTTTATGCTGGCAATTATAATCTTGTTGGTGATTCAACAGGGGTACATTCGTTTGAACTATTAAATCTAATTCCTGGTGATCATGTTCAAGTCAACGGAAAAGTTCCCGTTCAAATTCTTGATTCAATGCGTCATTCATTTCACGATTTGTCGCTTTCATTCCTAAACTGACTAATAAATCACCGAACATGAGGTAACACATGTCTTCGATCACTATCAAAGCCTGATTATGTATCTACTCATTCATCTGATGGTCGGAATTTCTTTTACTGGCACGAATTTGATGTAAAATGCCTTCCGACATAATTATCCTTGCTGTGGTATATCCGTTTTGCTATACCACGTATTACGTCACGTCCCACGGGAACGTGACAAAAAGTATCCTATGTCCTTCTCCTGGTTCTAAGCTGCTCTCCGACCAATTTTCAGCCAAATCAGTTCAGTTGTTCTCGAATTATAAATGTGTAACTAACACGACTTTCTTTTATATATAGAAATATTAATAACAAAATTTGCCAAAATTTTCAAACAACAGCCTCAGAAGTGTCATTGACCTAAATTTAACAATTAATTGAAAATATTTTGAGAGAATATGTGTTTTGTTTTCAATACAGTAATCGTTTTTTTTATGAATTGAATATTTGATTGCTTCATAATTATATTCAATATATGTGTATTGAATGAAATTAGTGAAAACTTTTGTCATTGAAGTAAAAAAAAGCTAAGCTTGGATTAGCCGGGACCGAGCCCTAGCCGCACGCGTGACAATAGAACAAGTCAAGTCAACAATATTTATTTACAAATTATTTACAAAGGCAATACAAACACATATAAATATATAAAGGATAATTATACTATTACACATGTTTCTATAAGTTAGTCATTATATTTACAATTCCTGCTTTAAACAAAAGCTTATAATGTAATTTATCTTATGGTGTAGCTCATTAGAGCCTTGCACAAATTGGTCTATTTTCGATTAATGGTTTTGTAACAAATTTACATAGTGTATTTACAGGAAAATAATCTTTAAAAAACCTGCTTGAGAGAATTGGGATATAATGTTATTAGTTTATTTTTTATTAGATGTGGAAGTTTCATCAAATATTTTGTCAAATATTGGAAGATTTTGATAGGGCAATGTGTGTCTATGTTCGGAGTCAATATTGTTAAATCTAATTCGGGTTATATTTTTTGTAATAGAATTGGCGTTTAACTGATTTTCATAAAAGTTGTTTGATATTCGATTTATATGGTCACGAATTGTAGCTACTTCCGCCAGGTCATGAAGTTCACTAATACGAGTGTATAAATTTTTGTTAGTAATTAATCTCAACATTTTATTTTGGAAAGATTGTAACGGCCTAAGGGGCCAGGGTTTAAGATGGCACCAGGCTGGTGATGCGTACGTTATGATTGGATAATTCTACCACAGAACCACTGATGCTTACTATTTTGTGCTAAAAAAAGTATGATTTCAACCAACTCATACAACCTTTCATAATGACTGACGTTTCTTGTCAAGTTACACGGGAACGTTGCCGACCGGGACAAACAAGCAAGTCCTATGTCCTTCTCCTGGCTCTAAACTACCTCCCTGCCAATTTTCAGCTTAAGCGGTTCAGCCGTTCTTGAGTTATAAGTGGAGTAATTAACACGACTTTCTTTTATATATATAGATACATACATAAATATATAATTTAAAAAATTGAATGAATTCATATTTGCCTGTGACTTTGGGTGAATTGCTTTCAGAATGTTAATTTATGATGATGTACTTACGCAGTTTGTAAATGAGTGAAGCTGTCCATGGAAATTCATCTAATTTGGGCGAGTCATAACCTATTATATTTTTGCTCCAATAGATACCACATTCGTTGCTTTTTGGTAAAATATTTGGAGGTATTATGGGAAGTGCATCATCTGAAACTCATTCATTTTCGAATTTAATGAAGAAAAGTTACAAATTTCAGCAACTGTGATAAAAAACTTTAATAAATCTTCTTGAATAAACTGTTGGAGTATACTTAAATCTACATAAAGAACTTACAAGAGATAATAAAGTGCCGCAAAATAAAACTACGTATTATAATATAAAATGATGAGTAACATGAATTATTTGATTAATTAATTATTTTATTATTTTATTGATGAAATATTTTATAGAAAATGAAATACTGATTCTGCCCTCTATATTTATCCTCATGGCAGCCATGTATGTGAGGCAAAATTTCGACTATTTCATCAAACTGGGTGTATCATATAGCACCAGAAATGGAAACAAGTTGCTTTTTCCTAAGCACAAAAGTGCCTTATATGAGAAGAGTCCCAAGTATGTATCTGTGGCCATTTACAACAAATTACCAGCTTATGTTACTAACCTCAGTACTCTAAAAAAGTTCAAAAAAGAACTAAAATTATTTTAATTTTGTAGAGCATTTTATACGCTTCAGGAATTCTATTCAACATAGATAAATTCTGATCAAAGTTTTTTTTTGTGTGAGTGTAATGTATCTGTTTATACATTGAATTGTTACTTTATCTTTTTATTATAATTATAACTATTATTATATATTATATGACATGTACACGCTCATTGTAGCCTAAGTACGAATAAAATTATTATTATTATTATTATTATAACAAAGTGCGAATGAAATAATGTACCACACGACACCTGGAAAGAAAAATGAATATATAAGTGTAAAATGTACATAAAAAAAACAAATCATCTTATACTATACAGAATACTACAGTAGGTATTGCCCAACTGGCTCGTGTCAGTCTTAAAATTGAACGTGTGATCGGTTTTCAGAATATGATGCATCTCCAGGAAAAGTCTGCTTTTTAAACCACCACTTTGATAAGTTTTTGACAATTGTTTTTGACTGAAAAACGACTACTCATGTGATTAACTAGAGCATGCGATGAATTTGAATGGTATCAATAAATATCTACTAGACCGGGAGGTAGCATTGCATTTTTACAGTAATTTTGCCATCTTTTTCAAAAGATCTTGAACGACTCATCACTTTAATGAAGAAAAGTTACAAATTTCAGCAACTGTGATAAAAACTTTTATAAATCTTCTTGAATAAACTGTTGGAGTATACTTAAATCTATATAAAGAACTTACAAGAGATAATAAAGTGCCGCAAAATAAAACTACGTATTATAATATAAAATGATGAGTAACAAAGTGCGAATGAAATAATGTACCACACGACACCTGGAAAAAAAATGGATATATAAGTGTAAAATGTACATAAAAAAAAAACAAATCTTCTTATACTATTCAGAATACTACAGTAGGTATTGCTCAACTGCCTCGTGTCAGTCTTAAAATTGAACGTGTGATCGGTTTTCAGAATATGATGCATCTCCAGGAAAAGTCTGCTTTTTAAACCGCCACTTTGATAAGTTTTTGACAATTGTTTTTGACTGAAAAACGACTGCTCATGTGATTAACTAGAGCATGTGATGAATTTGAATAGTATCAATAAATATCTACTAGACCGGGAGGTAGCATTGCATTTTTACAGTAATTTTGCCATCTTTTTCAATAGATCTTGAACGACTCATCACTTAAACAAGCGTCAGCTGACGCACCTAAAGGATTGGGATGTTGCGGACGTAGTTAAAAAAAAAAAAGAAATTAAGTGATAGTGAGCAGAGTGAAACTGTTTTTACAAATAGTTGAAATCATACTAAGCTCAAAAATAATCGTCACCTGCGTCGTGGAGGAGGGAATATGCGATACTGCTCACATGAACTTGTTAAAAAACACGTGAAATGAAGTTATACTCATATTCAAGTAACTACGTCACTGTTTGTATAATAATTGATACGAAATCAGAAATTAGCTGCTTTTTGACTGGTGGAAAGAAACACTGTCAGCTGAGGTAGTACAGATTTGAGATATTATAGCTATGCTGCGAGCATTTGATCCATAATGCAGTTATGTATAAAAACTCGTGAAATAAACTTATAATACGCAAGATGAAATTTGAGTACGTGATTGTTTAGAATTGATACGAAAACAATAATCAGCTGATTTTTAAGTGTTGAAAAGAATCACTGTCAGCTGAGGCATTAAAGATTTGAGATATTGTAGCTATGTTTCTAGCATCTGATGCATAATTCACTTACCTATAAAAACACTTGAAATAAAGTTATACTATGCCAGATGAAATTTAATTGAAAGATTGCTTGAATAATAATTGATACGAAAACAATATTCACTTTCTTTTTGAGTGGTGGAAAGAAACACTGTCAGCTTAGGCATTGAAGATTTGAGATATTGAAGATATGTTTCTAGCATCTGATGCATAATTCACTTACGTATAAGAACTCGTGAAATAAAGTCATAGTATGCCAGATGAGATTTAAGTAAGTGATTGTTTGAATAATAATTGATACGAAAACAATATTCACTTTCTATTTGAGTGGTGGAAAGAAACACTGTCAGGTGAGGCGTTAAAGATTCGAGATATTGTAGCTATGCTTCTAGCATCTGATTCATAATTCACTTACGTATAAAAACACTTGAAATAAAGTTATACTTTGCCAGATGAAATTTAAGTAAGTGATTGTTTGAATAATAATTGATACGAAAACAAGATTCACTTTTTCTTTGAGTGGTGGAAAGAAACACTGTCAGCTGAGGCGTTAAAGATTCGAGATATTGTAGCTATGCTTCTAGCATCTGATCCATAATTCACTTACGTATAAAAACACTTGAAATAAAGTTATACTATGCCAGATGAAATTTAAGTAAGTGATTGTTTGAATAATAATTAATACGAAAACAATATTCACTTTCTTTTTGAGTGGTGGAAAGAAACACTGTCAGCTGAGGCGTTAATGATTTGAGATATTGTAGCTATGTTTCTAGCATCTGATCCATAATTCACTTACGTATAAAACTCGTGAAATAAATTTATAATACGCAAGATGAAATTTAAGTACGTGATTGTTTAAAATTGATACGAAAACAATAATCAGCTGATTTTTAAGTGGTGAAAAGAAACACTGTCAGCTGAGGCGTTAAAGATTTGAGATATTGTAGCTATGCTTCTAGCATCTGATCCATAATTCACTTACGTATAAAAACTCGTGAAATAAAGTTATAGTATGCCAGATGAAATTTAAATAAGTGATTGTTTGAATAATAATTGATACGAAAACAATATTCACTTTCTTTTTGAGTGGTGGAAAGAAACACTGTCAGCTGAAGCGTTAAAGATTTGAGATATTGTAGCTATGCTTCTAGCATCTAATCCATAATTCACTTACGTATAAAAACTCGTGAAATAAACTTATAATACGCAAGATGAAATTTAAGTACGTGATTGCTTAGAATTGATACGAAAACAATAATCAACTGATTTTTAAGTGGTGAAAAGAAACACTGTCAGCTGAGGCGTTAAAGATTTGAGATATTGTAGCTATGTTTCTAGCATCTGATCCATAATTCACTTACGTATAAAAACACTTGAAATAAAGTTATACTATGCCAGATGAAATTTAAGTAAGTGATTGTTTGAATAATAATTAATACGAAAACAATATTCACTTTCTTTTTGAGTGGTGGAAAGAAACACTGTCAGCTGAGGCGTTAATGATTTGAGATATTGTAGCTATGTTTCTAGCATCTGATCCATAATTCACTTACGTATAAAAACTCGTGAAATAAACTTATAATACGCAAGATGAAATTTAAGTACGTGATTGCTTAGAATTGATACGAAAACAATAATCAACTGATTTTTAAGTGGTGAAAAGAAACACTGTCAGCTGAGGCGTTAAAGATTTGAGATATTGTAGCTATGTTTCTAGCATCTGATCCATAATTCACTTACGTATAAAATCTCGTGAAATAAAGTTAAAGTATGCCAGATGAGATTTAAGTAAGTGATTGTTTGAATAATAATTGATACGAAAACAATATTCACTTTCTTTTTGAGTGGTGGAAAGAAACACTGTCAGCTGAGGCGTTAAAGATTTGAGATATTGTAGCTATGCTTCTAGCATCTGATCCATAATTCACTTACGTATAAAACTCGTGAAATAAACTTATAATACGCAAGATGAAATTTAAGTACGTGATTGTTTAAAATTGATACGAAAACAATAATCAGCTGATTTTAAAGTGGTGAAAAGAAACACTGTCAGCTGAGACGTTAAAGATTTGAGATATTGTAGCTATGCTTCTAGCCTCTGATCCATAATTCACTTACGTATAAAAACTCGTGAAATAAAGTTATAGTATGCCAGATGAAATTTAAATAAGTGATTGTTTGAATGATAATTGATACGAAAACAATATTCACTTTCTTTTTGAGTGGTGGAAAGAAACACTGTCAGCTGAAGCGTTAAAGATTTGAGATATTGTAGCTATGCTTCTAGCATCTAATCCATAATTCACTTACGTATAAAAACTCGCGAAAAAACTTATAATACGCAAGATGAAATTTAAGTACGTGATTGTTTAGAATTGATACGAAAACAATAATCAACTGATTTTTAAGTGGTGAAAAGAAACACTGTCAGCTGAGGCGTTAAAGATTTGAGATATTGTAGCTATGTTTCTAGCATCTGATCCATAATTCACTTACGTATAAAATCTCGTGAAATAAAGTTAAAGTATGCCAGATGAAATTTAAGTAAGTGATTGTTTGAATAATTATTGATACGAAAACAATATTCACTTTCTTTTTGAGTGGTGGAAAGAAACACTGTCAGCTGAGGCATTAAAGATTTGAGATATTGTAGCTATGCTTCTAGCATCTGATCCATAATTCACTTACGTATAAAAACACTTTAAATAAAGTTATACTATGCCAGATGAAATTTAAGTAAGTGATTGTTGAATAATAATTGATAATTGAGCAGCTGATAATTGAAACAATAATCAGCTCCTTTTTGTGTGGTGGAAAGAAACACCGTCAGCTGAGGCAGCAAAGATTTGAGATATTGTAGCTAGCTATGCTTCGAGCATCTGATGCATAATTCACTTACGAATATAAACACAGATAATAAAGTATATATGTACGCCAGACGAAATTTAACGACGTCGATGTTTAAATAATCGAAAATACAGAAACCAATCAGTTGCGTGTGTTGCGTGAGCTGGCCTATATATTTAGATTTTTATATAACTCGTCTATTAATTAATGCCAACTTCAATATAGTCTCGAATGGACAGAATAAACACTGAAAGCCTCTATGCACTGCACAATTAATCTGTGTCCTTACTGTGCTACTCAAGCACCTGATCATTATTTCTGTATTTTCTTATTTTTTAAACTACCACGTAGTTGAATTTCATCCGGGGTACTTTAGATAAATCTGTTTTAGTTTTTTTACACGAGTACACGAGTTTTCAATAGTAAATTGTGCATTAGATGCTCAGAGCATGGTAGCAATGCTACAATATTTTAATCTCTATTGCCGATCTTTCCACCACCTAACAAGCAGATGATTATTGTTTTTCTATCATTGAATATTTGAACAATCACATACTTAAATTTCATCTGGCGTACTATAAGTTTATATGTCGGTGTCCGTAGCTCAGTCGGGAGAACACCCGACTATGGTGCGGTAGAACTCGTGTTCGAGCCCCGCTGAAGGCATGGGTATTTGTGTTTGTCTATGATTCGAGTAGTTTAATGAATGATATATGCTGGGTAAGGTACATTGATTACAAGCCCAATCGTTCTTCGAAATTTGGTATAAGACCTATGAGCGTTTTGAAAGTCATCGATTCTTGATTGATGGATTAAATATAGACTTATGATTCATAATAATGATGAAAGAATTATATCCTATTATTTCTCCGATAGAGGGGGTTCACGTTAATATTCCACTGGGAAAAATTCCCCTGAATTTGGTATAAGACCTATGGGCGTTTTGAAAGTCATCGATTCTTGATTGATGGATTAAATGTAGACTGATGATTCATAATAATGATGAAACAATTATATCCTATTATTTCTCCGATAGAGGGGGTTCACATGAATATTCCATTGAGAAAAATTCCCCTGATTTTGGTATAGGACCTATGGGCGTTTTGAAAGTCACCGATTCTTGATTGATAGATTAAATATGGACTGATGATTAATAATAATGATGATACAATTGTATCCTATTATCATTCAACAAGATCGATGAATTTTTCGAAACACTCTTAATATTCATTCTCGAAAGTGACGGGTTCGTTCTCGTTGACAACACTTGTTTGGACAGCTCCCTGAGACTTTTATTTGAAATATTTGGATTAAGAATCTCAGTATTTACTACTATATATATATATATATATATATATATATATATATATATATATATATATATATATATATAATTATATATATATTGAATTGATTTATTGCCTGTTTAGGATAGAATGTATCGAATATTTTTAGCAATAACAGGCTTCTTTTAATATGAAAAACTTTATTTTGTCGACGTTTCGTTGTATATCACAACTTTGTCCAAACTAATGAATAATAGAATTTATGAATTACTATAGATATCAGAATGCTAAACTTATTTTTAAAAATCAAATTAGTTTTTTTGTATTTTCACTCATTGATTTTCATTATCAGAGGAATATTTCTGACTTAGCATTCGCTTCGGAAGTTTTAGTCTTCTTCACCATGAGGAAACCCCTAAAAAACTCATGGTAAGCCAGGTGATTCTAATAAGTGTGATTTATATATACATATATTTATATATATATATATATATATATATATATATATATATATATATATATATATATATATATATATATATATATATATATATATATATATATATATATATATATATATATATATACGTATATATATATATATATATATATATATATATATATATATATATATATATATATATATATATATATATATATATATATATATATATATATATATATATATATATACATATAATTGAGTTTTATACTTATCCAGAATATGTATATTATTGTGTATATTATTACAGACATTGAACATCTTAATTCTATTTACAACGATTCAATAAACCTTACAAATAACACTCATAAAATGAATACACAACATTCACCAAACATCACATCTCAAAACTAATTTTTTCCACAACTACCTTCAATTTCACATACATAAACCAATAACATACATATTCTGGATAAGTATAAATTTCAACTATGTGTAATTACATATATATATATATATATATATATATATATATATATATATATATATGTATATATAAATCACTCTTATTAGAATCACCTGGCTTACCATGAGTTTTTCAGAGGTTTTCTGATGGTGAAGATGACTAAAAGTTTCGAAGCGAATGCTAAGCCAGAAATGTTCCACTGATAATGAAAATCAATAAGTGAAAATACAGAAAACCTTATTTGATTTTTCTGAAAAATAAGTTCAACATTTTGATATCAATAGTAATTCATAAATTCAATTATTCATTAGTTTTGACAAAGTTGTGATATGCAACGAAAGGTCAACAAAAATAAAGTTTTTCATATTGAAAGAAGCCTGTTATTGCTGAAAACATTCGAAATATTATATATATATATATATATATATATATATATATATATATATATATATATATATATATATATATATATATATATATATATATATATATAAAGTAATTATTATTCCCGTTAACCACACACGTTGGGATCAAATTACATATGAAGAAATCTATTCTCATTGTGAAAATTGCAGATTCGAAATTACATCAGAAAAATTTTCGACTTCGACTGGGAAACGAACCCAGGTCTTTTAGGTTTACTCCCTGCTGCTCTACCAGCTAAGCTACAGTCAACTATGATTTCTCTGTACGATTTCTCTTTTCAGTTTTTCGGGTCACAGAAATCAGAACCGTAAATTTCGAATCCGAATTTATTTCATTACTTGAATGCAAACACCTATCGAAGGAAATGATTAATACTGAAACGATGAGGAGTGTTAATAAATGTGGAAGTCGGGGTTTCCGTGCGTAGGACGGATATACGAAATTCTCTCCTATAATCAATACGTTCCCTACTCTCAGAAATATGGATGTGGTTGAAAAATCATATTTTTATGAGAAATCTATATCTCTGTCGTCTGAAGCGAATTTGAAGAAATTATTACAAATTATGGGAATAATGAACTCACCTCTGTCTGCTATATTTTGAGTCGTATTGACTCTTCTTGAAATTATATGGCTATACAGATCGTCTTTTGAACAACATACTTTCGGTATTATGCCAATGAATCCACAATGTGATTGCTTTAAATATTCACCATACGCTTCTGGCAACGGTATGGATGCTAGGAAAAAGTATAACCCATCGCACTCCTTTATAGCAATACATTTTCCTTCTTCGCCTCTCGGCGTTCGACAGGATTCTGCAATAAGAAAATTATACAAAGTGAATTATCATTCAAAAAGTGAAGAATAGGTAATAATTTTTGATAATCTTTGATACCCGATAAGAACTTGATGCACTGCATACAAATGCAATGAATTAGAATCGATATGGGTATATTGAAAGAGTCTTTATTTACGCTGAGGAAAATAATATGTACATGGAAAGGACCAAATTTCAAGGTGAATGTGAAGAAGAGAAAATAATCGTTCACAAAAGTTCAGCTTGAAGGAATACTAGCTGACTCGGCGATTTTTTTACGCTCATTTATTTTTCTATGATTATTTTTCAAAAAGCCGAAAAGACGTATTCTACTATTTGTGCTACACTATCTCGTTTTTAATATTTATACCGTGTGGAACCAGGTACATACTCACTTACGAAGGGACTGCAATACTTCTTGTTATTTCAAATCCGTTGAATTATCAAAAAATTCCTATATTAACTCGTTTGGTGTATTGAAAGTGATTAAACTGTCCTTTCTGTAGTTGAACGGCATGATCCTAATTTCGTATCAAGTACTTGTCCCTTATATCTCATTACTTATATGTGATATTTGCTGGATATAAGTCAAAAAAAGTTCAGAATTTAGTCCATTTCTGGAAAGCAATGTATATAGTGGCTCTGGTGCCAATAACAATTAACTTTGCAATATTGACACACAATGTTCATTTGTCCAAAAGCAACGATTTGCTGTGAACTGTAATCTATTTCAACGTTATAATTGAATGCAGGTCGATAGGAGTTAAACGCAACCTTTTCATATTGTTAATTCCGATTCCACTGATTCCGTTCAACTTCATTCCGAGCTTCGCGTTGCTCGTCAGTTTGACTTGCTCTTTTATATGTTTGACTTGCTGTATTGTTACTTCTGCGACTTAAGTTTGTACATCTGATAGCTATCATTTTCAAATACGAAATTTCGACTGTAAATTGAAGAAAGCTATATATTCTTCTTTATATTCAAATATACCACGTGCTTGGTTAGTAACGTGTATGTTAGTCTATTAAAACTTACAAACATTTTATATTAAATTGAAGTTTTGGTATTAGTGGTGATAGCTCTGAACTAACTGTGTAATAAGATATTCAGTTTTTTTATGTTCACTTTTTGAGAATTGGTAATTATTTCTCACTCATATTATTAATTAAGTGAAATTAACCATCCTTGGTCTTCAACGAACATTTTAAAAGAAGAATGGTCAAAATTGGTCCAGGCGTTGTTGAGTTATGGGCTTACCAACACATTTTGCGATTCATTTTTAAATTATGGATATATAGACATTCGCTCTAATGTTAGTTCTGTTATTATCACTGCATAAACTCTAATTGTAAATAGCTTTATAATTTACACATATTGAATTTGATTATTGTTATCATTACTTTACTTCAAGGAATAAATGTGAGAGGTAACTCTTATCTAACATTTATCTCTTGAAGGATAGTGGAGGCATCACATCATACACGTTCACATATTTAGCTCTATTATAAAATTCTTCTGGTTAATTTAAATTTTTGGAATGAATGTTTTACTGTTCTTTTTCTTTTATATATATATATATATATATATATATATATATATATATATATATATATATATATATATATATATATATATATATATTTATTTCAGCTACAAAATTATATATACATTTAGGTTCAAAATATATTTAATAGTGTTGGCGTTTACTTGATGTAAATCCATTATAATGGAATATAAATTATAATGTATAATACATGTTATATTACATTTTTCTGTAGGCATCTGAAGAAGTCGTTTGTAACGACGAAACGCGTCATGCTATGTAGTTTATAAGGTGTAAATCATGAGTTCGAGTGTTTGAAATTAAGTTTATATTCAATCAAAATATTTTATTTACAATAATATTGATAAAATATTATTTACAATAATACTGATGAAACTAACTTCAAGCGTAACTTAACTAATGAACTTAGTTAAGTTACGCTTGAATATTTCTGTAGACAAAATATTTTATGTTCCTAATGTCGTTATAATGTTGATCACATGACTATAAAATGCTTCAAACACATTGAAAGTCCCTATTTTTCATCCCAAATTCAAAAAATCTTCTGAGGCAGGACCAATGTTTGGGCCCCACCAATATTTTTTATAAGTCCCAAAAAGTTCATATAATGAATACACACATATATAGTAGATATATGCAAAGAAATTCAAGCCAAGTAAAGAACCTTTGTCTGTGAAAGGGAATACTCACTAGCAAGTACTTTCGACTGATTTAAAAGGACAATTAATATCATCAGGGCACCAGATAACATATTGAGATCTTAATTTCTTACTTCACACCTCGCAAACATTCAGTAAGACTGCAGTGGTAAATAATATTAAGATCATGAATACATAAACGCAAATAACATGACCTCAACTTACACGATTTCGGTCATCGCCTATGTGAAATCCCGATTTCAGGAAGAAACCTCAAGGATGATTCAAAACAAAGAAACTTAGGAAGTTTGGATAGTTCACAGTCACCCAAATTTTTCAGATTGCGATAACGATATATTGCCTCATACATAACCTTGTACTTATACCAAACGATATTCAACTTAGGAGATGCTTAAAATTTTCAGAGCATCATGTATTTATTTATGAGAAAGTGTGTTATGAATGTGTATTACAGTGTTGTATACAGTCATCTAAATTATAATATTCTGCTGTGGGGCTGCTCTACAGAAATAAGTAGGGTGTTTATTACACATAAGCGAATACTTCGATTAATATTCAATATTCATCAGCGAACATCTTGCAAACCTATCTTCATTAATAATTACATACTCACCTTACCGTGTTTATATATTTATAGATTGTTATATGCTAAAGAAAATGAAGATAGGTTTATTGAATTGAATAGTTATCATGAGTATTCAACAAGGAACAGGGATGTGCTACTTATTCCTATGCATAAAACAGCTAAATCTGAGCACTCTCTCTATTGTCAGAGTATTAAAATTTTCAACCATTTACCATTGTATTTGAAAGTACGTAAAACCTATTTGTTCAAGAGGGGAGTTAAATCTCTGCTCTCAACAAAAGCATACTATACGATGGCAGAGTATTTCGATGATTCGAATGTAGGCAATAATGTATGAATCAATTTTTTGTATCATAATGTTTGTATATTTTTTTAACACAAATGTTCTTCACCATGTGAAATTGTCTCAAATGATTAATATCTCTGAGTTAATTTTTTTTTTTTCAAACAAAGTTGTATATTATTGTAAATATGAATTTAACCAATATTTCTGTTTGAACCAATATTTTTGCTCGAGGGCTTAATGGAAGATCAGACTTCAAACTGAATTCAGTCCTTTATATTTCTCATATATTTCTTATACTCATATATTTCTTACTTTCAGTGTTGGAGAAAATATAGAAAAGGAAATGAAATAATTTTCATGAAGATGTATGATGTATTTTCACTTTTTATATTTCATATATACTTCAGAGTTTGAAATGAAATGGAGTTTATACATCAATATACCTACCTATATTCCAATTTTAGTTTAAGTTATCACTCTAGTTCCTTTCGTTCCGTTCTCTCTTCAATCTTCATAAGAGGGTATGAACTCACATACCGATACATCAACTATAAAGGATTCGCGAATCTGGAAACTAGTTATGGAGTTGCCCGCTAGGGCGTGATTTAGGGCAAAAAGCAGAGGACCATTCTTTCACATTTACAGATGGAGTTCAGAAGTGTTTGTATTAAATGTGTACAAAGCGTGTACCACGACCGACTTTAAATAGGCTATGAAGAGCGTACTCCGCCGGTGTTGCCAAAATTGAGGTAGTGGTCTACTCTTCTAGTTGGTTGCTCCCAAAGTTCCAGGCATTATTTTAACTCTTTTTGTAGACCGCGAACGAATAAGAAATATCATTCGTATTTATAACATACAGAATATAACATTGGGTAAATGGAGCACATATTTCTGTAACAGAAAAATGTCAAACATTTATAATTACAAGAAAACAACGATGTTTTCGATAAAGCCCCACTGAGTAAAAAATACTTCTATTAGTCAGTGAGACTTAAATTTATTGAATTATTTGAGAGAAAAGGAACCATGAAAGAAACTGTTGGAATTACTCAAATTCAATTATCTCCTAAATTGAATTATTTCCTGAGTATAAATAAATATTATATTTCTGATTACCGCAACCAACAAACTGCTTTATGAAAGTGTTGAGCTTTCTTCCTTTATTTTTTGATTCAGTTTTCTCGTGTTTGGCTTTATTATTTTTTATTCAATAAGATATTCAAAAAAATGGAACACAGCAGGTTCAGAATATTTTTATTGTTTTCACCACATAAACATCAACAATAAAAATCTTTCAAGGACTCATCTAATGACACGCTGAAAGTAGTGAGATCAAAAAAATCCGTTCGAAAGAAATGTCATAAATAAGTTCTTCAAATATTGCACAAATGTGGAATAAGAAATTTTTAACTGAATCTGTAGGTATATTCAGTGCATTCCGTTGCAAATAATTGAAATATTCATTATCAGTCAAATTTCCTATAGGCACTTTCAGTAACAAGCGAGATGCATTTTACTTTTATGGATTTTTGTGTAAGGCAAAACTGGATATATATTTTTGAGCTGATTCATGTATTTCAAATTTTCTCAAATAATTCGTAGTTAAAATGAAAGTGAACTCGCCACATTCCGCATTTTGATACAGTCAAAGTCAAAATCAGTATAATTACAACAATTTGCTGTTCTTTCTTGTATATCTGAAAGTGAAAATTCATTCCTTGATGCTTTCGCGAATACATGTTTAAGTCGAATTTTCTTTTCAGCATTTACCACTTCGTCGACACAATAATAATCAGAACTACCAAACCGCCTATATTTTCTCAATCTTTTGTCTAATTTCTTAGTAGTGAATTTTCCAGGTAGGATATAAGATATCCCCAACGTTTTAAAAGTATGCTCTTTTATATCTAAAAATATCGAAGTACTGTTCTCTAATTTCTCTTCCCTGATAATATCAGTTCCAGGAAATTACAAGGCACAAACAACTGAATATTTTGTTGGAGCCCAATTATCTCGTGGTGTACATAAAAGGTTGTTGTTATAATTTGATTTACAACCAGGAATGCAACAAGTTTTCGTCATTTCAAGAGAATATACTTATTGGAATCTTGACTATTCCAAGCTTGAAACTTACTGAATCATCTACGCAATAACTTTCCTCCACACTATGTTACACAAAAAATTATTTGTAAGTAATCCGTACTCAAAACAACACAAATTCGATTTCGATTCGATGAAATCGGTACAGAAAAAACACTTCGTTTTTATAATTTGATGTTATGTTATTCACAAACTATCATCACTAGCACCTATATTACACTATAAAAAATTGATGAATAGAGAATTAATACTGAAACCGTAAAATATTCAACTTCAAACTAAGAAAGTCTTAAACAACACAAAATTGATTCAGTTTCACTTAAATGGATAAGCACACTAAACACTTTGTTTTTTAAAGTTTGATAATGAGATTTCAACAAATTATCAACGAAACAACACATGTATTACACAGTACACTATTGAAAAATATAAATATTAGATTATATTATTATAAAGAAAGCTCAAATTATTCAACTTCAAACTGCGAAATTTTGATAAGCGTCCTATTTGCAATAGTACCTATAAGCACCAGCTCAACTCATGGTGGGGTTGTATTATTTTGTAGCTCACAGCACTCCTGTTGCCAGGTACGCATTTCATGGCCTGAAATAAAAATGGCGGTGCCTCTACGTACTCTCACTGATCTCATCTCAAGAAAGAAATCTATAATGTTCTAGAGATAGGAAGAGCTCATGTGATTATTTCACGAATGAGTGTTCTCATTTGGAAAATAGGACGTTTCATCTCATCATGGAGTCTAATGAAACGTCATCGAAACTTGACTGTTTGTATGAATATCACTGAAGATTCCTGATGAGGAGGAAACAACTGTATGGCACTTCCTTTCAACAAATTGAGACATATCAAAAAACTAAGGACCCTTTTGTCAACTCTCTCTGGAAATATTGTATCCGTCTCAATGATATTCATCTTTGAAATTTAGGATATAGTTATTACTCACGAATTATTACGCATGTGTTTGAGAATTCTGGTTAGCAAACGATACAGATTTCAATTTGCTTCAGTCTTACTAGGCACACAGTGATTACCACATTAATTACCATATGCGTATTGCTAATTTTTATGTGTATTTGATTTGATAGTTTCATGTTATTGTTCAATATCATTTCTGATATAGGTACTGTATCACCCATATACACATTTCTGCCTGAAGTGAAAAAGAAGCTGCAGTTTATTGTGAGCTACAGAATATTTACAGTTCCGACTAAAAACACAATATACTTAGTAAAATTTGGGAAGGTTTGATTCTTATTACAAGTTTATCAATCTCATTAGATCATGTGTTTGTGAAACCACAGAATCCAGATAAATGTTTGTTCAGTAGTTTTGCATTAAAAAATTACGAATTATTACCTACCCTGTTGCAATTGCAGTAGATCTTGGAATGGAACGTGATTATCTAGGCAATGGAAGGCGTGTGGTCTCAAAAATAACCAATTATGAGAAAGTAAATGAATGTCTTGAACGATCTGATTGGGTAGCCTTCTACTCTGCTACTGATGTTGATAATATGACTGATATTTTGATAGAAACAATAGAGCAAGCTGTTAAGAAAAATATAGTGTAAGAGATAACTAACCGTAAGAGAGAGAACGTAAATCTTGGATTACCAAAGGGCTGCTAAAATCATTTCAAATTAGGGAGAATTTATACAAAAAGTCTCAAAGAAACCCCAATAATGAATAATATAGAGATAATTTCATTAAATATCGAAATATGTTATACTTCTTATTGAAACAATGTAAAATAAACTATTTTGAAAATAAATAAGTACAGAATAATAGTCCTAAGAATATGTGGAATATAGTAAATGAGTTAACCAACGTTGAGAAAATGAATATTATTAAAGAAATGAAGAACAAAAATGAGATGCTTATTAGCGGAGCTAAATATATGGCTTTGGTTTTCAACAGACATTTTTTAGATGTTGGTCCATTTTGGCTTAAGAACTTTGCTTTAGGGTAAGCCTACCACAAATCTTCATTATAAGGCAGCTATACGGAACTGTTACAGTGTATTCTTTGCTCCAGTTGATGCCGCTGAAATTTGTAGGATATAATTGTTACATTGAAAAATAATATACCACCAGGATATGACGGTTTGACTGCCTAGAGCTTGAAACAAGTTTCGGAAACAATAGCTGATAAAATAAGTTTTCTACTGAATAAAATTTTGGAATCATCAAAATGTCCTGATGCTTTCAAGCTTGCGGTTGTCAAACAGTTATATAAAACCGGAGATAAAACTTTGGTAACAAACTATGGGCCTATATCTCTCATATTGAGTCTACCAAAAATATTTGAAAAGGTAGTAAAAGTTAGACTAAAAAAAATTTATCAACGCAAGATGCCTTGATTTTCCTAACGTCGAACATGTGCCTTGAAAAAGACAAGGGTATAAAAGTTATTGTTTTTTTTTAAACCTTGCGAAGGCGTTTGATACGGTTTATAATGGAGAATTGTTCGATGTATTGGAGAGGGTGAGAATCCGAGGTAGTGCTCTGGAACTTTTGAAAGATTATCTGAGAATTCGAAAACAGTTAGTACGGGTTCAAGATTCTTACAGCTCTGAGGGCAGCATCGTGTGTGGAGTTCTCCAGGGCACTGTTCCGAGACCACTTATTGTTTACGCTTTGTTTACATGTGAAAATGGATCATTGGATCATTGGATTCCTAAATGGATCAATCATAAGTTTTGCTGATGATATAGCATTAGTTGTTAATGGAGACAGTTGGGAAGATGTGAAGCAAACAGCTGAAATTTATATGAAAATAGTCGATTACTGGATGTGCCAAAAGAGATCAACAATAAATAACGATAAATGATAATTTCTTGCATTTACCTGCTACTCTCGTAATTTGCCGCCTTTTGTTTCTTTGGATGTGGATTCAGATTGAAATATTCAAATATCAAATACGATAAAATACCTCGGAGTAACTATCGATTCACATTTAAAATGGAACTACCACCTAAATTTGTTGCAAGTAAATTAGCATGATATATCGTTTTAAACAACTGAGGATGGATTTGACGTCAGCTACCTTTTAAGCATATACTATGGGCTAATAAATTCGAGACTCACCTACGGAATTCTGGCTTGGGGATCGGCTGGTGACGAATACATATTCGATGTAGAAGAGGAAATTCCTGAAACTTAGTTTTAAAAAACCAAATACCTACCCTTCAGAAAGAATATGCTGAAAGTGTAGTATTGAACCTGAGAAAAACTTTTGCACTGGTACTGTTAAGAACAGTTCACAAATCAAAACATTGTTTGTCAATTGTGGAGCACGGTTATATCACTCGTCAGAGGGGTATACGGTATGAAACCCTATTTTCCTTCAAATCATTCAGTCAACGAAGCACAGAGTATCTTGGGGCTCGGATTTACTACATGTTACCCGTAGAGATTAGGTGTTTTTCCAGAGCTGTCAGAACATTTTTGATGCATTTGATAGTGAGAGGTTGCATGACGTAATTCGAAGCAGAGTTTGAGTTATGTTTTCTTTTGTATTTCTGGTTGAACTTACTCTTTTATAGCGTTTGAACCTGTAAATTTGATGAATGTGAAATGCTGAGTAGACCACAGGCAGCCGCTGGCTTTGTGGTTTGATGCATTTATATTGGGGAACTGTCAAATTTATGATACGTTTAGCTTGATTTAATGGTATTGTTTTTTTTTTGTTAAATACTATCATTGTTTTTATATTAAGTGCATCTTATGGTTTTTTTTTGCCATAGAATAATTGAAATTAGTTAAAATAATTGTAAAACTACTGATTGTATTGACAATAAACTTTTTATTATTATTAATTTAATTATTATCTTGGGTTGTCAGAGGCCGCGTTGAGGATTCATTCCATGTTCAACAATACTATATATATATATATATATATATATATATATATATATATATATATATATATATATATATATATATATATACGTTAATATTTTAATTATTGTTATGTTTCAAATACACATACTCGTATAGAGTAAGTTGCTGTTGACTGTTCTTAAGTTATGGAAGTTACGAAGCTGTTGGAGAGAACAACATTCTATCAAAAAATGCAAATAGTTTAACACTATATTCGGAGAATTTTGGCTTTTAGTTCTTCTGGAATAGTTGGTCATGTTAGGCGGGTCCAATTCTGTGAAGATGGGCAATTCCGAATTTGATCAACTCAAAGCATTTGTTATCAGATTTGATTTCTATCAATTTATTCTTACTTTGATTGCAGTTTTATTCCCACCTGAATGTTATTCAGTGCCAAACAGTTCGAGATATATTTAGATGTATTTTGAAATCACAGTTTAAAACGTAGTGATCATTAATGTTGTTTAATGTACATGTATCTTGGTCAGCTACCCCACTTCCTCTAAAATCAACGTGGGCCGAATACACATGAAATCAATAAGTTTTTTCGATGCTTTCAAAGTGAACAGTAGATCCTTTATATGTTTTCGATCTCTCAGACTTATTATGCTATTCATAGAATCAGTATTCATAAGATATTTGTTACCATATTTTTGTAGAGGATATTACAAGGCTCCTCGAATTGCCTTTCTTTAACATTCCTCAGATAATATTCAATTTTGTGGTTTATTTTGCAGAATATTTGAATAAGTGTTTTCAGTTAAAATGTGAATGCGTTGACTTGAGAAATAATTTTTCTGTGTTCAGTTTGTTAGGTAATCTATAGTCAATATACATTCTTTGACTTCCTTCTATTTAAATATCTAATTGTGTTGGCGTTTACTTGATGTAAATCCATTATAATTGAATATAAACTTAAATTCAAACACTTGAACTTATGATTTACACTTTACTGTCTACATAGCATGACGCGTTTCGTCGTTACAAACGACTTCTTCAGATGCTTACAGAATAATAACAACGTTTTGAAAAACACAGGTATAAATATCAGGGAATTTTGGGATTCTATGATTTTGGTTTCACCTAAGATATTCCTTTCTGAAAAATGATTTCTATTACCAAGGGCGTCGCCAGCCGATGGCGCAGGGGGGGGGCAAGTTGACTTTATCTGCTACAATTCATACTTTTCTTATTCTCTATGAGTGAGAAAAGTAAGTATGAATTGTAGGTAAAGTCGACAGCCCATGAAGCTTTTCACTTGTACTACGAGCCTTACATCTACAGCGACTGTAATAACAACAGTATCTTAGTACTATATACATATATATTCTGTGACAATACACAGTCTAATGTGTAAAGCTACACGAGCACGAGCTCTTGACTATGCAATAAAAAACTTGTAAATAAGTTATAATAACATTTATTAGAAAAATAGAATAGAAAAGAGTTTGAATTTGAATAAGTGTACAGCGTATTTTTTTTAATTACCAGATTTTAATAAAGTGGTCGTTGTTTGTTTATATTAGGTTAATTAAAACATAATTTTCGGGGATTCATTGTAAACTTCTGGACCACTTTATTATTAAAATCTTGTAAGTTTCCATGTATAAGTTTTCGGTGCACACTCATCATGGCCAAACCATTAAGGCGATTTTCACTCATAGTGCTTCCAGGGTTTTAGTCTCCTGAGGCTGCTAAACGATCGCTCTACCGTGCACGCCGTGCATGGAAGAGCGATCAAAATTTTCAACGCTTTTTCCGTGTCGGGAAAGAAGGTTTTTGCTTCTTTTAGTATATCAACAACGATTTGATCTGTTGAGTTTGGTTTGTTATGCCAGAATTGCTGCCAAAGCTCGACTTCAATTTTTATGTTTGGTAAATTATAAAATTGAGCGATAGTTTCACAAGTTTCTGTGAGATTTTCGACTGACATCGTTTGCATTTGTGCGGGGTGTAATTTAGATAAAGCAAATGATGGAGTATTTTCTTCAGCAAAGCGTGTTTCAAGCGATGTACCTAATAACGGAGTCCAAGTATGGTATTATTAATGATCTTTTCCAGAATTCTGAAGGGCTTTCTGCTGGGTGATTGCTTCGATGACGTTGTTTCCGTTGATATCCTCCTCCAGGCCGACTTTATCCGCAACAATAGTAGCATCCTTTATAATTTCATGTGTGACTCTTTCGGGATTATCACGGTGGCTCTTAAGCAATTGCAAAATGCGTTTGACGTGTTGCGAGGCCTTAACCACATCCAAAGTTATGGATTGGAGTGCGTTGACAACAGGTTCCAACAAAGCAGAGTATTTAGCTATCAAAGTAATACAAAGTATAAACGAAATTTTGAAAGCAGCCGCATGGAGTTGAAAGGCGTTTTTTCGACTTGCAATGTTTCCTTCACGCGATAAGTTTTCTAAGGCTTCCAATATAACAGGAAAATTCTCCTTAAATACCCTGATAGTTTTATGTTTCTCACTCCATCTTGTTTCGTAGAGCCTGGCAATATTAGGTACCAATTTAAACCAAAAGTAACCAACCAAAAGTAACTTTGGTTGTATATATTTGGCAACTTTTTGAGAATCTCTAGGGGGGGCAGCTGCCCCTCCCTGCCCCCCCTTGGCGACGCCCTTGTCTATTACCTGAAAAGGTTTAACAAGGGTGAATTGATTAATTCTATCTGTTTATTGAGCAAATTTCGAGAATTTTTAAGCCGATTTATTTCCACTATTTCCCAATAATCTAATTGACTACTTCTCTATATATTGTGTAAAATTTTGAAATTCGTATCGAAAGTATGGTTTTCTGTTAATGAATGGTTAGCATAATTCGAATTAGTTTTATAATGGGCGAAGCTATATTTATGTTCCTGTATTCTAGTACCGAAATTTCTACTAGTTTTACCTATATATATATGCCGGGACATGTTCCACAATTCAATTGGTAAACACCTGATTTGTCTTCTCTTTTAATTTCGTTTTTATTGTTCTTCATGTGTCTCGATAAATTATTATTCGTATTAAATGAAATATTATCATAACATACAATAATATAAATGAAATAATAATGAAATATTCAATTTAAATTAAATATCTGAAGAAGTCGTTTGTAACGACGAAACGCGTCATACTATGTAGTAAATAAAGTGTAAATCATAAGTTCAAGTGTTTGAATTTAAGTTTATATTCCTTCTATTTTCTCAAGTGATTACTATATGAGTGTAAATAAACTAAGTTGAAGTCAATAACATGAGTTCTTAGTAGCAGACATAGATTCATATATAAATTGAAAGAAAACGAAGAGAATTTTCAATTATCTTATTCTTTATTATAAATATATATGATTTCAAAGACAACTTCAATCAATAACAAAAATTCATACTTTAAAAGTATTCATTCAAATTTGGATCGATATTGATCATTATGAATACTTCTAAATTATGGTTTCATATTCCTAAATATCCAACCTAAATATTTCGAAACCCTCGTATAAACGGCTGGCCAGCCTTCTTTACCGCATTTCTCTGTACCAAAAGACACAATACCCGCTGCATACCAACTTGGATCGCCATTTTCGTTTAAGCCTACTGTCATCAAACTGCCGCCACTGTCACCTTTACAAGAATTTTTATTTTTCTCACCTCCGGCACAAAGTTGTCGCGTACTAATCCTGACACTAGCTTTCTTGTAGATTTCGTTACAGTCGTCGTTGGATTTAACTGGGACCTTGAATCGAAACAAATATTGTAAACATATATCGAAAAATTATATCAAAAATTGAGATTGGTTTGTTTATAATTTAGCTAGCATTCCGATTGATTTCTATGGCTGAGTATGAAAAATGTAAACATAAAGTGACTGAGATTGAATTCTCGCTTAACTCTTGGTGAAACATAATTGAATATTAAATTAAATTAAACTCTTGACTTAATGTTTCACGGTTTATTTTACAATATGTATAGCCAACATAGTTTTGTATGTATAGTGTTTTGTATGTATAGTCAACATTTAGTCTTGAAAATGAGCTAACGCTCGAAACATGTTGACTATAGATATTGTTGAATAAATCGTGAAACATTAAGCCAACAGTTCAATTTATTTTAATAAACATAAAGTTCATACGTCATGTTATATCAAGTGTCAAATTATTATTTTCAGCACAGGTCGTCCTTATTGAAATCATAAATACTATAACACAATATAGATTGAATATCAACTCAAATTCAAACACTTGAACTTATGATTTACACTTTATTGACTACATAGCATCACGCGCTTCGTCGTTACAGACGACTTCTTCAGATGCATATACAATAATCCAAAAAACAATAAAATAAAGTGTAAACAATACACAAACAATAAAGTGTAAATCTTAAGTTCAAGTGTTTGAATTCAAGTTTATATTCAATTATAATGGATTTACATCAAGTAAACGCCAACACTATTGAATACACAATATAGATAGATTTAAGTTTATAATTCTCAGTAAAATCCATATATATGGATGTATATAGAACCTGTCAAAAATATAAAAAGCATAAACTATGGATATTTACAAGCATATATAAATATTTTGAAAGTATAAAATAAAAGCATAAAACACCATATAAAATTCACAAAACATTCAGGGAAATAAGGTGATATAACCGAATAATGATGTAAAACGTAACAAGTCATATTATATTCATAAATATCAAACACACATTTACACACACACAATGTCAAATCACAAGCAAATCAGATCTTTAAAGTATTCCTCGAGCCTGGAGTAAGCTGTTGATAGCAGAAATGTTTCCATTGGGGTTCTGGACCAATTTAAAGGCCAGCCACGAACATGCACTGGAAGTCGGTTCCACACCTTTTTTTTATTTAAAATTCTAAGTACTTTTGTTCTACTCATTTATTGGAGTAGGAATACAGATTCTTCTCAAATCTAATATCATGATTATGATAACTGAAACAGCCTGCAATAAAATCAGAATTCTTTTTAACAAGCAATAAGGCTTTCAAGATATAGATGTCCACGGCAGTTAAGATTCGCTTCCCAATAAATATTGGCCTGCAGCTGTCTCTCAGCTTTAGTCGATATACACTCCTCAAGCATTTGTTTTCCAAGTTGGAGATAATCTTGCACTTCACTGTACCACTTCATAAGATAAATCTATAGGTTATCTTGGATTGCACAAATGAATGAAATGCCACTTCTAATGGCATAAATGCATTAGCTGAACAATGAACAATTTTGTTCATTGTGGTTCCTCCTATCTAATTTCTGATCCACGGTAATCTCAAGAAAAGACACTGTCTTATTAGCAGAAAGCACCCCATTTCTGTATTCAAACTCAAGATTTTAAGAGGTATCCACTTTTTTGAAGTTTATGATTTGAGTTTTATCGGCGTCCACAAGCAAGTTGTTGGAAACAAACCATTCTTGTAGAACCTTCATACATTCATTTGAATTATACATTCCTTTCTCGTATTTTCACATATTAGAAACAATGTGTCTAATGCCCTTGAGAGGTTTGCACACACTTCCAAGCAAACTGTTTGCAAACAGTTTCCAAGATAACTAACAAGCCCGCCAAAAAGAACTTTCCTTTTATTTTATTGACGTTGTACAATAAAGTGATATGTCTGTAATTCTGAAGTTTTATTTTGTCGTTTTTTTTGTAGATAGCCCTCACATAACCCACTTTGAGTGTTTCCGGATATATCATATGAGAAGACAAAAATTAGAAAGACTTTGTATTAGGAAACAAACAGTAAAAAGAAAGTTAAGAGTGAAAAAAACAGTGAACTCTCTATAACAGAAATTTTGAAGATGTATAACATGAGTAGTTCTTTCGGAATGAAAAGCCTTCAATATGACACTCAAATGTGGCTTGATAAGCATTTGGCGCATGAAAATGTAACTTGCTATAAAATTTGAAAAATTGGTAATTCGGAGAGCTGTCTGAGTTTCGTCAGCCCGTAGGTCTTGTTCGATTTTTGTGTCATATATGTGAAAATCATCATTTGATCTTACATTGTCATTTTTTCCAGTTTTTAACATAAGATGAGGCATTTATGAATAAAAAAAAGAAGGCAAAATCAAGATTTGTAGCCCTAAAATGCATTTCAGCAGCAGAATCGATAGTCTGAATTACATAATATTTCAATACACCTTTTTTGAAGTCCAAAAATACTCATTGCTACAGAAGACCAGCCTCATAGAAGTATACCGGATGAATGTAGATTGATGGGGACAAAATACTTGTTGAATATTGAACGCTTATACATGTTTTAATGATACTTGTGTTTTAATAGCCTTTTCCATTTCATCTTGATGAAAAATCTTCTTTGGGTTTGGGTCAAAACATCAAGTTTGCGTCGTAGGAAGAATGAAGATCGTCCAAACAACATATACATAAATCTGTTTGAATATCAGAGCTTCCTCAGGAACTGCATACTAGTTGCCTGCAGACGCTGGTTTAAAGGAGACAAAGTTCTTGTTTTCGCTTGAACTGTTTAAAGAAAGGGGTTGCAGGTTTTATTTCACAAGTGTTTATGTGCTGAATATTTGAATTTTTATACTCAGAAGCGACCTACAGTTAAATGACAAGTTCGAACGGTTAATTTGTGGTACTCAACCAGGCTGAATACTCTAGGTGGTTTGCCATTGTTTTTCAAGGCATAGCATGCTGTATTTTTCATATATTTCGCATTCTGGATTTGAAGCTTTTTTCACATCCAAAACTTCAGCTACTTAGTCGATTTTGCTTGACCTATGATACGGAAAAAAGTTTAATAAGGAAAAATAAATGAGATTTCTTGTTCGTGTATCTTACATATCATGACAGAAAGCAACAACACCTCTGTGGCTTTACATGGTTTCTGAGTATAAATGGAGTTTCAGGGAGTTTTGATGATAGTAGTTCCTAAAAAGAACTACTTCAAAAAAATAATCAAGGAAGTTTAGACAAGATATGTTATGCACACAAAATGTACACAACCATCAACACTTTGACATATAACACTCAATTTGTAATGAATGCGTCACCTTAACTAGATTGATACCTACATTGACTATAATGAAAATGAGTTCAAACGACCATTGACTGATTATCTATATCTAACTCTCAGGTGGGGTCGAAATGACTCCAAGAGTTTACTCCGCATTCGTGCTGTGTCTCTTTGAATATTGTAAATTTTCCATAAATTGATTCTATTTCGTTGAAGGGAAATGTGCAAAAAAAAACCATGCTTTCACTGGGACTCAAGCGCGAATTATACCCCACGACTATTGTAATATTGTTAAGTTGAAATGATTCAAAACATTCTGCCGATTTCAAGAACATTCTCTGAAATACCGCTTCGAGTAATTATTAGTATTAAGTCATTGTTAATATATAATGAAAAAACATTAATTTTATAATAATTCAAATGAAACATGTGAAGATATTATATGAAATGAGGAATCCAAAAATACTTTACGAAATGAAAAAATTATACTCACTCGTACTTTAAGCTTTATACTGCTTGAAAAATTATTTTTCTCGGTTTGTCCCCAACCAGCAACCACTAGGTTTTTATCAATATATGTCTTGTTCCTCTCTGTATCGTGTAGTGGCAAGCATATTGGAATGATATAATCTGCGACAGATATATACTAGATTTGGGAATTTTGACAAAAAAAGATTTTTCAGAACATTTTCAATACACGTAAATAACTAAAAGCATGAAAACATAGCAGTGGTTTCTTGTTCTCTCCAAAACACATTTTTGGTCAGACAAGGCAGCAGATGGACATTGATAACATTGAATGATTTGTTTCAATGCAGGAAACTTTATATATACTGAAAACTATTTTCAGTGTTTTTCCAATAATGACCGGGACTGAAGCCTTTGAAAATGGCGAAAAAAAATTAAAGTATGTTAAAACCTATTGAAAAAGACAGAGCATATAATGAAAATGAAAAGAAAAATGATTTATGGGCGATTTGAAGTCAGGAAGTGGAAAAAGGCGGATTTTTAAGGGCAAATGACGGTTCTCTTGATTTCCGACAGAACCACAAGTCCTGTGGAAAATGGTGATTGACAGAGTTGTTAGTATTAAAAAGATCTATAAATTTCATATTCATACGTTTTTCAGATAACCGTAAATTTTATGTGAAAAATTAACCAAGTTTTTGGTTTTTTATTCCCATCTTTCATGAACAAAATTTTTTCATGAAATTCGATGTAGACTTTCCTCTTATGTTCGAAACACTATTTATTCTGATTCAAAAACTAATTTTTTCAACTTATTTTGACTTTATGTATATCGAACATTCTCGCGTCAAAATATCTGCTTTTTAAAAAAGTCGGTGAATTTTTTGTTCGTTGAAAATCTCTCCTTTGTGATGGTTTCCAAAAATGACTGTGGTAAATTTTCCCAGAAAATGCCATAAATTCGTCACTATTCTCATGAAGTTACCTGAAGTTGACCTTTTCATAACCTTCAACTCTGCCATTTTACTTTTTTTCCATAGGATCTGTAGTATTGTTGAAATTCGAAACCGTTTTTCCTCATCAAAAACCCACCTTTTTTCATTTTCCTACCTCAGATTGCCGTAAAATTATTTTCGTTTAATTTTTTCTACATTCTTTTCCTCTTCCAATAGGTTTTATGCTACTTTCGTTCTCAAAAATTATCGACCATGTTCGAATATATTGTATTTCATCGATCTTTCATCGAACAGTACTAGTGCTGGAGGGGTGGAAGGCCAATGTTTAGTCCTTCTGACCTTGAATTGATTATGTACCAATTGATGGAAAAATAATTTTTAGAACATGCACAATGATAGAAAATAATAAAATAAACATCTCAAAAATTCGAATATACTGCTTAATTTATTTTGAGTCATAAGAATTCATAACTGAAAAATATACTCACTATTGAAGATCACATCTTGTTTCAATCTTAGAAGTGCAATGTCATGTTTCTGGCTGTGATCAAATGGATCGTACAATTCATGTGGTATCCTTTCCTCTACAAGTATATTTATAGGGGGTGTTTTTAGACATTCCTCGGCGAATCCATTATGGAAGCAATCCCTATCGGAGTCTTTGTTGTACTCCCCAAGACGTACAGCTACACTTTGAAAAGTTAAGAATATTTGTTACATAACGGTGCTCATCTACTTCCATATATTATAATGAGAATAAACTTGTATGAATGTCTTTTCAAAGAAAGGGTCGAAAAAATTAGTGTTTTGCAAATCTATCGTTTCCTATTGGTTTAATGCTATTTCCTTTGATCATCAAAATTGTGCATAATGCAACTCTTTCCAACTTTTGTTGTGGTTATTTTCCAATATATGAAACCATTTTTGAGATAAAGGGGCTAAAAGAGCTGTTTACAACCCTTTTGACACCTTCGCTAAGAGCCCACTGCTGTTTACAGCATGTGAGATCAACCGTTAGTTCTGACAGATAATACATCGTAGTAGGTCTTGAAATCATTCGAAAGTATTATTATGATTATTAATATCATTGTTCTGAGAACGGTTGTCAAATGCCTACATAGCATGGTTGGAGCTACAGATTAACGCCGATTACGAATAGCCTAAGATTGGGGTGGGAATCGAACCTATCCGTACCAGTAAGTCGAAAGCGTTGTAGTGTCACTATACCGCTCGACCATTGAGCCCACTCATACGAGTTAACATCTTATTTCATTTAATTCCGAGGTGTACCCTCTCTTAAAGCTTATGATACTAAACTAATACATATTTGCAACTAATAGTGTCCAAAAAGATTACTACTTTTAACTAAGAAAAAGTTTATTATTGATAATACTAATATTAAAAAGAAAATTATTCGGAAAAGATCATGTTGAAAAATGGTGACCGTTACGTTGCTGGCACTCTTCTAATTGGACACGAAGATTACCGTTGACACGCTGACACATAGCTCTGGATATAGTTGCCATTTCTGACCCGATGTTTTCTTTCAGCTGTGTTAGGTTTGTTGGTTTGTTCTCGTAAACCTTACTTTTAAGGTATCCCCATTAAGGGGCCAGTTGATGTTACCCCTACGCGAAATCCCTATATTCAGGAATAATTTATTGATGACTTCCATCGCTGCATTTGATGTCTGGCAGGTGGCCCCATCTTGTGGAAACCATGTTCTCGAGTTGAAACCCTCAAGCTGATTTTTTTGATGATGTTTTCATGTTTAACGCTTGGATTCGCTAACGGATGGATAACGACGGATTTTGACGAACCGACGCCTTCACTTCTTCGATGGTTTTCTCGTCGCGAACTGAACATGGGCACCTGACTTTTAGATTTTTACCGTCGTACCTGTATTTTCGAACATATGGATTCATTTTCTAATGCTATCGTCACTTGGCGCGTGTAGTGAAGTCACTATTGAGTAACCGTTACGGTAATATGCCCGTACGGAAAAAGCCGGGTACCACTCCATCGCGACTAAAACTCCACAGAATGGCGCACGCTACGAACCCCTCCCTGCTCCAGCGCGAAAATAAATACCCGATACTCTTTTTGGACACCTGTCGCTTTTTACCTCATCGAAATTGGACCAGAAACAGCCGAAAAAAATTATTGAGAAAAAAACGCACTTTTCCGACCGAAAAAGTTACCCTTGAACTCGGAGGGTCTACTCCTTCAAAATTTGCCGGACTTTCTCGGTATAATTTTTTTACGAAGGCCTAGGGTTCGATAACGTAAGCCGCGACATTTTGATATCGATCCGTGCTGCAGTTCCAGAAATACGATTTTTCAAAGTTGCGACATTTTCGAAGCTCTGACAAAGAAGCGAAAAATGGTCGATTACAGAGGCTCATAAGGGCGAGTTTAGCAATACTTTGCGAATTTTAGCAGAGGAGATAAATTTAATATATCTTCACCCACAGATATATCTATTTATTCAATATCCATTTTCCGCGCGATAGAAAAAGACGTTGAATGTTGACGTATTCCCCTACCGTCTCTAATTGCTCAATTTTTAGAAAGCCGTAGTTTTAGATTTGTCGTGGTCATTTCGTTCGGCGGCATATTGTAATTTGCAATTTCCGATAGCAATGCAACATCCAAACAACTTTCGCAGACTACCGAAGATGCCTTGAGGATTTCTTGAACTTGAGTTATTCATTTTTGAGAAGTCTGAATTGTTTGATAGCAAATTGTTTGTTTTCCAGTTTTTCATTTAGAATTCGAAGGACAAATAGTGTTTGCAACTCTCATTTAATAGGTAGCTATTATGAATCACGAAATGTCACGATATTCTCATGCGGACTCATGTAGTTTCCATACATGCCTCAATAGCTATTGTCAGATGTTCGTTGTCACTCGAGGAGTCATTATTTTACATAAAAAATTATTGATTGTATAGAGAGTGTCTCGAATTGAAGTATTATAGTCGAATAATACATTTCCTTATAGTAATGGGCCAACGTTGTCCTTCAAAATAATATGTATTGAAATTCATATATTTCATGTTCAAAAATTTTTTCTTCAAAACAGTCTTCGGCCTGAAGAACACTTTAACTTATGTACCTACGCTGTAATTGTTCATTATGAAGCTATGTGTTAGTATTTGAATATAAATTGAAATATTAGCTTTGTGACTTGATATACAATGGACATATTAATTGAAACCAATATGACCAAAATATGGACCATAATTGTGTTATGATAAGTTTGGAATCTCAACCTGCTTGCCTGCTTGTTAGCAGAAGCTGTTTACAGGATTAAAATGTTAGTTACACAAATGATACTTGAAAAACAGTTTTGATTGGGAGAGTTTGATTTATGGAAGAATTTCCATTTGCAGAAATTTAAATGGTATCATGAAGAAAAACGTTATGAATGAGTTGATACATAATTTACAACTATTAAAATATCCAAAATATTGATTACAAAAATACGTAGGAAATTAGGTCAATTAAAAAAATTGAATACCTACTCACAGTTTCCACAACTTATTGAGGTCTTTTCCCTTCAAACAATGTGCTGCTGTCAAAACATATCTTTTACTAATCAGTGTTCCACCACAACCGTAACCACTGACGTGACTCGCTAAAATGAAAGAATGTTACTGTAATATACGTCAGATGTCGAACCTATTCACATTTTGTGAATAAGTGAAAGTTTGACAAAGAAATTTGTGATAAGAGGGAACGTTTCTTGAACAATGGATTTATTTCAAAATTCCGTAATGTCAAAAAACTATTCTTGAAAGTCTTGGCTTCAACAAAAATAGCAATATTATTCTAAGTAATCTGACTTTTACTCAACTTGTACGAGGTTTGTTCAAAAGAAGACGTCAGTTTTGAAATTTCTAATTGGAAAAAGTAACAAGGGGCCAAATCTGGTGAACTCGGTGGTTGAGGTATGATAACAGTGTAGTTTTGGCCAACAAATCACAAGCAAGCATGGATATGTGAGCTGGTGCATTATCGTGATGTGGAATCCATGATTTGTTTTTCCACTTATTACGAGGGAGCCTACGTGATTATTTCACTAGGTAAAATTGTCCTCAATTTGGTATGGGACCTATGTTCATTTTGAAAGTCATCGATTCTTGATTGATAGATTAAACATGGACTGATGATTCATAATAATGATGAAACAATTGTATCATTATTAATCGATAATTACAAGATCGATGCACTTTTCGAAACGCTCTTAATATTCACTCTTTAAAGTTATGGGTTCGTTCTCGTTGACAACATTTGTGTAGACAGCTCCCTGAGAGTTTCATTTGAAATATTTCGATATTCCGATTAAGACTCTCAGTATTTACTAGTATTGAATGATCTGTGAATCTTGAAACAAGCTACACTTTTGCCCGCCTGGGAGTGATCTGGAGCTATTACGCATGGGATTATTCTTACACATTGCGAACAATTTTCTGTAGTGTTCGAATGAAATATCTACAAAGCCTTCCACTCTCACTCTTGTTGTCATGAGTAGGAATCTTGAACGCCAGGGAGGGTTTATACGTCCTTTCTCCGATAGAGCGAGCCTAGAGGATTATTTCACTAGGTAAAACTGTCCTCAATTTGGTATGGGACCTATGCTCATTTTGAAAGTCATCGATTCTGGATTGATAGATTAAATATGGACGGATGATTCATAATAATGATGAAACAATTGTTTCCTATTATCATTCAACAAGATCGATGCACTTTTCCAAACGCTCTTAATATTCACTCTTGAAAGTGATGGGTTCGTTCTCGTTGACAACATTTGTGTAGACAGCTTCCTGACAGTTTTATTTGAAATATTTCGATATTCCGATTAAGAGTCTCAGTAGTATTTATATATATATATATATATATATATATATATATATATATATATATATATATATATATATATATATATATATATATATATATATATATATATATATATATATATATTATTTTCGATATTTTTAGATATGTTAAAAACTTTATTATCGTTGACGCTTCGTTGTATATCACAACTTCAAAAGGTTTTAAAAACTATCTTAAGCAGTAATGAATCAATTACAATATATATATATATATATATATATGTGTGTGTAATTTCATGAATGTTTTAAATTTCCTTATTATGCTCCGTAAATTGCTTAAAAAATATTAGGTTATGATAAGATACTTACGCAGTTCATAAATAAGTAAAGCCATCCACGGAAATTCATCCAATTCAGCTGATTCTCCGCCGTATATTTTTCTTTCAACATAGGTACCACATTCATCATTTTTTGGTAAATTACTTCGAGTTAATATGGGAACTTCATCATCTGCAAATCATTTCAGTTTTCAAAAGTTTTAAATCATTCAAAAGAGAAAAGTTGTCGTGCTATAGCACGAGAACTAGAGAATTTTTTTTTGTAGTGAATTTCTTTCTTCATATTTATTAATTATATATGCGACTTACTCTATATTTCTGTCTTACAATCAATAGGAGGGTATATGAGAATTGAAATCGTTGCCTTTCATTCGTTTAACGTGTCGTGACTGATGAGTACCTTGTAGTACGAAACAGTGACTGTCTCACGCTTTCAATTAATGTAGGCAACAATTTCACTATTCTCAAACGTTGATCCTTAGAAGGTCAATGTATATATCGCATTGTTCATGTTTCACATAGCAGCTCTGCTGTCAATAATTTGTCAACAAATTATCGAAAGAAAGTTATAGTATACTTTGATAGCGAATAGCTACAAGTGCGACAATATAGCTCAAAGACTACAGAATTCTTGTAGTTAATTTCTCTTATATATATATATATATATATATATATATATATATATATATATATATATATATATATATATATATATATATATATATATATATATATATATATATATATATATATATATATATATATATATATATATATATATATATATATATATATATATATATATATATACAAATGTTGTGGGTTATATATATATATAATATGGCCTGCCCCTTTCCATTTTGACCCTTTTACACACTCCACGGCAGCGTATTTTCTCGCGTATCTCGTATAAAGACTGATGGTCTCAGGTCTTTATGAATATATTGAAGACTGAAGTCTCAGTCTTGAAAATAAGCTAACGCTCGAAACATGTTGATTATACATATTGTTAAATAAATCGTGAAACATTAAGCCAAGAGTTTAACTTATTTTAATATAAAATAGATATGTTGTAGGATTGCAACGAATAGTATATTCGGCAGTATGCCGAATATCGAATATTCGGCGAGACCATGACCGAAGAGCCAAAAATTAGGTAAAAGTATTCGGCACATCAAGAGAGCTAACATCCAAATTAAGCCAGGCAATACTCGTCATACAACAAGGATTACAAGAACGATTTGAAGACTTTACAACGATTTAAAATCGATTGGTGGCTACTCAATCCACGATGTTTTCACCAATCAACTGCAAAAAGAAAAAGCGAAGTATTATGTATTAATCGATAGCATGCAAATGTCGAGAAACAAGCGACGAAAGCGCGAGTTCGTTGCCTAATTTGACCAAGAAGATGAGTAATGAAGAGTAAAGTCTGAATCAGACTATTCACTCAACTTTTATAGATTGCTTCGAAGAGGTGACAGCAGAAAACCCAAAGCTTATAGAAACATAAGCAGCATGATTTGGCATCCCATTTACACTTGCCTTCAATTCCATATTGAGGCTATTCAGAGAAGGTTCTTGAAATTCTTAGTTTGGTTCACTGAATTAAAAAAAAATGATTTCTCTTCACGATTCTATTTACGTTTTTGAGTCATAGAATTACTCGGCCCACAATCGTAAATTTTCAACCCGAACTCATTTCATTACTTCAATACAAAGGGCCACTGAATGAAATAATTATAAAAAAAAACATGAAATATGGGAATAAATCAACTGTGATGCTCGTCGCTGTAATCAACACATGAATATTCTCAAAATATTGATGTGTTTGAAAATCTTTCAATTCTCTGGGTGATTTTCATCTCATTCGTCTGAAGCAGGTTCAAGCAAATTATTGGGATTGGAAGAAAAAATGAACTCACCAGTTTCTGTTATATTTTGTGTCTTTTTAGCCGCTCTCGGAGTTATATCATCTTTTGAACAACATACTTTCGGTATTTTGCCAATGAACCCACAATGTGATTTTTTCAAATATTCACCATATGCGTGTGGTAGCGGCATGACCCCAAGTAAAGTGTATAACCCACCGCACTCCCTTATAGCAATGCATTCTCCTTCTTCACCTCTTGGTGTATGACAGGATTCGTATGTTTCTGTGATGAAAAAATTATATAAGGAATTATAATATGCTACACATGAACAGCAGTAATATTTTCATATTCTGTGACATCCTTTGTACACTTGTTGCACTATATACAAATGAAATAAATTAGAACAGACATACACACACACAAACACCCACACACATATATATTTATATATATATATATATATATATATATATATATATATATATATATCTATATATATATATATATATATATATATATATATATATATATATATATATATATTTATATTATTGAATGGAGTTCTTGGGTTATTAAGTCTATTAGTAACTGTTGGTAACTCTATATTTTATTTACATATAGTTTTTAACGTTTCGACAAACCAATGTTGTCTACTTCAGAAATTTTTTTTTCCTTATAACAGCTCTTCTCTGCACATCACAGTGTTAAATTCTTAAATTCAATGGACGATGAATCTACTCTGTGATAGTTCATAATTAAATGAGAGGTAATAATAAAAACTTGTCTATTATTACTATTGTTTATTATTACCTCTCGTGTTAAATTCTTTTAAAATTACATACAATAGGATAATAAATATCACAGTCAGAAAATGAACGTTTTGAATCAAACTTTGATTTCGACTTCGAGTTAACTACTCACATATTTCACTTTTCTATCGTTATTCTATTTGGCATTTGAATCTAATTAATTATAATCAATTAAAATGAAACATAGAGTAAAATTATTTCCATACTTCACTACGCAATATTCAATTTAAGAAATACTGCGATATATTTTCTTACATTATATATATATATATATATATATATATATATATATATATATATATATATATATATATATATATATATATATATATATATATATATATATATGTATATATATATATATATATATATATATATATATATATATATATATATATATATATATCAAGAAATGAAATTTTTTCGTGCTTATGGCACTGAAAGAAATATTTAAGAAAATGAAAACTAGAACATTCATTTGAAAAATTGAAATTAATCAAGAGAATGTTATAGTTATAATTATATATTATAGTATTATAGTTAATATTATAATGTTATTACGTTCACATATCTAGCTCTACTATAACATTCTCTTGATTAATTTCAATTTTTCAAATGAATGTTCTAGTGTTAATTTTCTTATATATATATATACATATATATATATATATATATATATATATATATATATATATATACATATATATATATATATATATATATATATATATATATATATATATATATATATATATATATATATATATATATATATATATATATATATATATATATATATATATATATATATATATATATATATATATATATATATATATATATATATAAACATAATTATAATTGGATTATATATTATTTTCATTAGACGCTCAATTATATAAAACTGAACATAAATTATCGCTATTATTTGTTGAAAACTCATGGAAAATATTTAGTTTCAGATTGAAATAAATACTAAACATGTCATTTCATCAGAATAATTAATGCTGTTATTAGAAATAGCTGACATGTTTCGAGCTATGATCTCATTATCAAGATTCATGATAATGGGTCTTAATTACGTAGTAGTACATGATTATTACGTTATTATTTTAATACACATAAATTATGAGTATTTTAATACAAAGTAATTATAAGGTATTGTGTTTTAATTTGAGTTTTAAATTGCATTCGTTTATACTCGTATTTGTGTAACAGATTAATTCGGAATGATGATTTTATGAACATGTATGATAAATGAAAGTAACATTCAAAAATAATGATGCAATTTATTCTTCTGGGAATAGTTTAGGAGGATAACATGGAGCCCGAATGGATTGAAACAAGATAATCCATCATAGGAGCAGGTAAATATGTGTCACTGAAGAATGTATCCACGGAATAAATATTAACCTTCAGAAGAAGGCATTCAGAAATAAAGCAAGGGCAGATTGCTTAAGAGCAGGGCTTCTTAAACTTTTGTCATTCACGGCCCCATTTATGATTGCGAGTTTGTAGACGACCCCATACAAATATAAAAAAAAATCAATATTTTTTGAAGCTTTATTTATTAAGGTAACAATATACATATAAAGGGTGTTTTTTTAAGAGATATAGAACTTTAAATTGCAATAAAACAGCGATGGATCATTCGATTGACATGAAGTTTTTTTATTCGAAAGATAATCTTGTGGCATTACATTTTGAATATGATTTCTGGCATATGACCGCCACGGCTGGCTCGGAAGTAGTCCAATCTGGACGTCCAATTTTCGATGACTTTTTCCAACATTTGTGGCCGTATAACACGGCGAATATTGTCTTCCAAATCGTCAAGCGTTTGTGGCTTATCCGTATAGACCAATGACTTTATATATCCCCACAAAAAGTAGTCTAGCGGTGTTAAATCACAAGAACTTGGAGGCCAATTCACTGTTCCAAAACGTGAAATTAGGCGGTGACCAAACGTGTCTTTCAATAAATCGATTGCGGCACGAGCTGTGTGACATGTTGCGCCGTCTTGTTGGAACCACAGCACCTGGACATCATGGTTGTTCAATTCAGGAATGAAAAAGTTAGTAATCATGGCTCTATACCGATCACCATTGACTGTGACGTTCTGGCCATCATCGTTTTTGATGAAGTACGGACCAATGATTCCACCAGACCATAAAGCGCACCAAACAGTCAGTTTTTCTGGATGTAACGGTGTTTTGACTTGAGGATTATCTTCATTCGAAATGCCGCAGTTTTGTTTGTTGACGTAGCCATTCAACTAGAAGTGCGCTTCATCGCTAAACAAAATTTGCTTATGGAAATCGGGAACAACGGCAATCTTGTTTTGGGCCCATTCGACGAATCTACGCCTTGCTTGATGATCGTTTGGCTTCAATTCTTGCACGAGTTGAATTTTGTAAGCACGCAAACCAGGATCCTTCCGCAAAATCTCTCATGAAGCGGATGGATACAGATCCAATTCCTGTGCTCGATGGCGGATGGACTCATTCGGGTCTTCCTCAAAGCTACGCTCTACAGTAGCAATAGCTTCTTCTGTACGCACCGTACGGCATCTCTGGGGATGCAAGTTATCAATAAGAGTAAACGTGGTGCGAAAACGTTCCATGGTTAGTCGAATTAACTGCTCTGATGGACGATTTTGTCGACGATAAAATGGACGTAGTGCGTGATACGTATTCCGCACAGAACCATTATTTTCGAAATAAAATTGCACTATTTGCAAGAGTTGATCAGGCGTGAGTCTATTCATGATGAATTGCCAAACCAAACTGAGAATAAATCACTTCTCAGCTGTTAAATCGGTCGCCATCTTCAACAGTAATGCCAACTTGAAGTTCTATACCTCTAAAAAAAACTCGCTACATATACATATGAAAATATATAGTTTCAGAAATCGTTTTGAAACATGCAAAAATCTAAAATTGCACAAAAAATTATAAAATTGTATTTTTTATAGTATTACAGAATTGACCCCATTTGGGGTCGCGACCCTTAGTTTGAGAAGCCTTGTTTTAGAGGAACTGATGTACTAAAACAGAGGAACTGATGTACTATGAATACATATATGTATATGGAAATATATGAATTATATTTTATATATGAGAATATATAATTATATGAATACATATGAAAATGCATGGAAAACTGATTCAGAAGGAAAAAAGTTCTGATTCCGGTGTACGAATAAGATTGAAACTCGAAAATAAGATCAGATATCATTGAATAAAACAATTCTTCAGCTGAAGATGGCTGAAAATGGTTTTGTTAAAAAAAATTGACTAAAAAAACCCGTTTTTTTTTCATTTGGCGGAAGTTTTGAGAAGAAAATAATAACTTTGAATTACTAACTTTTTTGTTTTGAGTGGGAAATTACAAAGCCAAATTCTATAAAGAAGAAGGCTAATATATGTACCCACGTACAATTGCATATGATTATTTCTTATCTGACTTCTGATGTAATCATGAGATAAACAAGTTGAAAACTGAATTGCAAGAAATTATGTCACTTATTGCTAAGTAACGCAATTTCCTGAAGAATTGCTGTAATTGTTCGATGACACTTTCTCTTCATAAGAAAATTGTATAGCATAATCATTACAAACGGTCGGAAAAATATGTCGAAATTGAATATGATTTAAAATTTTTTTCAATCAATTCAATTTTGATTTTGAAATTGATATGCTTCGAAAACACTTTTCTTCAATTATATCAATTCTATAATTCAATAATTCTATTAACTATTTTCGTCTGATATATTTATATATAATAAGTAATATTTCAGTAACCGGAATAATAGAACTGGTGAAATGTTTGAAAACTCATTTATTCATTAGGTACAATTCTCGATATTTCGACACTTGTGTCTTCTTCAGGAGAAAAAAGGAGAATGAGAGTTTTTGCAGTGATGATAACGGAATTAACATTTTACAACAAACGTCTTTTATGTTGTTTTACACTCATTCCCTACATGTTCACAAACTGAATGTTTAATTATTCATTGTTTACACATGAAGTAAGCATTCAGTTTATAAACATGTAGGGTATGAGTGGAAAGAAAATAAAGAACTTTGTTGTTAAAAAATGTTAGTTCCGTTATTATCACTGCAAAAACTCTAATTCTACTTCTTTCTTCTGAAGAAGACATAAAAATGTTTAATTTTTAATTATTTATGTTTAATTATTTGTTGTTTGATGGACAGTTAAATTATTATTCATTACACATGAAGTACACATTCAGTTTATGAACATGTAGGGTATGAGTAGAAACAAGATAACAGAAGTTTGTTGTTAAAAAAATGTTAGTGCTGTTATCACCCGAAAACTCTAATTCTTCTTTTTTCTCCTGAAGAAGACACAAAAAAAATGTCGAAATATTGAGATATATCCGTCGGGTGAATTGCATTTCACCCGACGGATTATTCCCATCACCTAAATTCTATATATATATATATATATATATATATATATATATATATATATATATATATATTTGTTGTAACCCTTTAAACAATAGATTCATTGTGTTGATCAAAATGTTTGGATCAGCACTTTTAGAAAAACTATATAAAGAGCGGATTTTCCCCCAGCTCTTTAGTTCATTTCAATTTCCGTTGGGGAACGTTACTCAATAGTGTCATTTCGATTACCGTTGGGAACTTTACTCATTGTAATAGTTCATTTCGATTCTTGTAATAAATATTATAACAGTGCCTACTTTCAATAAATAACTAATAAAGTAATTATCGTATATTATATGTTTCATTGAATAAATAAAACAAGTGCTTCAATTAAATAGTGGAATTAATAGTAAAATAAATAAAAGTGAATATAAAAATAAAAAGTGTCGAAAGAATAAATTGGTGCTAATTAAAATAAATTGGTGTCTTAAATAAAATATAATCCCAAATAAATAGTGGATTAATAAAGTGCGTTCAATTCCTTAAAGGATAAAATAAATAAAGTGAACATTAGTTCAAGAGTTTATGGAGCTGTCTCACAAAAGCTACCCTGGTGTCAGAAACTAGTTATTCCTGATATAACTTAAGGTGAGAGTCTAAGTTCTTGGAGCAGTGTCCCTGAGAAGCAAAGCTCTTTCCCTGGTTTGTTCTTCTGAGCAGTGACCCAGAGGCATACAACAATATATATATGTGTGTGTGTGTGTATATATAATTTTGAAAGTTTTTAGCAATAACAGGCTTCTTTTGATATGAAAAAGTTTATTTCTGTTAACGTTTCGTTGTTATATTACAACTTTGTCAAAACTAATGAATAATTGAATTTATGAGTTACTATAGATATCAAAATGTCAAACTTATTTTTTAGAAAATAAGTTTGATTAAAATTTTTAATATTTTTATAATTTTAATATTTTTAAAAACTTAAATCGATTTCAAGAAATATATATATATATATATATATATATATATATATATATATATATATATATATTTATTTATATATTAAACTATGTGGACTATGGGAAATCGGTCTGTGACATAAAAGTTATTTTGTTCTAACCAAAAAATGTGACGAAATATAGAGATAAGAAGAAAATAGGTTTTTTGTCCCAGATCGCTTTTTATAGTCCACATATTTTAATTTGAAGTTGTGTTGTTGATATAAAATTCATTATTATATATATATATATATATATATATATATATATATATATATAATAGAAGGCACAGCAAAGAGATAAGTAGCAACTGAGTTGAATAGCTGAAGTTAAATAGCAGAGAATTCGTTACTTGATTTTTACCAGTAAAAAGTTAAATTTTTTTCAGCTTGAGCTTCCGAGACTTCCTTTATCTCTTTTGAGGAGCACTTGAAATCATTACAATTACAAATATCTGATTGTTAAGATCATCTAAATGTTAACAACAAATTTTATACAATTCAATTTTGTATTGTTCAATTTATGTTGAAGAAAAAAATATGTTTGAAAATTATCAGACATTCGGTCAACTTTTCTTCAAAGAAAATTTGAAGAAAATCATTTATATTGAAATTTATTGACTTTAAAACCATTTTATTCAATACTAGAAATTATATATAAATCAATAATAACCTTGGCAATAGGTCAATCTACAGAGAAAATTACGAAAAGTCGAAAACATACACTCTATATATAAATAAACACTAGTAAAGTAGACACATGAAAGATAATTCAAGCCAAGTCAAAAAAATGCGTCCGTGAAAGAGAATACTCACTTGCTAGTATTTTCGACTGATTTAAAAGGACAATTAATATCATCAGCGCACCAGATAACATATCGAGTTCTTCCTATACGTACTTCACATTTCCACAACATTCACTGAGACTGCAGAAGTAAACTATGTTCAGATCATAAATACACAAACGCAAATAACTGAACATCACCTTACACGGGTCCGGTCATCGCGTATCTAAAATCATCCATACACGTGAAATCCTCAAGGATAATTCATAAGGAATGATCTGAGGAAGTTTTGATATTTCACAATTCCTGCTTATTTCAAATTTTGATAACGATAACATCTTATGACATTTTCAACTGCTAAAGTCATTTTGTCACAAAGTGTTACATAGTACTTTAATCAATAAGCACCAGAAAAAAAAACACTTAAAAAAAAAGAAAATATGGGAAATATGAAAAAAGAGTGAATATAAGGAATAAATACAATTGAACGATCTTATAAACAAATAAGTGAATTTAATGGATGAATGTTGAAACAAGCAAAAAAATTGGAAAAAACATTTCTAGGACGATTATATCTGATTGTTAAAAACAATATTATATCTATCTGATAAAATATTGATTTCGTCAAGAAATGGCAAGACCTGGTGTGGCACTTGGGTCTCCAAGATTTTTCACCAAAGACCTCCGCTCACCATGTTGGAATCTTTCCTGAGCAAATAACAGCATATATAGGTCAATAGTATAATAGCAATAAGTATATATACAGTAAGTATATAGCATTTCAATCAGATCATTAAATAATGATAAATGCTCCGGTGTTGACTTTGTATCAGACTTTGTATCATCAAACTGCTCTGATACCTGATATCTGAGCAATTTGCTCACATCATTAATATTTTTGTCTCGAAGGATCATTTTCACTCTGTGCTGAAAATTACTATGGTTAACCCTGTATTCAAAAAAAATAATCCTGTTGTCATCAGCAATTAGTCATCATAGACCAATTTCCAAATTGAGTGTTTTTTCGTGAAAGTATTCGAGAAAATCAGGTATAATCGTATATGAATTTTCCTTAATGAATTCCATTTAGTAAAAGACGGGATTTCGCTCTGGTAAATCAACGCAGACCGCTGCATTCTCGTTCATTGAATACATTTATATTTAATAGTGTTGGCGTTTGCTTGATATAAATCCATTGTAATTGAGTATAAACTAACACTCAAACACTTGAACTTTTGATTTACACTTTGACAACATAGCATGACGCGTTTCGTCGTTACAAACGACTTCTTCAGATGCTAGCAGAATACTTACAACAAATTTGAAGAAACAGATATAAATATCAGCACAATTTTCAGGATTCTATGACTCTGGGTTTTACCCAAGACATTCTATTCTAAAATCTAATTTCTGTTATTTGAAAACATTTAACAAGAGTGAATTGTTTAAATCTATCTGTTTATTGAGCAAAATTCCTGAATTTTAATGCCGATTTATAATCACTATTTCCCAAAACTCTAATTGGCTACTTTTCTGTTTATTTATATTTATGACTGCTTGGACGATGGGCTTTATGTTGCAGAACTGTTTTTGTCCTTTCGAGAGATTTTGATTGCCTTGTGTTTGAATTTATCCTAAGCAAGCTCTATAACATTGTTTTCAGGGGAGTTTTATTGGACTGGTTGCGGCTCTTCGTTGTTGATCGTTCGATGGTGGTAAAGGTGCGTGAGAGTTGTTCTAGTAAATACTGTGTTGGTTTGGTAGCCTCCCAGGGGTCTATACTTGGACCGTTAATTTTTCTGCTTTGCACCAATGATTTACCTGAGTGCATTGCCGCAGACAGAATCAGGATTTTTGCAGACGACACCTCGTTGGCGATTTCGGCTAACACACCTGGAACCTTTCGAATAAGTGTTCTGAATTGATGTTATATTTCACTGAGTGGTGCCGTATAAATGCTCTCGTTTTGAATGTCAGAAGGACGGATTGCATTCATTTCAGTGCAAGAGCCAGGAGTGAACGTACTCTGAGGTTTGAGTATGATGGAAACATTATCATTTCCAAGAACAGCATCAAATTTCTGGGTATTCCAATTGATAGTGAGTTAAGGTGGTGCAGGTATGTTAATTTATAGTGCGCCAAGCTGAATCAGGTGTTCTACGCCATATATAGAATTAAAAACTCGTTGCCTAAACATCCTGTTATGACCATATACTATAGCTTCTATAGTCATATTGGTTATAATATTTTTCATGGGCTAACTCTATTCACATGAGTATAGTACTTTCATCTCAAAAATGTGTCCTTCTTTTGGTTTAGAACCTGAAGTCGATCGATTTTTGCAATTCTCTATTTATACGTAAGCGAGTACCTACTCTTTTCTGTGTTTATATTCATAAATGTTATATACTGAAAAAAAAGAACAAAAATTCGTTAAACTTCTGCAATACCAACATTTTGATACCAGAAATGAAGGAATTTTACGCATACAAAAGAACCATCACCATCATTTGAGGGCAAAACTTTTCTATCACCTTCGTTAAACAGTTGGGTCGTTGAATTTATATCAATTTGTACTGAATATATCAAGAATTTCTCACTACAACAGGTCTTTTACAGTGTGGTATTAACAATAGTATTCGGATTAGTGTATATTACGATATTTTTGTGAATTTTTGGGCAATAAAATGCCCAAAACCATAGTAATCTAATATTAGTATTATATGTTTCACGTTATATATTTTAAATTGTAGCTACCGGTAACAACCGACGGCACATCAGCGATTGCTAATGCTGAAAAACGACTGATTCACTTATTGATAACCAATATAAAATGTAACGAAACTTGTATTTCCTCTCATCGAACTGTGCTTTGGTGCAAACTTTATTTTAATATAGAAGCAATAATTCAAGAAGAATTTAAAAGAATTTTCTTCGTGCTGAATAAGAGGGTTAAACAAAGGCTGCGTTTTACAACACCTCTTCATCATTTCAGAAAACTTGCAGTTTTGCAATATGGATCAGAAATAGGCAAATGCCACTTTAGTTTTTTTAGTGACAGAGGATACGTAACCTTTATTAGTCTGTTGAAATTCAAGGCGAATGAAAGCTTATATAGCAGCTCATAACGAAGGAAACTTGATAATTTTCTAAAGAAACGCGATTTTTCATCATCGATTTTAATAACAAGCGCTTACACTTCTTTGATGGAAAAAAAACCGCAGTGACTACGAGAGCTCAACATCGGCCAATGCGAGACATTCCTTGAGAATTTCAAATCGGATGATTTCAGATTCTCAGATTCAACAAAAATTTGGAATGTCGTTAACATCCTCAGTAACATCCTCATCCTCGTCAACATCATCATATCTGAATTGTGGTGATGAATGGAGTAATCAATCTGCAGATACTTTCGGGAGTAATGAAGCTGCTCTCCAGGTGGAAGTGATTGATTTCCACGAAAATAGTTTCATTTTTTTAATAACAAAAGAAGAATTTTTTTGTCAAGAGTTTGAGATTGAGAAGAATTTGATTGTGTTAATGAGTACTCAAAATTGAAAGGGATAGCCATTAAAACTCTCACTTTGTTCAGGTCAGCATACGTCTATGAAGTAGCCGAAACAGACACAGCGATGAAGATCTCCATGATTGAATGATGCTCGCAACAGTCTGCACTTTACTCTAAACTTAGGATGGATAGTCCAAGCCAAAAAATGTCATTGTTTGTACCAATATCGCAAAAAACCTTGGCATTTTCTCCTCTCCATTCATAACATTCGTTTATTTTAAGAAAAGGTCAACAATGAATAAGTTGAAGAATAAATCGTCGAAATATATAATTGATAATGAATTTATGAAAAGCACATATGATTCGATTGAACATGTTTACTTCATAAATACATCTTCATATTACGGTAAAATTTACGGTGATTTTAAAATAAACATTGTATTGCCAATTGAAAAAGTGAAAAATTCAATTGAAGCATGAGATAATTAGACTTCAATCATTAGATTCATCTTGATTTGATTTCGTATCTTTATCTACTGTTATTGTATTATTCTCTTATTTATGTTCATTTTATTTGTGGAGGAGTGAAAGAATGATACGTCCAACTCCTACCATTTGTAAGAAATTTCTTTTCTCTACAATAAAGATTACTACTACTACTATCCCTCCAATCCAAAGTTGCCAGAGTTACTTGAATATAACCAGGTAATAGAGTAGTTAGATATGTATAATATATTCATGATGAAACAGTCGGGTTTTCGACCTAATCACTCATGTGAAACTGCACTACAATTAGATATTACAAAATAGAGACTAAACCACTAAAGTGGTTTTAGATTTCAAAACAGCGTTTGAGACGATAGACAAAAATTTTCAATGAAATTAAAAAGTATTAATGTTAATCGTAAAGGTCCGGACTGGTTTGCTGATTATCTAACTGATCGAAAATAGATAACTGGAATAAATTATAAGAAGGCTATTGCTAACGAATATGTATACTTCCTGATGGCAGTGTTTTGGGTCCGCTGTTTGTTATTATATATTAATGATATTGACTTGTATCATAATTTTTTGAGTCTCTTTGCAGATGATTACCTGATATCCTCTCATACTGATTTGAATATTGCTATCGAAAAAGTGAATGATTCACTTTGAGAACTATTTTCTTACTTAGGCTCAAATGAGTAAAAGTTGAATGTTCAAAAACATGAAAGCAATGATCATAACAACTGAATATAAATTGATGAGTATTGATGTTGATCATTACATTGCATTTTTGCAATTGTCAAGCATTACATTGAAATTAGTATATAAGTAGGCAATAAAAAGATAGAAATATTGAAGAAATTTAAATATTTGGGAGTTGTACCTATTTATAACTGTTTAACATTCAGCTCTCATTTCGAATATGTATCACAAAAGATTTTTGAGAGACCTCATTTTTGAAGAACTTCTTTGAAAGAGATCTGTCTTCAATTTCACGACAAACTGTATATAAAAACCTCATTCCGCCACATTTTGATTATTGTGCCACTGTAATGAAATGTTTCGATCGAAATAAGTTAGCTGCTTCACAAAAACTATAAAATGGATGAATGAGGGTTTTTCTGAGAGACTATATAAAATTACAACGGTTTTTTCATATAAGAAATTGAATAACTTACTTTCAAAATATTTTGATGAGGTAATAATATATAGGCCTCAAATTCGTGCTCACAATACATGACACAACAATAGTTCGATGAGGTCTTCATTTTATGGTGTTCCAGAAGAATTTGATGCCGACTTCAAACAGGCCATGAAATGCAAATAGAACGCTTCTCAAAACTTTCGCAGTTTGAAGTTGAATAATTTGATTCAACTTTAATAAGTTGAATAGTATAAATCCTATATTTTTCAATTGTGTATAGTGTAATACATGTGTTGTCGATAATTTGTTGAAACCTCAACATCAAACTATAAAAAACGAAGTGTTTAGTGTGCTTACGGATTTCAGTGAAACGAAATCAATGTTGTGTTGTTCAAGACTTTCGTAGTTTGAAGTTGAATAGTTTACTGTTTAAGTATGAATCCTCTATTCACCAATTTTGTAAAGTGTAATATATAGGTGCTACTGATGATAGTTTGTGGATAACATAACATAAAATTATAAAAACCAAGTGTTTTGTGTGTACCGATTCAATCGAATCGAAATCAATTTTGTGTTGTGTTTTGAGAAATATAGTGTAGAGGGTAGGACTTCCGTAGGTTATTAAGTAGATTTCAAGCTTGGAATAGGTAAGTTTTTAATAAGAATATTCTGAAAATGACGAAAACTCGTTGCATTCCTGGTTGTGAATCAAATTATAACAGCACCCTGAAGGCGGGTGGGCAACTAGTATCGACCTTTAATTTCCCTAAAAATGAATTTCTGAAGAGTAAAGGGATGATATCTATATCACGTGATAATTGGGCTTCAAAATATGTTGTTTGTGCCTTGCATTCTCCTGAAACTGATATCACCAGGGAAAAGAAATTCGTTTCAGCTAGTGGGATTTTAAGCGTACTTAAAAAAACAAAATTAGTCCTTCTAGTCAAGCGACTCCTTCTACTTTACCAAATTCACCGCATTATTTGTCAAAAAATGTGCGGTACATTTTTCCTTGCCCAGGGAAAGTCCACAGGAAAAGTGGAGAAATTATTCAGCTCGCATTGATTGTTTGAATAACATTTTTGAACAGTCAAATTTAATTGTCAATTTTCAAGATTCAATATTTCATTACTCCAAATAAATGAATATTCCTGATTATTGGAATGTTAAAATGGGTTCAGTTAACAACAAAATTCACTTTATTGTCATTGGATGTGTCGTTGAAAGATTTTTATAGTTGCTGTGTATGTGGTAAAGAATTAAAATATTCTGAACATGCTGTGCTCCATTTTTTTTAATATCTTATTGAATGACAAAAAAAAATGATGATGCCAAACACGAAAAACTTGAATCAAAAAATAAACGGAGGAAGCTTAACAGTGTCATAAAGTAGGTTGTTGGTTGCGCTAATCAGAAAAATAATATTTATTTATACTTAGGTAAATAAAATTCAATTTGAGTTAATTCATACAGCGTTTCTTTCAAGTTTTTTTTTCTCTCAAATAATTGAATAAATTTAGTTAGGCAATTTTTTATGTGAATAAGTCTCACTAGTAGAAGTAATTTTTACGCAGTGGGACATCATCTAAAACATCGTTATTTTCTTGATAATATTTTACATTTTTCTATTACAGTAATATGTGCTCAGGAATAATATTGAGTATGTTATAAATAAAAATAATATTTTTTATTCGTTTGGAATGTACAAAAAGACTTGAAATAAAGGCTTGAAACTTTGGGAACAACCGACTAGGAGAGTAGACCAGCGACTCAATTTTGGCAACTTCGCCGGACTACGCGTTTCAGGGCCTGTTTGAAGTCGGTCGTGGCACTGACTACTGAAATAAGGGATTCGGCTTCAAATCGTGTGGTCAAGAGAGAGAGAGAGATCACGAAGTATATAAAGATGTATTAATGTGATTGTATTCACGTTGATATGTAGAAGTTGTCCATTTTGTTTTCTTGACCAGAATTGTTATTTGGTTCCTTTTGATTGGTATGTATATACAATTGGTGTAAGCTGTAAGGTATCGAATATTTTGAAAGTTTGTATATTAGGATGTTACCTATTAAATAAATGGATATGATATGTCTTTATAAATAATTCTACTGAACTCCTCCTACATGGCTGGACAGATTTCGTTGAAATTTTTTTGTGTGTTTAAGTGTATTCGAGAATGGTTTAGATTCGCAATTGGATCTGGTAGTTGGCGCTGCAATCGAGTTCTTAAAATTTTCGAATTACAGTTGTGTTAACTATAAAGCAACCGTTAAGCCCATTATGACATATACTTCAGAAACAAGACCAGAAAAACCAGGCGACTACTGGAGACAACCGAAATGAAGGTACTACGCAGGATAACCGGGAAAACACTTCTCAACGGAGAAAGGAGTGAAAATGTTAGAAACATGTGCAAGGAGGACAGCATTAATGACTGGGTATTGAACAGAAAACAGGAGTGGAATGACCATATAAACAGAATGGACGACAGAAGAATATTTAGAATCGCCCGTGATAGATCTCCACTGGGGCGCAGAAGCGTGGGACGACCACGGAAAAGATGGCGTGACAACCTGAGCTAGAAGAAGAAGAAGTTGTGTTAACAGGACAACGTCTGTAGGGTTCGCTAGTGTTATATATATTTGATAGAATAATAAACAGGAACAGGATTATTTGACCATAATCACATCGACACCTATTATTCAGACCGTAGGTAGAGTTTATTCCTTCCGGACCGCGACAGTAATATTTTTTTGGGAAACTAGACCACTCTAAACCCACCATAAATGTAATCGGTGACCTATGACTTATATATAGGGTATACCCTTTATAATATTCACAAAGCACGAGCCCTCTGAAACACTAGGCCGATAGTAGATTTTCAAAGATTTCACATATTTCACATTTTCAAATATTTCCCAACCATACACCAGTAATTGTTTTCATAACAATCAATAGTATATTAACTAAGGTTGAATTCTCGCTTACTCCTTGGTGAAGCATGATTGAATAAAAATTCAAATAAAACCCGTGAAAATGTTTCACTACTATACTGAATAATAAAATAATAATTCAACGTTTAGTCGACATGTTTCTCTAAATATTTTGACATTTAGACTTGATAATTAGCTGTCGTCTAAATGTTGTAATATTATTTAGTTATTTAATATATTTGTGAAACATTGAGCTTAGACTGAGAGTGAATTCTCGCTTAACTCTTGGTGAAACATAATTGAATATTAAAATAAATTAAACTCTTGGCTTAATGTTTCACGATTTATTTAACAATATGAATAGTCAACATATTTCGAGCGTTAGCTGATTTTCAAGGCTTGAAAATGAGCTAACGCTAGAAACATGTTGACTATTCATATTGTTAAATTAATCGTGAAACATTAAGCCAAGAGTTTAATTTTTTTAATATTGAGCTAAGAGTTTGATTTGAATTTCTAATAGTGTATTCGTTTGTATATAATGTATGTGTTTTCGTAGATAATTGTTATTTCAACTAAATTCTAATTGATAATGAATACTATTGATTGTTTTCAATGTACATCTATTTTCTGCTTCGTTATTCCTGTAATGGCAATAGTTATTTGGAAAAGTGTTGGCCGTACAACGTATTATCGTTTTGAAAATCATTTGAGAAGGATGAAAATGGCAATTGTGTAGTAGTTTTGAGACAAGAAATGTCATATTTCGCTGAGTTCTCTCTATTAATTTGCAAACAAGAATTTTTCAACAGGTGTTACAAAAAATTTTCCTCATTCTCATCAGATAATATGATAATCTTGCCGGTCTACGTGGCTTAGTCGGGAGAACACCCGCCTATGGTGCGGTAGAACTTGGGTTCGAGCCCCGGTGGAAGGCATGGGCGCATGTGTTTGTCTATGGTTTAAGTAGTTCAATGATGATAATTGATGAATAATATACACTAATTGCAAGCCCATTGGCCGTTCGAAACCGGCGTTAAACTGTAGGTCCACGAATAAATAAAAAATTATTCGTGATAGTAATCGTGCAAACATAGGTGAGAGTCAACGTGTGTATAATTACCAGACTTGGATATAAGAATAAAAATTCTTGAAAACGAATGATGAATCAAATAAAACTAACAGAATATCGAGATAACGGATTTGTTGCTACAATGAGTGCAAATTCTTGTTTACTTAGCAGATAATCGGTATCTTCAACATTTTGGTAGACTTTCCGCATATAAAATACACCATACACTACATAACTTATATTTATTAAAACCTTTCAATCCGGAGAGTACAAACGCGGTAGCCTGATATGTGTCTATTATTTTTGTTTTTCCATTTTTTCCAGGTTCGTAAAACTTTAACTTGGCTACGCCGTTAATAAACTCGAAACTGGTGTCAACGGCTACTACTAATATGCCGACAATGTCCACTTTTGTTCAAAAATTTTCCTTTTTTACTTTAGTAAAAGGAAACCTTAATGAATTTCCTAAGTAGACTTAGAAATTATATCATTTTTGAACAGCTCAAATGAATGCGCTTCGTTGGCTGTCATAAGCCAGGTCCTTAGTTTTTACTCAGATTTAGAGGCATTTCAGCAATGGAATGTTATTCAAATAGTTCTATTATTCGAATAGTTTGAAAAATTTAGAATAATAACATAATAACAAACAAATCATCAACTGATAACACAAGGTTCAAACGGGAAAGGGACAGAAAAAAACAACAAAAATACACCCATTATCACATATGATTATATCATTCTATGAATTGAATATAAATTTTCTCATCAGAGACGGTCACAAATATATGTAGCTATACTAATACCTATGGTTATGAAGAATAAATGCATACAATAGATACAATAGATTCCGGAGTTGCTTTGAATGTAATTACGTGTCGCTATATAAGCAAATAAGTATAATTGTCTGGATTTGGTTATCCTAGGGCCCATACTCATAAATGAGAATGTCCTTCATATTGAAAACTCTGAAAAATCGCATCCTACGTATTCACCACCTTTTTGGGAAGGGAGGGAAGTGTTCAAAGTTTGGAACACGCAGTGTTGATGGCATGGCAATCAGAGCAACTTCTTCATTTTCCCTGCGTTTGTGTTGCAGAGTAAATGAGAAGATAAATTGAAAATTTCAATAAAGTAAGGTGCTAAGAGACTAATCTGTTATATCTTGGAATGGAATATCTTGGGAGGAACGGAAAATGGTGCTATATTTATTAAAGTTTTGAGACTTTCTTGAAATAGTCAAGGGCTCAGAGACCGTCGATATATGGTCTTGGATCTTCCAAGAAATTGATCTGATATGTAAAACTAGTAAACAGCGTGAAATGTCAATAATGAGATGTCAACAAACCACCAGTTCTAATGTGTGTGGAATCTTAATGGGAAAGAGAGTTGATTTCAAAGCTTCAAGCCGATTATATCTCTTTCGAGATCACATTCACATTCTTTGTCTTCAACCCCATTGAGAGGAATACCTCAACAATTGCAGAAACGCAGCTGTGTATAAAGTTAGCAATAATTGAACGTATTACACTGTCTGATACGTTGTTATCAAGGTCTACAAACCTAATAAGCAAATTGAACATTTTATGATTGAGATATATGAACACATTATGAACAATAGGGAACATCCTTAGAAAACATCGCTCATGGGGAAGATTGTGTTATGGATATATTGAGTTTCAACATTAATGCTGAAATATCTATGATTATGAACGATATATCGACACTGAAAAAATCAATATCTCGTTTGTATCCACAGCCTTATCCACCATAGTGGACCATTATGTCTAATTTCATGGATGATTTCTTCTGGGGACCTTTGGAGCCACTCTTTTTCTTTACCCTAGTGGAGAGTTTGGAAGCTTCACAAAATCGAATAATTGCTAGGGTATTCAACAAGAAACGCTAATTGCTTAAAACCAGTTGTGTTCCAGAATCATGCAAAATTATATTAGAATCCGAAAACAAACGAAAGAAAATTAGTCCAATTGAAATTGAAGCTCCAAACAATTAAAATTGAATCACCCACAAAACTACACGAAAAACGTATATCTGAAAAATTGTTATCTGAAAATCGTGATACCTGATACATGAAAGTCGAGAAGTTTGCCTGATATCACCAAGCTTGCACGAAAATATGGCAATGACATCACGGAAAGGTGTAATAATAATAATAATAATAATAGGAAATAATAATAAAGAAATAATAGTAATAATAATAATAATAATAATGATAATAATAATAATAATAATAATAATAATAATAATAATAAAAAAATAATAATAATAATAATAATAATAATAATAATAATAATAATAATAATAATAATAATAATAATAATGATAATAATGATAATAATGATAATGATAATAATAATATTATATTGATTGAACTCTTGGCTTGATGTTTCACGATTATATATAACAATATATTGTTATTTGCCAACATGTTTCGAGCGTGAGCTCATTTTCAAGACTGACTTTTCAAGACTGACAAGGTACATGTTGACAAATTCATATTGTTAAATATAATCGTGAAACATTAAGCCAGAATTTAATTTAATTTAATATTTGATTATGTTTCATCAAGAGTTGAGCGAGAATTCAATCTCAGTCAATAATAATAATAATAATAATAATAATAATAATAATAATAATAATAATAATAATAATGATAATAATAATAATAAAAATAATAATAATAATAATAATAATAATAATAATAATAATAATAATAATAATAATAATAATAATAATAATAATAATAATAATAATAATAATAATAATAATAATAATAATAATAATAATAATAATAATAATAATAATAATAATAATAATAATAATAATAATAATAATAATAATAATAATAATAATAATAATAATAATAATAATAATAATAATAATAATAATAATAATAATAATAATAATGAAGATCTTTATTTCTGAATATGTCAATATAGAATGAAATTGTGTCACCCAACGGTTCCGAACATTCAGAATATCTGCCAAGTTTTTAAATTGATGTATAAGGTTAATTCTCTCAATTCGTGGTTACATAATTGTTGAAGAAAATACTCGGATAATGGGTATGGTTCAAGTTGGAGTAGTTTTTCCTTTCCTTCCTTTCAAATAGAGTAGTATTGGTTATTATACCCAATAGTTCGGTTGATTCTTCTGATCGAACTGTACTATATTCATGAATTAATTTTCTTTTTTAAAAGACTTATTCATCGTGTACATTACAACTGATGTTTTGTCTTTATTAACTACGAGTCTATTATTGTCAAACCAGGTTTTAATCTGTTTGTACGGGTCTTGTGCATTTGTTTTCATCTCTTCTAAGTCTCTTTCTCCTATAATTATATTTGTGTCATCTGCAAATCCAGTTATCACGTTTTCAGTCACAGAGTACATATCATTGATAAATATGACAAATAGAATTGAACCTAACACGCTGCCTTGAGACACGCCATAATTGGATTGTGGTATTTCTGATTTCAATTCTCTTCCTACCTTTGAAATACAAACTCTTTGATGTCGGTCCATTAGGTATGATTGAAACCATTCACCTGCAATTCCTCTAATACCTATATAATCCAATTTTATCAACAAAAGCAGTCTATCTAGACAATCATACGCACTTGATTGGTCCAAAACTAGACCTAGAGCTAATTCATTATTCTCAAGCAGGTTAATTATTTCTTTTGTAAATTGATATATTGCTGACTGAGTTGAATTTCCTCTTAGGTAACCATGGTGGGAATTACTTTTAATGTTACCTGTTTTCAAAAAGTTCACTAACCTTGTAAACATGGCTTGAACTTTGGAAAAGGAGGATAGCCAACTAATCGGCCTATAGTGTCCCATTGCCGATATTTCACCCTTTCCAATGTGTTATGAAGTGGAGAAAAAAGCCAGATAAAAACGAGGTAGAGGGTAACAAAAAACTTTTGAATTAGGACTAGGATATTTCGAACACAAAAATTCATAAGGGATAAAAGGAGAGAACAATCAACTAGAAACCTTATCAACCCAAATTAATATGTTCATACAAACCTGCGTACGTTTGGAGAAGGTAGCCATCTCAAAGTTCAAAATTAATTCAATATTTGAAAGGATAAACCAAAACAACGATTTGGTATTTTTGAGTGTAAATTTTGTGTGGCCGATTAGATTCTTTCTCTTATTGAGTTACTGATTTTTACAGTTCCACTAGTGAAATACTCCAAAAAGCACACAAAGCATTTTTTATCACTTCCCAGAACAATGTTTTAGAGATAAGATCACACGTATTAATTGCATTCCCAATCACGTATCAATTTCGTATGTGGTTATCAAAAAAAAAGTAAATATGGCTTGTGTTTCATGTACAGGACCTTCTTGGTATCGACAATTGTGCACCGATTCCGGACCTGTTTAAATAATTTTGATTTTCGTCTAAACTCATGAATAACGAAATATACATCCGAGATAAAATTTCCATTTTCAAATTCAACAACAGAATATTAATTACGCAACGTGCGATATTGTAAGTTAGAATTCGTTGCCTTGCTGTAGAGCATCGGGAATCCCGATAACTTCGACGTTTGCGACTCAATGAACATTGATTGTCAAAGTTGTTGAGTCCTCAATGTAAATTCCATCCCGTACTTCTTCAGTAGTTCGACTAAGTTTGCAGATAAGTGCAGAGCTATACACAAAACAAGAAGTTGTACTCATGGGTTTCCCAGTGAACCAGACTTGTAAAGATTGAATTCAACTTCGTCAAGGCAAGATAGTGTTCCGTTATCTGCGATTCGTACACAGAACTGAGATCAGAGTGACCTGGGCAGTGATATCAAGGTTGAACTGTTAGAATACAAAAACTGAAACAATTAAGTATGCATTCGAAAACATTGTTGTTATTAGTTTTGTGCTCTATTCTTTGCAAGTCTTATGCAGGTAAGTTTTAATTTCTATATGAATAAAACACATTGTCATATTTTTATTTTTGTCTAATGTTTTGTTAATTGAAATATTTCGAGAGATTCGATAACCCATTTGTTTTGTACTTTTACTTTTCCAAATAAACAGTTCTAGCTAGTTAGGATATAAGATGATTATTTTTCAGATCCAAGTTGGAAAAAACGCTATTTCTGTTTTGTTGCATGCTTTATTTCATTTTATAATATAAACAATTATAAAATACTTTTATTCACGTTCTGGGTTCACAACAATAACATTTCATAGCTCATGCTTTTTGACATAAAAATAATTTAGTACAAAATTCCTAGAATATATATAATTCAATTATTTCACAAAGACTGTGCTGAGCATTTATATATGTATATATATATATATATATATATATATATATATATATATATATATATATATATATATATATATATATATATATATATATATATATTTATAATTTTGATCTGCTGATTGATTTCAGTTTGAGTTATTACAATACTCAAGAATGGAATCGGATAAATGAGCCTATTTTTTCTACAAAGCTTCAACTTCTAGATACTATTTATTGTTATTTCTTTAGTTTTTCTGTCCTCGCGTCCATTGACACTGAGCGTTTCTTCCTTGTTCCTCCGCAAATTTTATTCATGAATTTAAATTTTTGTGGAAAATAGAGTTTTCTGAAACATTTACTAATGTTATAAATATCCTGATTCTCAAAAATAACACAATAGACTGGAGAAATTGCTCATTCGATTATTTTTATTTGGCGTTTTGTCTCAATATTCAGCTGTGGTGATATTTTGAGAAAATAGTTGCTGATCTGTCTTTAAAAAAATGGGAAGGAAATCACTGAAAATCGATATTCTCTTAGTGTTTTTCGAATTTTCGTCCTTGCACATTGTTGTTGAAAAAGTAATATATTCCTAATAGTCAAGAAATATATCTATTAATATTTTGCAGACACGTACACCTTCAAAATAGCGATTTTATATTAGCATATATTATAAAGATCAATATTTTTGAACAACAGGAACGGAGACCGAGATTGAAATTGTAATATTCGATACTTGCGACATATACTTCGAGATATCATGTCATTATTCAGGGTTTATACAATTAACTAAAAAACAAACAACACTAGTAAATCTTTCGAATCATTCAGAAATGGGTTGGTAGCCAAATAACAAAACAATACGTCGAGTTTATCGAAAAAATTTTGACGCATTCAGCTTTGTATTTTCAATTTATTCGACTCTTCAACAGTGTTCCACAGAGTTTCTATGAGAATTCAATCAACTGAGTAGGTATATAGTTCATATGAAATGTATATCTAATATCATGGTTTCCTTAGATGAATCGGATACTTGTAAAACAGCCACTGAAACTGCAGGACAATGTATTGTGATAAGACAATGTGCCTCTCTCTACGCTTTACTGATCAAGAAACCTATGAGTCAAGCAGACACAAATTTATTGCGAAGGTCTCATTGTGGATTCGAAGGTAATATCCCAAAAGTATGCTGTCCTAATGAAGCAGATACAATGGCCAATAGGGCACCTATACCAGGTAAACTACAGATTCTGATTAATGAACAACATAAAATTTAAATTCCCTATAAATTATATTTGGATATAAACTATCTAAAACAATTCTTGATCAACACAGTTGATCAAATCGTGTTTTAGGTAGAAAGATTCAAAAGACTTTCATTGCAGTGAAAATTTTTTCTGTAGACTAAATTTCAGATTTGGATCCAAGGAAAGAATTTCATTGAACTTACTCGAACTCAATTCCACAGAGTATAGGAGGTAGTGCTAGAAAAATATTCATTGATATTTGAGAAGCATTTCGCGAGAAGTACACCGCGAATGTTAGATAATAAAAAAGGTTGCGCATTTAGAAATATATCATCCTTCAAAAGTCGCAACGCTTCATGACAATTTGTTCAACAATAGGTAGTGACTGTTTTGTTTTCCTGTGATATATTTCGTGGAACTAATTGATAATTAAATATGCGAGTCATCGCATACGATAAAAATAAAAATAATAATCAGTATATTCATACGTGTAATGAATAGTTCTTATATTTAGTACTCATTATTCATGTGGTATGTGTTCGACAAATGTTCGAACTTCAAATGAAAAAATTGTTCCTTAGTGATTCGAAAGGATTGAATTTTTTTTCACATTCACTTCTTAAACACAATAGGATGATATCACCTTAAGATATCCGTAAACTACGAAAGGACATATATTGTACTTATAGATTTTTTTCTGTCTCTGAAACAATCAACATATTTCGCAAAATTCGACATGTCAATGAGATATGAATTTCGATCAGCAATTTCACTGTAATGATCTACAACACATGAGATGAAGGAAGACTTTCTAGACTAGAAGACTGTCTGAAGAAACCAAAAATATCAAGTGCAACAAAAAGTAGACAAAAGAAAATGCATTTTTAACAATAAGGTGTATCGAAAGATGCCGATTTCGTAGTAGATTTATTTCAAGTCATGATGTGCTTCCCATGCCAACAATTGACCTCAGAAGCTCATTGAAGGCCCCATATAACAAATAATACATAGCTTGAATTTCTAGGACTTCCATAGATGCTCAATGCAGGAAAGTTAAAATTTTCGAGATGTGAGCGTACAGGATAATATTGAGGAAGAAACGAAGAAGTGGTACAGAAAGTACATAAGAAAATAGAAGTATTGCAAAAAATTAACACAAGCAACTTGGAGCCTCTTAGATATATAAACAGAAAGACTAAGTACGAGCTGCTGCAGTTAATCGTTCAAGGCAAGATCCAAGGAGACCACGGTATTGGTAGAAGAAGAAGATCCTGGCCCTAGAATTCACTACTATTCACTATTCACTACTAAGAATATGACGATAGTACCGCAACGTGCAAATCGTCTATATGATCGCTGATCTTCAGTAGAAGATGGCATAAAAAGAAAAATGAGATAGAGCTTCGTTCTCGATGTTCCGGTTCTGTCATTTGTAGTTGGAACTACAGAAAGAAGATTCGAATCATGTCTGATGAAACACATCACCCACTGTGATGAAGTGAAACTGATGGCATACTTTCTCGTCTAGTATTCTAACATCTTGTGACTTGTGGCCACTATAAAAGATTATCACGAAAAATGTCAATGTTTACCTATTGAGATATCCGAAAACACTAACGAATTGAATAACAAGGAGAAATCATAGAAGTTAGGCAGCGTTTGGTATCCGACGTTATATAAAATCAACATCAGAATGCTGAGACTTGGCTGCTAGTGACTTAGTATTTCTAAGATATCTGTTTCTAAGAATCGAGGGTCTCGCTCAGATAGATGCCCGACAAGTTCACAAGTCAGAATTCAGTAGTTCCAGAACATTTGCTGAGTACACTTTTATGTCGGAGAACTAGTCCATGAAATATACTATTTAAGATATGTCATATTTACAAATCAAAAGTGTAAAAAAAGTGAAAAGAGTCAACAATTTGTACAAGTTGATTATGTAAATTATTTCTAATTAGTAGAGATTGTATTTGAATGACTGTATATAGAAATAAAATATTAATTTATCTCTATTTCAAGAAGAATGTGTCGGTATTTCCAAATACGCCCAATGTATTATTCTACAAATGTCTTGACTCAAGATGGTAGTATTGAGGTAGTTCACACAAGTTCTTAACATTCTCCGCATGCATACAAGATCACGGAAAAAACAAATTGATAAATCTCTTTTGAATAAATTGTTGATCATGATTTCTGTTAAAGGTGACGATGTTCTTCCATCGAACACAACAAATCTGCTTCCTGATACTGCAGACTGCGGAATTGACACTGGTAAAAGAATAGTTGGTGGCGAAAGCACAGAACTGGACGAATTTCCATGGATGGCTTTGATTATTTACGATTTACGTAAGTATATCGAGAATTGTAATTTATGTTTATAATGTGACGTGATTGAGAAATTCAACGATCCAATCACTTCTCAGAATATAAGTACTTCACTGTTTGGAATGCTAAAATTCCAAATCTAAACAAAGCAGAAGAAAAAATCCATATGAATTGGATTCAATTCGAAAATAGATTTACGTTCATAATTCTTGAATTTGGTTAATGTTGGCTTCAATGTTGACTTTAAGTGCTCTAGGACTTCTTATTGAATTCATTCAATTTGAACTGATGGTAGTGATGTTTGTCTTCAGCTAACAGTCGACAGGGATATGGATGTGGAGGTGTACTCATCAGTAAAAGATACGTACTAACTGCAGCGCATTGCCTGAAGGGTAAAGGTCTTCCAAAAACATGGAGACTGTAAGTAGCCACATCTAATTAATATATTTTATTAAGAATTTATGACCGCTGTTTCCCTTTTCGAGATGATAGTTCGTAGTCAACTAGAATTCCTCCTCTTCTAGCTATTCATTCCCTTTGAATCCAGGAATCCTTAGTAATACCGTTGTATCGACGAATTCTTCACAAATATCGGCTAATCTCTTGGTTATAAGATGTTGAGATTTTACTATCTTGGCGAGATCAGGTAACTTTGAGCGGCAACTGTTCAAAATTTTTGAGCAAGTACTGCATCGTATTTTTTATTTTCATATTTCTAGTCAATGGTCATTTTGACATAAAAAACATATGCACCTATGTCTATTTCAGTTTGAAAGGAAAGGAAAGTTAATGATCAAAATGAAAGAAATTTCTACAATGCTTTGGCACTAATATTTTCGCAATGGCAAAAAGGCAATTGAAACGTGAAGAATAGTTTTTGCACGTGCCTGTTGAATCCTAAAACATTTCATATCAATTCTCTTATAGAATGTAGCGTATTATGTACCATTGCAAATCTTGTTGTTTGATGTTTATTTGAGAAAGTGTTCAATATTCTCAGATCTGCAGTGCGACTTGGTGAGTACGACAAAGACTCCGACAACGATTGTATCAATAACGGATTCACCAAAGAGTGCCTGAAGTCGCCACCCATTGACGTCCAAGTGCAAGAAAGAATTGCACATGAGAACTATGATCCAGAGGATCCAGATCAAAAGCACGATATTGCATTGTTGAGGCTTAGGAAGGAGGTGGAATATACTGGTAAGTTACTTCTTTAGAGATTGTTTTCTTTGAACTGTACATTAGCTTCTTCAGGTTCTAAACATAAACATGAATATATTATTAACACCTCCATACTAAATCTATAATCACGACTGTTGTTTCAGATTATATAAAACCGATATGCTTACCCCTGCTCGAGTCAGAAAGGCAAAAAACGTATAGTGGTGCCAACTTAACAGTGTCAGGATGGGGACAAACTGAAAATCGTTCATCCAGCAATGTCAAACTAAAACTTGTGGTGAGATGATGAGGTGTTATTTTCTATTAATTCAGGAGTAATAGAACATACGTAGCTTCTTATCGATGGGTATTTCATAATTGCTACATCTATTCTATAGGCAAAATATATCTGTCGAATATATGCATAATATGAGAACACACATACACTTGAAACGTATTACCCCCATGAAACTGAAATATGCAATAAATATATCTTGAATATAAAAATATTCATTCTAAAATATATAAATGATATTCGGCAAATATATGAGAAAAATATGATAATATCTAACACGCGAAATATTTTTTTCAGTAAGACACTTTTTGCCGTTTTCATCTCGTATTTATATCGATAATATATTATTATATATTCTTATATAATTAATTATATATATATATATATATATATATATATTATATATATATATATATATATATATATATATATATATATATATATATATATATATATATATATATATATATATATATATATATATATATATATATATATATATATATATATATATATATATATCTATTTACCCAACTGAAATGACAATTTATGATAATTCAGAACAATACTTATAATACTATATCCATTATAACAAGAATTTACATTCTTATAAAAGGGCAAAACACAAAGATCTTGGACAAAAAGGAAAACTCTCAGAAGTATATAGAAGTATATATTTAAATATTGAGAGAGAAGCATATATAATTTCAAAACTTATATTGAGTATAATTATTAACTCAAAAATATCGAGAAAAATATTTTTTTTGAAAAGAGTTGGTAAAATTTTGAGTAGTTATATGAAATTGTGATTATGCAAACCACACTTGGACTACTTTTCTATCCTGATGCTTGGCTCTAGTGCTTATAAATTAAATGAATTACAAAAAACTCAAAATAGAGCCATGAGGAAAGTATTAAAATATAATAGAGACACATCAGTAAATAGAATGCTAAAAATATTAAATATTACGAGTGTGAAACGAAAGCTTATGTTCCCTTTATTAGAATTCATTTATAGAATTGAACAACATATGGTTCACAAGTATTTACTATTTTATTCGAAGATATAAGTAATGTAGGGATCCTCACTGTTATGAAACTACAATTAGGCAAAATTTTCATATACGAGAATGTAATTCAACAAGGACATTAACTAGTGCCACTTATAAAGGTTTAAAGAAATTCAATGATTTGCCAATGCACATAAGAGACTGTAAAAATTACAAAATATTCAAGAAAAGTTGAGAGAATATGTTATAGATAGATGAATAATAGTTTTGTTTAGAAATTATAGGCCTGTAACAGATAGCTATGCTTAAATAAAGTGAATTATTATTATTTTGATATTGGAGTATTGATGTTTGATATATACTCATATATTCAACCATCTTAATATTGACTTGATACGTTTTAATCTGAGTTAGATTGTAATTTTCAATTGGCGATGGAAAAATAAATGCCTTATTCGGTCTTTTGTCTACCTTAAAATATATACAATGCAAAAGCTGAGTATCGTTCTTAATTGTAGGTTCCTGTAAAAAGTAACGCAAATTGTAACTCCATCTACAAGGATGCCAACCGAAAGCTGAGTGAACAGCAGTTATGCGCTGGTGGTGAGAAAAACAAGGATTCATGCAAGGGTGATAGTGGAGGACCGTTGATGACGATCAGCATTGATGAATACGGGGATGCCATCTGGTATGCCGTTGGTATTGTATCCTACGGTCCGGACCCTTGTGGAACACCAGGATGGCCTGGAGTGTATACGAGAGTCTCCAAGTATATGGGGTGGATACTGAGAAACATGAAACCTTGATTCTTTGCCTGCACTAGACAATTTGAATATAAATTATTAAATAGAATAATAACGAATTTTATGCTTTACATGACGATCTAGACAGTGTCTCAGACTTAGGCAATTGAAATGACAACCAATTATTTTGACGAGGAGTGATGATTTTGTCAAAATGTTTTCTTATGATTAGATATGTTTTTATGTGATTATGGAAAGTTCGAATGTGTATGAAAATTAGAGAATCGAAATAAATACATCATTGTCATGTCTTTTCTATCGGAATTCTTTATTTAAAATTTCGTACAATGACTAGCTCAGCTATATATATATATTATATAAATATATATATATATATATATATATATATATATATATATATATATATATATATATATATATATATATATATATATATATATATATATATACTAAATACACTGATCACATTCATTGACTTCAAGAAAGCAAATGATTCGGTAGATCGCGAAACCCTTTTTGAAATCATGGAAGAATTCGGAATAGATCGAAAGACCCGAAAAATTATAGAACAGGCATTTACAGGTACAACTTAAATTTATGGGCGAAGTATCAGATCCCTCTGAAATCAAAACCGGTGTGCGGCAGGGGGCGGACTTTCGCCAATTCTTTCCAATATCGTTTTAGAAAAGATCATTAGGGAAAGGGAACTACACGTAACGGGCATACAAGTGGGTGTTAAAAAAGAAAATAGAATAAACGTCAGATGTCTCGCCTTTGCAGACGATATCATCGCAGACAAAAGAACTCAAGCCATTCTCGCCGTAGAATGACTATATGACTACTATGACACTGCGCAAAAAACCGGGTTACAAATTTCTCATGATGAAACCAAGTGCATGAAAAGAAAACCAAAAAATAAATTCTCTCGTATCACAAAACATGGTGAAATTCTGCTAGTTGGCCATTATAAATATCTCGGGGAAGTTATACAGTCCTCAGGTTTAAACCGAACCGCTAATGAACAGAGAATTACCAAGCTCCATAGGGCCTACAAACTAACACGGGCTCACTATATCAAAAAGTGCATTTCGAGAGGCGCCAAATTGAGGCATTATAACACAACGATTCTTCCAGAAGCAATCTACGCGTCTGAAACGATGGTTATTGACGGTCATTCAAGAATTAGAGAAATAGATAAACAAGAACGGAAAATTCTCAGAAAGATTTACGGGATAATCAATAGAAACGGCATTTGGATAAAAAGACCTCAGAATGAACTGTATCAAAAGATAAATATGATAACGGAAGAAATCAGAAAACGAAGAGCAAAGTTCTATGCACATGTTTACAGAATGAAACAGTCCAGAATACCGAAGAAACTACTCGATATAATTATGAATAGTAAATGCGGAAAAGAGTGGCTTAAAGAGGTCCAAAAGGATCTACAACAGATCAATATAAAAAATCTCGAAGACCGCACTGAATGTCGCTATAAAATCGCACATGTGAAGTTTGAGCAAAAGCCAAATCGTCAACCTGGAGTGAAATGGACAGACGAACGGACGAAAGGGCATTCAGTTAGGATGAAGCGTTTTTGGGAGGCAAAAAAGATGAAGCAAAAGTCCTAATAATTGCGAATTCAAGTTCAGTCGCTCTCCTCATGGGGAACCATCCTTATAATAATAATAATATATATTATTATTCTGACATGTACATGTACAATCGTAATAATAATAATATATATTATTATTATGACGGGACATGTACAATGTGTTTTAGAGGATACATCTTAGAAAAATATGGGAATCGATGCCACTCCTCACGAAAGTGCAAGACAGCTGTTTCGTTCTACAAAAAACTCGTCAGTTGTGTCACGTTCATCCGCGTGAAGCAACAATTTCAATTGCCAGGTTGAAATTTTCTCATAATCCCATGCGAGGAACCGTTGTGAAGTAATGAATACTGTACAATTTAATGAACTTGATAGAAAAAAACTCTAAGATCATAGATACACCAAACATTGACTGTTCACTTATCTATACCTGTAGGTTTCTATTGAATTGTAATGTCTATCTGACAAATGATCTCTTATGATTTTCTCAAATATCAATAGATAGCGTTAGTAGTATGCTCGCGATTCTTTCTGTATTTCGGATGTCTTCGGCGATACTTCTAAGGAATTGAAAATATGTATAACTATATACACACATACATACGTGAATACAAAAACATATAACTTTTGTGCTAATAGCACTAAATGAAATATTTGAGAAAAAAGTAGAACATGCATTCGAAAAATGTATATCAATTGAAAGAATGTTACAGTGGAGCTAGGCTATATGAACTTGTACGATATGATGCCTCCGTTATCCTTCAGGGGATAAATGTTAGAGACATATAGAAATCGATGTTACACCTGATGAAAGCATTATATATATATATATATATATATATATATATATATATATATATATAAATATATATATATATATATATATATATATATATATATATATATATATATATATATATATATATATATATATATATATATATATATATATATATATATATATGAAATATTCTGTGTTTCAATCCGTTTATTTTGTGGAAGGTAATGTGAATTTTCACGACGTTTCACCGAAATACTCTCTCGTATTTCACCCCCGGAATACATTTCATAATGTTAGCATAACGTTGCAACGCTGAAAATATTTTAGATTGATAAAAGCCTAGTAAACTATTTCAGCTACCAAATTTCCAGAGAGATGCCATATCTAGTTTTCCGTCAACGTTTAAGGTGTGAAAATCCACCATCAACTTGTTCATTCATTTTAATAGTTGAAATTTAGCAGTTTTTCATTTTAGGTCTCATGATTATGATTGAAATCTATCATTAAGCGCAAAAAAATAACAACATTGAACATTTACAATATTGCAGGCTGTTACTTCTTAGAATCAAGATGACGGTTTTATTCATATGAAAAAGTGGTGAATGCGAATAGGAGTTATAGTGATACATGTTATAACTTTCAAGTAGAGGTAGAAACAGTTGAAAATTCAATGGACGCAATCAACATTACTAATTTGTGTATTTAATGTTTCTGGATAGGAGAATGATAGCAGTAGTTCTTGCTGTGCCTATTAATTACACAAATTCATTAAGACAGCACAGCCGGAAATAAAGCTATTATCCATATTCTTTCATCATATGGCCATTTTCGTTTTATTTACTCGCTAATATATTAATGCAGAACTAGACGAGGCGGAGATCCATGTTTTATTTAAGATTCGAAGTGAGATTTTTCGTGTAGCAGTTCTATAATCTACTTGCCAAAGACAAAGTTGAATGTTGAGAATCCTGGATGTTGTTTCTATTAAGTGATATACCTGACTACCCAAAACGATAAACTTCGATAACTCTCTCTATTATTTACGTGTGATCCTCTTCTTCATTCATACCTATATTAATTTCTTATGATTTCTAGAGGTCAGTTCAAAGAAATTAAGTGACTGTTGAAATAAAGTCTTGCTGACAAACAAGAAAAACATTTTCATGATTGAAATCTCAAAATAAAAAGTTGAAATCTGAAACGATCTATGTACCTACACAAATTAAATCCTACACGAACTAGTGCCTATAAAACAAATCAATTAAAGCATCCACTTCATGTTTACGTTAATATGATTCAATCAATATCTTTAAATTACTATCGAAACAAAAGTGCTGAACATTTACATGCATTGATTTATATTTCTCTTACTACTTATATGTGTATTTTGTGTTGCCGAAGTTTGCTTGCAGTACATATCCCAACAAAACAGCACAACTGTTTTTCAATTTTAAATACCTAACTCTTCAATTGATCTGAAGGAGAAATATCATTCAATCCGTTGATATACTCTATTTGGTAAAGATTTATTATTATATTTGAGAGTGTACTTCTTTGAGATTCTTTAGTTTGTTACTCTCTAGAGAATGTTGACAATATGGGGATGATCCTCTAGAATTAAAAAATTTTATTATGTAACTGAGAACGACAGAAACAGTTTTGTTATTTTCTTCGGTTGTCGAAATATTTGTGTTTTATTAAAACTGATACTGTAGAGATTGAAATAAGTAAACTTGTCTTTTCACATTTCAATTCTATATTTACGTAACATACAATTCAGTACGTTCTTATGGTTTTCGTATACAATGCTTTAAATTAGTGTAACTTCTTGAATACTTTTTATTAATACTAAATTAGTATTACTCAGTGCTTTAAAATATTATAAACATATAAATCTTGATAATCCTTCCAAGCAATATCTAGATCTTCAATTACTGGACGTGTAGGACTTATCCGTGACCATAAACGCCTCGTATTATGGGTCCCAAAAATAATTCCTATTACACTAATATTCAAGTGAATCCTTTAAACTCTAATACCGAAATAAAACAAAAAATCCCGCAGCAGGATTTGAGCCCAGCATATTTGATTCATGAAAAACAAATTTTCATCTGCTTCAATTAATGTTACACCATGATAATTTTTTCATTTGTGAGAATATTAAGCACATATGGGTTTGTTTTCTGCATGCGAGGAGTATCACCTTAAATTAGAATTCAGTTTGATGATGCTTCTTGTAGGTTTAAGATATTGTCTTGACGTCGCGTGTGTTTATAGTTTTTTCAAGCTGCCTTGACGAAGAGTTTGAAATTAATTTCATTTCTGTTTGATTTATTATTATGAACGTTCAAAAAGTTAAATGCAATACTATCTTGAGGTGAATGAATAAGTAGAACACTATTTTACTTAGAGCAATTGAACTGTCTTCACAATATAGTCAGAATATAGTTCAAAATATAGTTCTGGACATAATATTCGGAGAAGGCACAAGTAATTGATGTTGCATTATTGTTCAAAATGATTAGGTAAGTGTAAATTCCTATTTGACAATTTCTCAATATATTTGAGAGCATTTTCATATAAATAGGGATAAAATTTGGAATATTTGGAATTCTGTGCTTATGAAATAACCTCGAATTATCGAAGGTCGAAACAGGAAGTCAGGCATTCAAAACAATGAATAGTGAAAAGGGTTTTTCCAAATAAATCAAGTGTGATAATTGTGTTGCTACCATTGTACAGAGAGATGAATAATATACGCAAGTGAATAACTCATTAAGTCATTGAATACTGAAAACAGTTTCAGAGAGAATATATTCATTTTTCGATATTTTTTTCTATCCTTTTAGATAAGCTTCACAAATTTGGATCAAATTTGACACATACCTATATAGATTACAGTCTAGAATAGCCTATGAATGAATGGATTATTTCGTTCATTTAATCTTCTTCTATTGATATATATATATATATATATATATATATATATATATATATATATATATATATATATATATATATATATATATATATATATATATATATATATATATATATATATATATATATATATATATATATATATATATATATATATATATATATATATATATATATATATATATATGAAAATGAAAATTCCTAAATGAAGATTTCCTATATATATATATATATATATATATATATATATATATATATATATATATATATATATATATATATATATATATATATATATTTAAAGTTTTTAGCATTAACAGGCTTTTTTAATATGAAAAAGTTTATTTCTGTTGACGTTTCGTTGTTACCTAAATTGAATTGTTGACGAAACGCCAACAGAAATAAACTTTTTCATATTAAAAAAGCCTGTTAATGCTAAAAACTTTCAAAATAAATACCTCAAACAGGCAATAAATCAATTTCAAGATATATATATATATATATATATATATATATATATATATATATATATATATATATATATATATATATATATATACATATGCATATCCCGGAGATTGGTAGCAGCCGTTGACACGTGTTTCGATCTTATTGGATCTCCTCAGAACGGCGTAGCCCCTCAACGTACAACCTTCTAGTTGTACGTTGAAATTTCACAGAATTTCAGTAGAATAATCAAAGAGAGTCCACGTGTGTAGAAACCCCTGCAACTTTCATTGATTATCTTCAATAATCAAGGAAATCTCCGTTATTTCATGAATTTCTCGCTGATAAATGTGAATCTTGTTATGTTTAGATAGATGTTGCTATTTCAATAACGCCACAACGGCTGCATGACATTGGATGTAATTTTGAAGTTTAATATCCCGTCTATAATAGATAATTAGTCGGGAATAACACATAGAATACTCTCCATATCGGAAAAAAGACAGTTACCGAGCTATAAAAAAATTGTGGTCCACATGGTCGAACATGCCTTTCACTAATAATGAAATTCCTCACTATTTTTGTCCTCACTTACATTGCCTATAAATTTGAGTTTAAATTCTGAAAAAAACCATGACTGAATAATATTTGAACTATATTAAACTGAATAATAAAATGGTAAAATCAGATTGAACTTCGGAAAATTGAATAAGATTGACAATTGATGTCGCTAAGCCTGAAGCAGAAATATGGAAAAAAATAAATTGAAATAAAATAAAATGAAAAATTTTTTTCAGCCCATAAACAGATCAAAACAGATTTACAGATTCAAATATTTAAATCTCATTGAGTCATATTGTGCTTCAGAATTCAAACTAATATTTATAGGCATTGGAAGCTCGACAAAAACGTGGAGAATCTACATTGCTCAAAAACCTTTGAACAAACAAAATCCCTGTTTTACTCGTATCTGGATCACGAAACGAAGATGAAAGAAGACGAAACGTTGCAATGTTTCGGATTCAACAATTCAATTTATGAATTATCATTATAGTGGATTTATTTATCTAGTGAATGTGTTTCTTTGAATAGAAATATACGTTCATGAAGAATGAACTCACAATTCTTAAAGCGTGCGCTAAAATAAGACGCTTCTGATATTTTTGAAATATTTGAAAGTATTCGGATCGACTTTATTCAGTGTTATTCTTTCGAATAATGTGATAGTATTGCAATATAAGAGACAAATTGACGATCAAAGAAAGTGTTCTTGTAGATTATTCAAAACATCAATAATAATTGCGAAAGTACATTACGGAGAGTACCTAATCACAAATATTTTCATTAATTAATCGACATTTCAATCACTATTTGAGTATGGAAATTATTATCTTATATATCATATAAGATGGTGAACTTTCTCGACTAAAAGCGAATTCCATTAATGATTAACTGAATGCAAATCCTCACAATAATTATATGTTGCGTACCTTTATATGAAAATATCTTGAATTATTAATTAACCGCAAGTTGCAAGTTTCGTCTCAATGTCTCCAATGCCCATTCGACCGGTTGGTAGTAACTTGAAGGTGTGATCTTGTTTGTGGTTTTTACCTTTCGAAATTGACTGTTTTGTTTCATTTCAAATCCATCTGGAATTCGGTCCTTATTTTGGTACAGTTAGCTGATGATATTCGATTGTTTGGTCTCATTATGCAATAGCCGTTGGATTCATTCATCTGACAATCTTTGTTGATGTGTTTCTTCTGTTGAAGATATAAATCACGGAGAACTTTGAGATAATGACTAGGAGAATGAATTTGGTGCAAACTCGAATGTAATAATTGTTCACATTACGATTGATTGATAGTTTATCCAGGAAAAATTTAATATCAATTCGATTGTTTGGAGTCAGGAATGAATCCAGGAAATTAATGGAATGATAAAATTGTTATTCAATAATAATATGTTAAAACAAATTCATATGTGATATTGCAATTTCAGAGAAAAAAAAATTCAGCAATTTCTTTTGAGATTTTGAAATCATTCGAAATTTTTGGGAAAAATTTGCTTAAATGATAATTCAGATAATTAGCTTCATAATTAGTTTTAGATAATTACTAATATAACGCTTGTTATATATATATATATATATATATATATATATATATATATATATATATATATATATATATATATATATATATATATATTATATAGATTTAGATTAGGGATTCTGGAAATTCTACCTATAATGCACGTATAATATATACTCTTCATGCCTATTTTTCAAAACACTGCATTCCTTCCTCAGGGCAATCAATATGGGGTTATCACATTTGTCATGCATTGTATCATGTATTTCATTCGATTTCATCATCAAAAATGGGAAACGAATCAAAACTAGAATAAGATCAAAATCGAAACAATTCGTGTGATTCCATAAGTTTCACCAATATTTCAAATAGCTTCAGCTCGCGTTTCGAATCTTCAGATCGACAAAATGAAGCGCACATCATATATTATTTGATCTTATCTTGTATAAATTCTCAAATTCAAATCACCCTACCACTTGAGGTGAATGTAGTCGAATATGAGGAAACTGGGGTTAAAACAATAAATTATTGACATTGTGAAATAATTTTTGCATTTTATTATCATAAACAGGAGCTGAATGATTACACTCGTAAACAGCAATTTTCTTGTCTTAGATTTGTGACTTATTTTAGACTAAATTTTGGTCTATAAATTCAAAAATATTATAAATTTTTCTCTATCACGTCAAGTTTTTGAACTACAGGATATCTTGTGTTTACCTAAAAGTCATACAAAATTGAATACCAGAGGAGAATAAAGTGGGTACAAACCAAATATATTAGAATATTTTACTCATAGAAAGGTTATTATAATATCAAAAGTTTAATTGTTTTTATATAAAAAATAGAAAAACACATTAGGGAAAAATTTTCGCTTATAACTTTTCCTAGAATGTTCAATCAGGGGACATTCTTGCTTGATGCTCCAACAATAGTCAGCCATCATACTGATATCTCATCTACCTTGATACCCTGCCTCCATAACGTTCAAATCTTGGCGGAATCGCTTACTCTGTTCATCACTAACAGCGCCAAGATTTTCTGGAATGTTAGCAGGATGGCTATGTAAGAAATGCAGTTTGATACTTATGTTACGCCAAGCTTTTTGAAGCTTTCTAAGAGTTGTTGAACAATTTCGACGGCATTCTGGGCTCTTGTGTTCTCAAGAAAGTCCATGAAAATACTTTTGAATGTCAAGCAAGCAATCTTTTCAAGTTCGGTCATTGTTTCAGTTCATTTATAGTTGCCAAATATGTGGCCGATCAAAAACATCAGCCTTTATCTTCTTATATGACAAGCTAGGAAATGCAGAAATGATATACTTTTGAAACAGTCGCCTTCAGTTGACAAAGCTTCAACAAATTGCTTCATGAGATCTAGTTTTATATACAAAGGCGGAAATATAATATTTTCTTCTGTCGACAAGTGGCTGATTTAGAATGTTTGGCAGGATTTAGAATAAGCAGGTTTCAGGTCAGATCTTGGCGGCCATTTTGACTGCACCCAATGCTTCTCACAAGCTTTGCTGTCCCATATACATAAAAAACAGGGATACGTGGTATATCCTCGTTGCTGACCAAGCAGAAAACAAACCATTTTAAGGTCAACACAGATGATCCATTGGTGTAAGTTATATTGCAATGTCAATGATCTTCTTTATGTCTTCGTATTCTTCATGCAAAAAAACTGAATGACCTATTGGGATTGAACCATATAAATTTTCATTGTGGAGGAAAATACACTTCAAGCTACGTCTTGAGCTATCTACAAACAATCGCCATTCAGTTGCGTTATAGTCTGAAATTCCCAATTCTTTCATTAAACCAGCTATGTTATGGAACTACACAAATCTATGTGTACTCCAAAAGAACTTCAGAAATGCAGTTTCTCCCGATCGAAAGTAGGTGACTTCAGCTTATTACCTTCTCCAGTCGTTACTGGAGTTCCACCGACAGGAGTGCAGTAGGACTCTCTGTAATTCGCGTTCAATTCCGCGAAGCGTAATAGTATGTGTATCAACCGTGGAAAAAACTTGACGTAATAGAAAAAAACTGATTAAGTTTTGGAATCACCATGTCAATTTATCTCTATAACAGCCTAAAAATCGAAGTCAACAGAAATGTTGTTACAAATGCTTCTCAGGGGAAATCATTGAGTAATGCTTCTACAAAAATCTTTTACTGAAGTCAAAGTTACTCACTTGAAGTGGCTAGTTAGAATTCTTGCAATAACTGTTGAGTTTTATTTATTATTTCATAAAAATAGAGATTATTTTCTTATTACTTCTATCTTTCCAACGTTTCACATCTCTTCGTTTCACTTCCTCGTTTCAACGAATGCGTTTCGACGTATTCTGTCCCATTAATATTTGAATCACCCTCGTAGCTCGATGAAGAACTTGGAATATTCGTAGCAGTTTGAGTTTATAAAGTTGAAATGCAATAACTTTTCGATTCGCAATTTCTAGTCGAATTATCTGAATATTCTTGATGTCACACTCGATCGATGAAGAAAAGGGATTGAACGATATCGAATGTGAAATATGAGGTGTTCGATACAGATTTATTGCGGTGCTTTGAATTATCAAATGTGTCGCAATGCATCAAAGTCACAGATGAACAAATTTGACGTGAGTTTATTCGAAAAATTCAATATCAGAAACGCTTCTAAGAGTTTATGAAATTGGAATGCTTAGTACCTACGTAGGTATTCATTGTTTGAAAGACTTATTGATGAATTAACATTATTATATCTTCAGTTTTTCAGGAGTTGAATTATTTTTAGGAAATACTCTGAAAAGTAAATTTATATAGAAATTTTTTTTGATAATGATATCTGGGAGTGATATCCATCTTTGGACAAGAAAAGACAGCACGTATCAAAATTGAAACCATCAACTGTCACACCGGTTCATATTTGAATTGCTGGTGACGTTAAACCGGTCAGAATGTACCCTCACGTCACCTCAGATGATAAACAAGCAGATGTGAGGGTGTCTGGGCCACCCTGGTACTGACATACTTACTACAGTAACTCAAACGAAGAAAAAAAAAGTTCGTCCTAATTAATTCGAACAGCATAGTACCACCAGAGGCTAGAAGGACATACAATACAACTAATAAATCAACTCACTGGAAATCCATTCAACCTACGGCGACAAAAACGGAACTGGCCAAACGGCTTATTTGAAAGTTTTAATAATGCAGTATTATGTAATACTGCATTATTCAATACTTCTTCAAAGGCACAACATATATCACATATTTGTAAATCTTAATAAATGCTGAAAAAAAGAGTGAATCCGACACCAGAACTGTATTTTTCCGTTCAGTTTCAAGGTTCTGTGAAATAAGTTATGCCCTGTCGTCAGTCGCTTAACCTGCCCCCAAGACAATAACGTCAAACGTCGTATCTTCTTGACCTCGAGTCCAAACATAGCTCCAGTCAACAAGTCCACTCTTCCACATATAAATTCAATTGGTAGCGATGAAAAAACAAAATTACTTTTCTACGCTTATTACAAGATAACATATCTGATCTTATGATCTATAGATCTAATCCATCCTTTCTGGTCTCGCTTTTTATTCTTGACTACTAATTCCAACACAAATTGAAAACAAATTAGATCAACCGTGGCAAGACAAATTTACAAGACAATTTTTATTCGATGTTTACGGCTACTTACCAGGAACTTTATATGAGATCGCTTGGTGAAAAAGGATCACGGTAATGAAGTATCTAATGGGTCAGTTGAAAAAAAAAATAGATTGATTATAACCAGTTTTTTACCGTTAGAAGAGAGAATTATGATTGAAGATGGCAGCGTAAAGGTAGATAAATGGATACTAGGACGTCGGTTTTCAACAAAATGCTTCTTTTGTTCGGATGTTGACGTCTAATGTAAACATCTGTCAACCGTGTTTGTTTTCACGTTTTTATCAGTTTTATTTTTGCAGGATTTTCTGTCTACAATTGACCATTTTTTTTAGCTCAAAACGGTACTTTGTATTGTTCATGTATTAAATACTTTTACTACACAAACACTCTCTTTGTTCTCTATATTAAGAAGTGTTGATTATTATGAATGAAAAATACTATGCACAGTAACAATTTTTTTTATGTAGGTACTAGGTATTTTTGTATTTATTTTGAACAAATTTGCTATAATACAGTTGGAGAGAGTTTCAGAATAGAATAACAGTTTAGGAACTTTATCTTGAACTATCCATTCAGCTTTTAAAATGTTATTATTCACGTTATTATTTATTAATTGGGTTTTTTCGGAGGTTCAATATTCCACTATTCACTAGCTATATTTTCCAAAAATTCTTCATCAATTTCAGTGCCATTGACTTTCAATTCCTCCAATAAACTACAAACTGTAAATGGAAGAAACTGCTCGATTTGTTATTCAATGAAATTGAAATTATATTTAATAACAGTATATTTTTATTAGCCAGTTTTTCACTCAAAAGCGAACATAATTTTTCTGAATTTGTAATGAAAATTCGAAATCAATCGAAATTAATCATGTTCTTTCAAGTAATGAGGTTAACGAAAACGTTAGTTCTACTGCAGTTTGGAACTTCTATTCATCTTCAGGTTTTACTCTGCAATTAAAATACTGTTGTTTTGATTAAATTGAAATTTTTTTTTTTGGTTGATCATCCATTTTTTTGTGGATGATCAATCTTCCACAATTTAGTGAAGAAAAATTTAGACATTTTTAATTATTTAGAGTTGTTCAAAGAAAAACAATATTTCAAACTGGATGGAATAAGAAAACAAATTCAGGGAAATATTAAAGATATTGAAGTTACACTTATTAGTTTATCATTCAAAATATCAAGATTTCTGAAAAAATTCATTATTCTATGAAGAAACAGTTTAAATGATTTTATTTCAATAAATGGTACGAACGTTTCGCTTATATCTTGGTGAAACATGTTAAAAACAATAAATTAAAATTAACACACTTGACGTAAGTTTCACTGAGTATATTAACAATTCTACATATGTTTCGGGTGGTTAACCCATTATCAAGAGTAAACAATGTTACTCAATATTAAGTAACATTGTATAGTCTTAGAGTTTTCAATATATTTAGATTGAGAAGTGTGTTAATTTTAACCTATAGATTTGATTTTATTCCATGATTGCTTTTATTAAGCTCAGTCTATACGAAATGAATATATTTGTTTTCTACATTTAACGAAAAATACTTGTTTCAGTCTCAAGATTTAGGTATATCAATTGCTCGACAATTTTTTCGGTGTGTTGCCCCATTTTCAAAATCTTAACTGGATAAGTACTTCAATTTTCGAAACTTATAAATTTATTATAGAAATTTCTGTGCTATTCTGAACGATGTTTATTAGAAATGTGTTGGAAAATGAAAGAGTTTTTTCTGTAAAATATACCTAGAGTATTTATCTCCCCGACGAAAAATTAAAAGCTCACTTTGTTTCGAACAATATCAATTTGTGAATATTCATATCATTTGACCTTTTGAATTTCAAATAAACCAAAATACGTTGTGGATACGAATAAACTGAAGGCTTTTGCAGTTTATAGACTGCAGTGAGTCTTCAACCGAATTTTCAATTACCACTCATCAGGTGCAATATGGGATCCCTATCTTTGTTTATGGCCAATTCAAGTTGGTGGGCTTCCCGTTACCAATTACTATACCCACGTGCACCACGTGATACACGCAACATCAAAGAACGGCGCAGCATCCTCTACATAATTCGCCGTTTCTACGCGAAGAACCTTAATCGAATTATTTATTATGAGAACACTCTCAAACATTTACCGACAAATTTCCGTCAGTTTTGTCGTACAATTAAAATATTGTAAAATTGTTACAGTTTTATAAGTAGCTCAAGGTGCCACTCAACAAGGGATGTTGTAATCATGAATGGCAATCTCGTTTTGTTATTTGATGTTAAAGAGTCGAAGGTAGAAGCAAAACACGGAGTCCGTGTGTTTAATTGATGGTCTTATGCCATTCGTTGAGATACTGGCGACGTCAGGTTTATCTCAGTTGATGTACTGGTGTGATACTATTACGATTTTTATTGGAGGACTAGCTAATGCGACCTCACCCGAGACTTTGTAATTTCTGTTTAATTCTGCGTATCGATGTCTAATATATTCCTATTAATTCGAATCTAGAACTACTTTTTTTCGATTTACTACATCGCTATCTATGATTTCATTTCAGTAACAACTGTATAAAACGTCTGACTTATTCCTTTATGAAAGTCCAACTCCAGCTTGCTGAAAATTTGTTGATTTTTGTTTTAGTACACAATTCAGTGGCGGATCCAAGGGGACTGTCATTAGGTCCGGTCTCCCCTTGGAAGTTATCGAATTAAATCCCTCATGTTACATTTCTGGAAATTTTAAAATAATATCGATAATTTAAAAATGAATCGCAAAATAAGTTGGTAAGCGCATAACTCAACAACGCATGGACCAATTTAGCCAATTCTTTTTTTTAAATGCGGCGAAACAAATTCGAATAATTGCCGGGAAAATCCTAAAAACAGCCCATTTAATTTTCCCATTCAAACCTTTTCTAACTAAAAGTAGAGTCAACGGCGGGACCGATTTCACTATTTTTTTTGTTAGTGTTTGTTATTGTCAGGGGAAAAATTTAAGGAATTTCGTGTAAAATTAGAAAATTCAAGAATACATAATTATAAGTAAGAAATAATTGTTAATTCTCAAAAAGACGATGTAAAAATGTGAATATCTTATCACACATTCCGATTAATTTAGAGCTATCAGTACTAATATCAAAATTTCTATTTAATATAAATTTTTTTTTAGTTTGAATAGACTGACATAGCACGTGGTACATTTGATTATACAGAAGAATACATAGTTTCTTTAATTTACAGTTGAAATTTCGTTTTTGAAAATGATTAAATGTACAAACTTAAGTCGCAGAATTCGCAATGCAGCAAGTCAAAGATATAAAAAACCAAGTCAAATTGATGAGCAACGCCAAACTCGAAATGAAGTTGAACGGAATCGTTAGAATTGAAATTAACAATATGAAAACTTCTATCGACCTGCATTAAATTATACCGTTGAAATAGATTACAGTTCACAACAAATCGTTGCTATTGGACCAATGAATGTTGTGTGTCAATATTGCAAAGCAAAGTTTGATTGTTATTGATGAGAAGATACCACCAATGATGCGACCAAATATTGCGCGAAGAGTCAATTCAAATAGACACTATTGGTACAGCCACCAGAGCCGCTATATTCATTTGTTTCCGGGATTGCACTAAATTCTGAACATTTTTTGACTTATGTCCAGCAGATATCTCATATAATTAATGATGAAATATATGGGAAAAATACTTGATAAGAAATTAGAAACACTTTCAATACATCAAACGCCTTAATATAAGAATTTTCTGATAATTCGACTGATTTGAAATAACAAGAAGTATTGCATTCCCTTCGTAAGTGAGTAAGTCCCTGGCTCTACACGGGATGAATATTAAAAACAAGATAGTGTAGCGCAAATAGTAGAATATGTCTTTTCGGCTTTTGAAAAATATTCAGATAAAAATAAATGGGCGTACAAAGTTCTCCTGGGCAGCTAGTTCCAAAATAAAATTGGAGAACCATGTATTCTAGTAAATATCAGCTACATTTTCTCGTACAGATTAATTTGATTGAATCTACTGCAACAATCTCAGACCAAACATAAGAGAAAATCTTATTCGTGTTTAGTTTTCCACATATTTCGAAGAATTCTTGATTAAAGTTATCAGTCAGTTCGATTTGAGAATGTAGATTCGAAGAAGTAATACCATTCAGAAGTTCTTGTCTAATTGCTGCTGAATTTGAATATACTCGTATATTCATCTCAATAATTGGAATATTTAATTGGCGTTTACTTGATGTGAATTCATTATAATAGCATATAAACGAAAATTCAAACACTTGAATTTTTGATTCACACTTTACTAACAACATAGCATGACGCGTTTCGTCGTTACAAACGACATCTTCAGACGCTAACAATATTTTGTTAACATTCAGTATTCTGTTAGCATCTGAAGAAGTTGTTTATAATGACTGCTTGTCTAAAATGTAACGCGCCATGCTATGTAGTCAATAAAGTGTAAATCAAATGTTCAAGTGTTTGAATTTCAGTTTATATTCAATCAATAATTGGAATATATATTTCTCCATAATATAAAGTACCGCCCATGCATGAATTAATTTTATGTTTTGTCTTGAAATTTACTGCAACGTTTAAGTTACACTTGCCTCCTTCGAAAAAAAGGCGGAGTATTCATAGTTTAATGTGTATTATATGTACGTATTGAGATTCGAGAGAATGGTTTATGAAGTTGAGTTAATTCATGCGAGTAGCAGTTCCAAGAACCTCCTTCATTCCCAAATTCGCTAATTAACACATATATTTTGTGACTTATCAATGGTTTTGGGATGATCGAAAACTTTTCTTTCCAACGTCCAATTGCAATGAACAGAGATATTTATCACTTAGGAGGAATTCTATTCAGTTATTCCGATATTCGGATAGTATTTCATACTGAATATTAATTTCAATTGAATAAGCAATATTCAACTGAAAAGAGTAATAGTGGAGTACTTTTCAGTGGCAACGTAAAAGCTTTTCTCTAGATTTACCTAGTAAACGTTCATTTGTGAATATTAACGTGAATTCTAACGACTGCTCTAAGAGGTTTTAGGACTGACGATCTTGTGTTACTATCATACCACGATTCCTCAATATTTTCAATGCACATAAATCGGTCTGTTACAGTTTTATCAAATGTCTAGATTATATTCCTGATCAATTTCGACTGATTGTTTTTCTCTCTCGTTGATCTTCATCAATTTGTGAAACAGAATATTAATAGCAGTTAGAAATAACTGAAGAGAACCTCTTTACCCTACTGCGCGCCGCAAAAGAGATTAATGTATTCATCAGTCTATGTATGTAAGTCTGTATGTTCCTTTGAAGCACTATACAGACTAAACGCCTGGGCCGATTTTTATGGTTCATACGTCAATCGATTCACCTTAGTCCTGTGACTGTCACTGAAGACATGGAATTAATGAAGGGTGTTTTTTTTAGAGGTATATAACTTTAAATTGGCATTACTGTTGAAGATGGTGATCTATTTAGTTGAGAAGTGATTTATTCTCCGTTTGGTTTGGCAGTTCATCATGAATATACTGATATTCATGAATAGAATAGAAAATAATGGTCCTGTGCGGAATACGTATCGCGCACTACGTCCATTTTATCGTCGACAAAATCGTCAATCAGAGCAGTTGATTCGATTAACCATGGAACGTTTTCGCACCACGTTTACTCTTATTGATAACTCGCATCCCCAGAGACGCCGTAAGGTGCGTACGGAAGAAGCTATTGCAACTGTAGAGCGTAGCATTGAGGAAGACCCGATTGAGTGCATCCGCCATCGAGCACAGGAATTGGATCCTTGTCCATCCACTTTATGGAAAATTTTGCGGAAGGTTCTTGATTTGCGTGCTTACAAAATCCAACTCGTGCAAGAATTGAAGCTAAACGATCATCAAGCAAGGCGTCGATTCGTTGAATGGGCCCAAAACGAGATTGCCGTTGTTTCCGATTTTCATAAGCGAATTTTGTTTAGAGATGAAGCGCACTTCTGCTGAATGGCTACGTCAACAAACAAAACTGCCGCATTTGGAGTGAAGATAATCCTCAAGTGTCAAAACTCCGTTACATCCAGAAAAACTGACTGTTAGGTGAGCTTTATGGGCTGGTGGAATCATTGGTCAGTACTTCTTCAAAAACGATGATGGCCAGAACGTTACAGTCAATGGTGATCGGTATAGAGCCATGATTACTAACTTTTTCATTCCTGAATATAACAACCATGATGTCCAGGAGCTGTGGTTTCAACAAGACGGCGCAACATGTCACACATCAGGTGCCACAATCGATTTATTGAAAGACACGTTTGGTGATCGCCTAATTTAACGTTTTGGACCTGTGAATTGGCCTCCAAGATATTGTGATTTAACACCGCTTGACTACTTTCTGTGGGGCTATGTAGAGTCATTGGTCTATGCGAATAAGCTTGGCCATTTGAAAGACAATATTCGCCATGTTATTGCCGATATACGGACACAAATGTTGGAAAAAGTCATCAAAAATTGGACGTCCAGATTGGACTACATCCGAGCCAGCCGTGGTGGCCATATGTCAGAAATCATATTTTAAATGTAATGCCACAAGATTATCTTTCGAATAAAAAAAATTATTGTCAATCGAATGATCCATCTTTGTTTTATTGAAACTTAAAATGCTATACCTCTAAAAAAAACACCCTTTATGAAATATCAAAATGGCGACCATGAGAGCTCATATTGTGAAAAGAAAAAATTAAGAATCAACAAAATATGTCAAGTGGGGTATCGTCCAATAGGTATTTGAAAGTTATAAATTGTTTTCGTTCATCACTTTCGAGTTATATAATCTGGACGGCTTATATAATAATATAATTCCTAGTGATATAATCTAGGACGGCTCACACTCCAATAATGGCTCCCGATTGCCTAAGTTACTATAGACTCAATTTTTTATTTAATTACATTGATAGTTATTCTTCATAGTTCCATATACAGTACTTGTTTTTGTCTTTTCAGTTTAATTTTTATTAGGTACGTAGTTTGGTTCACTTTTTACGCAGTCGGGTTTCTTAATTTTTCAAATTAATTATTTTATTTTTCCGATTATCTCGAACACTCATCAAAGAAATCTTTATTAATGGTATAAACATAAGTAAGTGTTGTTAGCCTGATATTTTTATCCCATTTTGTATTAAAGTACCTGCTGGCAAGAATCGTAAATGTATGCATAACTTATCTATTCATACTAATATTATTTCTATGGAGAAATAGAATTATTATACAAAATTGCATACTGGATATGTTGGATATGTTTATATAATTTTCTCTTGTTCTGTTCAACCACTATTAAAATGATTTGAGGGATTAAATGTTCGAGAAGAATTTGCATTTCCGTTAAACTATAATTGTATCAAAAAAATCTAACGTAGAGATAGTAGTAGGTACGTTTTGAAAGTTATATAGGTGGTAGACTGAAGAGTGTAGTTATGTTTTGTTATTTCTGTTGATTCCTATGGCTGAATCCTTATGTGAATACCCATGTATTTAACGAGATGAGTGAAATTCATTGCGTTGATAGCATTCGAAATTCTGGAAAAGTAACTCCATGCTATCGGAAAAATACATCTGTTCTGGAAGATAATTCAAGAACACCGTTTATAGTTTTCAAATGAAGGGCACAGGGGAAAAACATGCAATGTCCCATTTTTATATTTTTTCAACTGACAATGCAATTTTATTGTACAATTGCGTTAGAACGATACGCCAAAACACACTTTGCAATACCATGCACAGTCACTGAGGTTCTTCATTGAAAAATATTGATACAGTGAATTATCAAGCAATGTCCAAGTCGAACAAGAATAAACAAGCATTGTCGATGGTCAGTGATTTGACGTTCACGTTTGAATTTTTGAGGTTATTACGTTCATCTGTTGTGTTGTTCGGCTTGTGTTTATTTAATTCAAATATGATTCAGTTATTTTTTAGCATTACTTCGAAAATGTCGTCGAAAGACGAGGAAGGCGGTGTTAAACTAAAGCAGTCAACCAAAAAACGTAGACTTTACGGTCGAATGTCGGATGTTGACAAGAAGATTCGTATCATATAAATCATAATATTTCAGATAATATAAGAACTAATCATACTTCTTGTGTTACCCAGAAACAATAGCAAAAAAAGGATCTGATGAAGTATGTTCCTTTCTTCTATCTTCAATATGCTTAATATACTCGAGAACTGGTGATATTCTGTGATTCTTCTGGTCGGCAAAATAAAACCTATACCGTGTTTCGTTTTATACTCTATGTTGTTCACAATACGAAGCGTTTGGATGTCATCAAAATGATATTTCCCATTCGCGGGCACTCATACTTAGAATGTGACAGAAATAAGGGTTGCATAAACCAGAAATCACCCTGCGAAACACCTGATGACTGGGTAAAAGTGATTCGTGAAGCAAGACAAAAGCCATCCCCCTTTCAATTGATTGAAGTTGATCAACCACTTGTCAGACAATGGACAACATTTTTGTCACCTGTGTATAAGAAGGCATGCTCTTTCTTATCTCGACCTATGAGAGAAATTAGGGTTGAAAAGGATCACCCTAGATTAATTTTTCATAGAGAACATTACAATTCCGCTTGAACGTCATCTGTTCTCATGGGACCTGAAAAAAAATTGAGAACTCCCCTCATACTGTTAGTGTCTCAGAGTTTTTACTGTCCGAACAATCATATAATGAGAGCCTACCAGTTTCAAAGGCAAAATTCAAGTTTTGTGGACCAAGAGCTTAGCAATATTCCTCACAAGTAAAATATAATAATGCTTAAACATTATCGATTTCGCGGACATTGCATATTTTTTTCCTGTATTTTATGACAATTTTGTGGACATTGCATATTTTATTCCTGTATTTTCTGACATTGTTCACTTTTTTCTCTTAACTCAATAAATACAACTAAGAAGGGCTTTTTTCTGTACTGTGAACTCAAAACAAATATGTTTTCTTTATATATTACATATTTCCGTTTTATTTCAGGGTTTAATGTACATTTTTTCAAGGATCAAAATGTTTATTTAACAATTTTTCAATTCATTGACTTAGTGACTTTGCATGTTTTTCCCCTGTGCCCTACAAATCGAGCACTTCTCTACCTGCCCTCGTATCTATACTTATTTCTGTCCGTTCAATATATTCTCCGAAAAAGTATTTAATATTTCGTTGCTCTCGTTTCTCAGTATCCTAAAGTTAATATCGTTTTTGCTTCACTTCTCTCTTTACTGCATTTATAAAGCTGGAAAGAACATTAAACTCTCATCCACTAAATCAATATTGTTTCCTGAAATGAAACAAGGAAATGAATTACGAAGAAGCTATGACTGTGTTTAATAAATATTCGCTCAGCAAACGTATTGCGATGTCTACATGCGAGTTTTATCTCAACATTTCACCAAATTATGTCTTCCGGAGAGATTTTGACGTCGCAGTATCCTGTTACAACGTAAACCGTCTACTCTACAGTGATATACACTTTCCGATTAAAGCATGGAGACAACAAAATCATGTTCCTCCATTCAGATCTCAATTCGGGATGTTTTGTTCATCAAAAATTGTGACGGAAGTAATTTAAAATTGTCTTTATGATGAGCATATGTGAAAATAGATATCCTCTCATTAATTTGACCTACTTCAATTAATTTTCTATTGATGGAATATAAATTATTTATTTACATCAACATAATTCATGATATTCAAAAACTGCTACTTTGAAAATGTAATGAGAATGTTCAATACTTTTACCACAGCTTCCTTCTTCATTTAGTTTTGATTCACTTGCTTATATTTAAATTTATATTTTGACACTTCGCATATACAAATATATTTCCAGCATTTTCCACATTCAAGTTTTTATGTTGTTTTATCCGGGATAAGAGTCTCATTCAGGTAGTACTAATATATCAATTCATTAATGATGTACAAGAATTCTTCTAGCAGAGAATACTAACAGTAATAAAAATTTGAGTCATTTCTAGAAAATATGACCACATTTTGAGAACCTTCCTTTGAGTTGATTTAATATGCTTCAATGACATATCAAATATTTGAATAAATATAATAAGACATCATCCTATAGGAAATACATAATTTCGATACTAATAAAAAATTAGTTCAATAATAATTATTAATGCAGTAATTGATTTTGGTCCTTCCTTCATGGTAATTTCATGTATTCTAATTCAAAAGTTAATATATGCTACTCTTATAATGATGTAAGAGGAAATATGAGGAAAGATATAATGATTAAATGCATATATCAGGTTTTCATCTATGTAGATTATTCATAATTGATGATTGAGGAGGCCGATACTTAAAGAAAATTAATATCCATAATGAAACAATATTTAGAATTTTCTATTTTTTTTTCAAATTCTGAATTAACAACTAAATTAACAACTTGTTGTTGTTAATTCACAATTTGAAAAAGAAGTAGTAGTACTTCGAAACGAGCGTCATGCATATTGTAGTCATGCATATGAGGAAATTCTAAATATTGAATCATTTTAATCATAATTTATATTATCCGAGTATAAACCTCATTTTCAGATTCGAATAAACAGAACAATATTGTCATTTGAATTCGGAATGAAAACAACGGACTGATTTAGTCTTTCTTTCGCAAAACCAACCCAAATGGCAAAAATGATTTGATCCAGTCGAGTTCAAGTTGTTGCAAAAAAAAAAGAAAATGAAAGTTTTGTTGTTGCACCAGTCTTCAGTTTAGTTATGGTTGTACTAACACTGTCTTTCTCAACTATAAGAGGGATACTATATTTGTATTATATTATTGAATAAAACTATATTTGATCTCAACATTTATTTCATTTGAATTTGTATTACAGAGTTTCATCGAACTGCTAATTCGTCAGATAGCAGTGAACATCGACATTTTCTCAACATTGTTTTCATTTTCGAAATATTTTTTTTCTGGTTGGTTTTAGCAGCTGAGTGTATAGCTTTGGTGACTAGATATAGTCTAGATATAGATTAGATATATATCGAGGGTATTTCAGGAGGAATGACATTTTAACAGTTTATGGATTGTACATCTATAGAATCTTGATGTTCTTGCATAAAAACAAGCATTATTTCGGTAGATATTCAAACATAAATAACACTAGAAGAATGCATCCATTTATTTTTCCGATTCATTCTCTATCTCTAACTGAAAAATGCCCGATGTATATGGGCATAATAACTGTTTAAAAATTTACCAGTAGACATACAAAAGTTATATTTTCATTCATCTTTCGGGAAGTTTCTTTATCGTTTTCTTGTACAGCTTGAGCCATACAATATTGAAGAATTTTATGTTTCATGTAGTGACCGTGTAGTCAGTATTTGAAATTTTTTTCCTTTTTTTGGAATTTTTCTTTTGGAATGACCTGTTTTCCTTTCTACTATGTATTTTTGGAAAACCAATAAATTATTATTATAAATATTATTATACCTAATTCTCTATTTTTTCGATCTTAAAAAACTGAGAAATGATTTTGAATATTTTGGACAGAACAGAAAAGCTTGCAGAAGAGTATTTGAGAAGCAGATCTTGGAATAACAATGTTTTCGATGATTTGAGGGACACAAACTTTTTCGAAATACCAATACATTCATTTCGAAAATTTTATGGGAACTGAACTTTTGAGATTATATACTTTACTAGATTTATACAGTCCAATATGAATATCAATATCTGACGTCCCAGTTGTTTAATTTTGAACGAGAGTATATGCATTTATAAAACGATTTCTTCATACTTGCATTGTTTTAATGTCTTATTCACTCCTTTTCATCGAATTTTGAATTTAATCAGCTGTCACTTAACAAGTAAATGAATGAAAACAATTGGAATACTCTGCTCATCTCCCTCAGACTGTTAATAATAATCAAATAAAAGTGAATTCTGATGATGATATGAAATTCAATGAACTAGACTAACTTATAATGACAGTTTCATAACTCATGAATTTTTAATTCATAATGAATTTTTAAATAACGCCAAGTATCTCATTTTCATCTCCATTTTCTGTATTATCTACCTATATTAATGAAATTCCTACAAAATCTAAACCATTAGGCATTCCGTATATTACCTGAATGAGATTCCAAATGTTTTCGAAAAAAAGTTCAAACACAAAGTGAATCACGTAATAGCAATCAACACATTCGAAATAAATAATCTAGTAACTCATGGACACGTAGAATGATTTGATCAAACGCTGTGTCACAATCCCACCCCATAAAACAGGTGAGTGGCTGGACCAACTTAACTAAGAACTGAATCTTGAAGCCAGTCCACTGTTGATGAAGTGTAGAAGAACTGATCCTCAAGTGAATCCGATTTAGCGTCTTAGATATACCGTTTATCACGCACGCGTGCTTCATCCTGTCACTTTCGATTTTCTTTTTTTTTGTCATAGCCTACTTGTTAAGTTGTATTCAATTTTCGATTTCGTTGTTATGAATTTGTGACAACACGCAATGTCTTCAGATAATTTCGTTTGCGATAGTGCCGAAACTAAAAGTGAAATGCATTCTTCGGAAAAACTCGAAGTGAAAACCGACGAATCTAAAAATAAATCGTCGATTCCATCCGTTGAAAATGTCGATACATTTCATTTGTCGGATGTGACTAGTCGGAAAATCTTTGCGCCGAAAGTAACTCCGGAAAATCCAGTGACTTTGAGAAGTGTCTCATTGGCGAAAGCGCCTATGTCGAGTATGGAAGAGGAAAATTTGAGAGAAAGGTTGCACATAGCACAGCTGAAGAAGTGTGCGGAAATTGTATCTGAGGAGGCAAGATATACTAGAGATTCCTTCCGGAGATTATTTTTGAATAAGGTGAGAAATGTCTTTAAATACACACATATATATATATATATATATATATATATATATATATATATATATATATATATATAAGTAAATTGAAACAATCCTTTACTTTTCAGAATTTGTTGATGCTCTGTATAAATTCATTGTAATTGATCAAAAATATTTCTGCTCGCTCAAGAATTTTTACTTAAACTAATGAATAAATTCAGACGCCCCGTTTTCCGTGGAAAATATGTGATAATTTTCAGGTTTTTTCTAGGCAAGTAAGAAAATATCCTTTACATCAAATATAAGTCTCATTAATTTTGAAATTATGCAATATTTTTTCGAATTCTTCAAAATAGGGATGGAAATTTTCGATGTATTTAATATCAGAAAGACTTTTTTAATGAATTCGAAGACTCCATTGTTGTTGAATTCTTCTGAGATTATTTCAGTTTCCTTGAATTGAAATCATTCAGGAGGACTATTTCATGTGGATTTATATTATAATCAAAGAATTCACATGAAGTCATCAACTAGCATATATGCACGTGAGTGAAATTTGGAAAAGTAGAATTTGCACACCTGACATGGCTTCAGGACTTTTATAATGGATTTTGTAGGAGCAAAATATAGTTAAAAAGGTATTAGTATTTTTTTGACTAGGCCATATTTTTTCCAGTCATATATTAAATTAGTTAAATGTGTGCTTTCACTCAGGAATCGAAATGTTCGCAAAGTTGGTGAAAACAAATGGAAATATTCAGGTATTGTTCGTTTTATATCTTATCGATGGTATGAAAATATGAATATAAATCTTGAAAGATTTCCAATGAAAATTATCGACAGAATATTGATAGTTATAACAACAAAACGAATGAAAAACTGGTTTCTCAATTCATTTATGAATAAACTCACCTTTACCATAGATCCGGGTTTATCAATATATATTTCAGGTATAATAACAGCAACCATTATGCAAAATATTGTGATAGTATTTATATCAGGAATATTCTTGAATAACTTGAACTTTTTACGAGAACTTGAAATCGTTATATTTGGCTACTGTTGTTCCACAATATATAGCAATATCAATATATTATATGCAAAGACAAAAATCTTCGAAATATTTGATTAACTTGATGATGCAAAAGCTCTTAACTTCGTCTTGAGCTTTAGAGTTTTGTCAGTTATTCAAACGGTTAAAAGTTTTGTTACAAGAAGTGATTAATCCACTTTGTTATCGGCAAGAATGAGAATCAGAAAGGATTCGAAACACTGTAAAATTCGACTTTCGTGATTTTATTTCAATTTCTATTTTATTTCAAAATGAATACTAGAACATTCCTTCGAAAAATTGAAATTAATCAAAATACTATTATAGTATAGATAGAATGAGAGCTTGTACGATATGATGCCTCTGTTATCCTTCAAGGGATAAATGCTATGTAATGGGATTGATGTTCAGATGAAATTGTGGAGTATTCATTTTTTAACGGTTTTTCACTTGGAGTCACAAGAAGGTGCTTGGAGATTGAAATCGTTGCCTTCCTTCGATGGACGTGGTGCAACTGACGAGTTCCTTGTAGAACAAAACAGCTGTGTTACACTTCCATCAGGTGTGAACTGCTCATTAATTTGAATGTTTCGAATAAAAGTTCTAGTATTCATTTCGTTTCACTATATATGTGTATATATATATATATATTTTTCCAAAAATGTATTTCTGCGAGAATGTTCTAGTCAGTCAATATCGAACTCGAAATTGACATTATCACCTATCAAAAAAGGGTCATAAGACTCTTTCAAAAGGAAAATTAACAGGGACACATCGTGCCAAGCGGTTGTCGTGGCTTTATTCTTTTTACACATACACAGACATGATTCAATCCTCGTAAAAAAACCAGAGAAGAAAACGAGGGTGTGCTATGGTAAACCAGTGTGATAGGGTCAAATTGTGGATTATAAAACGAGAATGATTAGAAACTGATCTATCCGTCCGATTTTCGAGAGTAAAATATATCTTCCTTGTCAATAGAAAATTATTCAATAACTGAAATTGAATTATCGATTACCTCTTGGTGAAACATGATTAAATGAAGATCTGAATCAAACTCTTGGCTTAATGTTTCACTAATATTTCGAATTATAAAATAATATTACAACGTTGAGTCAACATGTTTCGAGCGGTTAGCTCATTATCAAGACTAACTTCAGAAAGAGAACATAGCAAATTTATATCTATGAGAAAGAGGTGGAGGTTTTAATTTTATTTTACTTTTCAATGTAGTTGTGAAACATTAAGCACAGAATTAGATTCAAATTTTGAAAAATTATTAACCTGAAGATACACAACAATACACTGATTGATATAGATTGAAAATATGTATTAACTACAAGTACCTATCAAATTTCATCCATTTTTGGATCCATCTTTGAAATTGAGCGTATTTATTTTTTTATCAAAACTTTCATCGTGTATAAAACTTTTTATATTTTTTATTTCCATTATATTTTCAGCAAAAACAGGCTGTTTGTGATATAAAAGTTTTTTGTTGACGTTTCGTTTTTGATTACAGCTTTGTCATTACTCATTATTTTCCGTTTCGACAAAGTAGTATATAAATAGTACATATAATATATATATATATATATATATATATATATATATATATATATATATATATATATATATATATATATATATATATATATATATATATATATATATATATATATATATATATATATATATATATTATTATTATTATTATTATTTCGATTGTTCCCCATGAGGAGAGCGACTGAACTTGAATTCGCAATCATTAGGAATTTTGCTTCATCTTTTTTGCCTCCCAAAAACGCTTCATCCTCTCTGAATGCTCTTTCTTTCGTTCACCTGTCCACTTTAATCCACGTTGACGATTTGATTTTTTTTTGCTCAAACTTTACATTCGATTTTATAGTGTGCGATCTTCGAGATTTTTTATATTGATCTGTTGTAGATCTTTTTGGACCTCTTTTAGCCACTCTGTTCCGCATTTACTATTCATAATTATATTGAGTAGTTTCTTCGGTATTCTGGACTGTTTCATTCTGTAGACATGTGCATAGAACTTTGCTCGTCGTTTTCTGATTTTTTCCGTTATCGTATTTGTCTTTTGATACAGTTCATTTTGAGGTCCTTTCATCCAAATACCGTTTCTATTGATTGGCCTTTCGTAAATCTTTCATATATATATATATATATCAAGTGAATATATACAACGATGAAATTAAAATGTAATTTCAAACTAAAAATGAAAAATTATTTATAACAAAAGTCAACAAAAAGTCACACCTAGTGAACAGAATTTAATGAAATATAGTTGAAGACTGATAGTTGTGACAGATAGTTGTCTGCAAGACATGATTTGTTGCGTTAAGTCAATATTGCTAACCCCTTCAAATATTTCACGTAATAGTCACAGTTTACGACCCGATAAAGAAAATTTACATGAATTTTATTGAAGTCTAATACGGTAAAAAACGCAATAATGATTGAACAACGTGAAACTTGGTGTATTGTACTTCTTTGTTATTCAGCCAATAGTTTGAATTGTGTTAAAGCCTTACCTACCGGTACGCCGACGGTCAAGCTATAAACTAGGGATATGTAAAACTATCGATATTGTAGGAAGTCTACATAATCAAAATTTAAGTGTTGAGTGAAAACAAAGGAATTCTTTTTTACACATACTTGCAGTAAATTTAAACCTTCACAATGTTCGCATATCTTGAGTTGAGCGGTTTTCTCTCATCTTCATGAAAATAGAAAGCTCATCTCAAATCTACATGCTGTATTGATATATTGATGAATCACAAAAGGTGTTGTTCAATATTTGCTTAAACGTTATGAATAATGTAAACATATATATATATATTTTGACTCACATTTCAGTACCGTTCCTTATTTACTACATATATATGCTCAAAATTGTAATTCAATAGCTCTTAAATGATGTTAAGTTAAGAAACAATAATCACTTGTGAATCTCTAAGAATGAGTGTTCGTCATCAGTAAATCTTTTGTCTCCTGATGCCCTGTTAATCAAGACCTCAGCTTTTACCTTTCGAGATTTACTTTGATCTAGAAGTATTTTTGAATTGGTTTGGGTTTGTTTTCACCTTTTTTTTCGAAGCGTGTAGTTCAGACATGAACTAAATTCCAAGCGAATTAAATTTGTTTACTTTGAGTCAGAATTCATTTTTCTTTGTGCCTATATTGTCCTCAACATGAGGTAAATATTGATTTTGTTCATAGGGGTCTCAAAGCTTTTTCAGCTCTTGGTGTACTTACAAATTCAGTATTTTGTCACGGCGATGCGCCCCACCTAGACTTCCAGAATAAATTCGACTGAAATAACCTACTGTAATAGTTGTTAGGTAGATAGGAACAATATAAAATTGATTTCGTCTTTATAATAGGAATTCAGAATTCAAACTGGAACAACAAAATAAATAAAAACAATAGTTACTCATTCAGACCAATGTGGTGGTTGAGTTGGGTGATCTCAAGATTTTTGAAACAGGGAATAAAGCTTGACACTTCCATCTTCATTTCTTCCTCTACATTGATTGTGGATCGATATCAGTTTCTGATTACTATAGAAGAAGATATAGAAGAAAATCAGCTTCATACGAACTTTCAAATGAAATGGAAGTTCTCAAGAATATTTTGAGATTCCTATGTTTTTGAGTGATCTGCAAATCGGAAATGTGGATATTGTTATGAGGTTGATATCGCAAATGAGCTCAATGAAACTCTCTTCCTTTTGTGTGTATCCTGACGAAGATTGTGCACGAAGAGGATCAAGGATATACACATATTTTCCGCCGTCATTTGTGGAATATGTCGAAAACATATTTGACAACCTTGTGAGATGTTCAGTGAGAACAGGCTATCAAGTTTTGTCAGACAACCATATCATTAGATGCCGCATATTTATTCAAATGCGAGAAACAATCTCGATAATTATGGCTCCGTCCTCACTTTCAACGGCGCATACTTTGACATCCCCTGGTTTAGCCTATTTTCAATTATTTGAGGTGAAGAACTGCTATATACAACATATGATCTCATATTTCAAATGTTATCGAAGGTTTTCAGATGTACTTCTCTTCACCACCTTACAATCCTGCTAAATCTCACGGTCTTTATCATTCAGAGTTAGCATCACCATGAGGGACTACTCTTTGTTGCTTCTCTTGGTATATTCACACTTCTCAGTAATTCTTTGCAGAAATGTCAAACTATCAATTGGAAATATTCCAGATTTTTATGATTCTTACAGTACTTTTGAAATCTCGTGGAATGAATTTTGTGAAGTCAAGTTACTTTCGAATGATTACAAAAGTAGAAGTCATGGAGACACCTTAACCTCTAGTCTTCCCTTGAAACCATCAGTTATTAAGTAATATATAAAACTCTCGTGTAAGTCGTCATACTCCTCTGAAATGGTTTGACTGATTTTGTTAAAGGTTTATATGTTTGCTCGGTAGATCTGATGATCTATTTATATTCTATACCTCTATGTAATAAGAGAGTGGTCGACCCCAAAAAACTTTTTCCAGTTTTTCCGCGAAGTTTACATTCTTTAATTTTTAACGATGTGGAATTAAAAGTACATACATACAACTCTGAATTCCCTCTCTTCTACCACCAACCATTATTTTTCAATAGTGATATTAGTAAGTCAATAATTTTCAATGCCGTTCGATATAAAAATAATCATGATTTCTATATAATATAAAGTCGTGTTAGTTACGCGTAACACTATTTTCAACTACGAAGTTGCTAGTGCCGAAGAAGAAATATTGTCTTGAGTGGAGATAAAAGTGGTGTGGTGCCTATTACTGACACTCTTGACAATGTGAGAGCAGCAGTCTTTTCTCTTTCGAATTATATTTAAATATTATTCACAATATATTATTATTACAATATATTTATTACGTTAATTTGAATCACAAATAATTTTAGCATGAAAGCAAAAAAGTATCAATTCATACATTAACTGTTGAGATAATATTCAATTTTATTTGACGGTTATTTTGAAAATCAATTCCTTTCTATAATGGCTTTGTTCTTGATTTTTTGATCCTCAGTGGATTGAACTAATTGTCTTTCATTCGCTTATGACTTATAATCACTACAAGTGAATATATAACGTAAATGCATAGATCGTATACTATATATCACTTATGAATACTAATATTACTTGTTTCTATAAATATTATTAATATCAGGTATATGCATATTAGTCCCGAATCACTGTTCAATCGAATTCAATGTCTGGTCAGTGAAAATATCGATTTTATTCGATACTCATAATCGATAATTTTCCAACTTGCTGCCACCCCTGTAGTGTGTATACCAGCAATCGATTTAAACAAATTATAATTGTAAAATAATTCAGGATGATCGCCTCGGTATTTATTGGAGTGCCTGGAATGGAACTGCTGAATATCTGTTAATATTTTCATACTTGATTATACATTATAGCGATGTGAATTGAAGAACACCTGGGGATTCATTTGAATATTTATGGTGTCCCACCTGGCGGATGCTTTCAACTAAACAGAAGATTTTTCTCAACACTCTCTTCAATGCCGCCAACAAAACTCATTTTAAAGCTTCCATAGTAGCTCCATCTGAACTGTAGAGATGGAAATTTATTATATTCCTTTATTATTTAATGGCATGAATTATTGAGTGAGTGAAAAAAGTTGTATCAACTGAATGAAAACTTATTTTTTCGAATCGAAATGACCTTTACTTGATGAAAATTCATTTTAGAATATTAAACGCGTTTCTTCGATTTAATGTATTTCCACTTTATTGAACAATAAAAATCAGTTGATAAGATACTTTGAACTGAAATTTGAATTATTTCACATTTTTCCAAAGTGAATCTCATAAAAAAGTTTCTTTATATGATACGCCGAATTTTCAGGGAATGGGTTGATTAATTAACTATTCGAAAATAATTTTCATAAAGACTGAGATTGATATCTCGCTTAACTCTTGGTGAAACATAATTGAATAATAAATTAAATTAAACTCTTGGCTTAATGGTTCAGTCAACAGTCTTGTCAATCAGTCTCGAAAATGAGGAAACGCTCAAAACATGTTGACTATTTCATATTGTTAAATAAATCGTGAAACATTAAGCCAAGAGTTTAATTCAATTTAATAATTTTTATAAAGTTGAATTATAAACTTCAGTTCAATGAAACGAAGAATTTGTGATTTTTTAATGAATAATACCTGAATTTTCAGTTTTAAGATCTCTATATAGACTCTCGTTGTATATTGAAATTTCTCGAATTTGCCTTTGGAAAACTTTTGAGTTAGTACTCAAAAGAGTTCGAAATTTTTATATCTCGACACATTTGTAGGAATGATTTCGAATGATTTTAGGATTTTTGATGAAGATTTTGTTCCACGAAATTTCTTTTAAGCACTCCTCATATATTACGAGCTTAAGCCATTATCAAGAGTTTTTACATATGTATAAGGCGATATTTCGAAGTTAGTCTGATTCTAGTACATGAAAGAAAAGTTTGAACCATCGACTATTTTGAATAAAAGTTCCATTGGAAGCTAAAAATGGTGTAAAAATTAATTATAAAATAATTATCTGAGAAAAAATAGAAAATAGGGTTTAATCACAAATGTTTGTAGTATCAATATTTTCGATGTTTTATTACTATTCTCTTCTGTTTAAGTACTTTTTTCAGAATATTTCCGAAATTAATATCTTTTCATAAAATCAATGACATCGCGCTGATCTTACTGATTTATAATTAATAATGATGCATCTCTGTTTCTGCTAGAGAACTCAAAACAAGACAAAAACACAGCAAAAGTTGCCTATTTTTCATTTTGATCGAAGAGACTGTATTGAAAAACAATGACGATTATTCTGTAAATGACTGGTTAATTCAAGCGATCAATTAACCGTCGTCGACAAGTCGCGATTGAGAATACGTTAAGTCTAAGTATAGTAATTAATTCAGCTCTAATAACTTTTCATAAAATCAATGACATCGCTCACCTCACAGACTTATATTGCATATATATGAAAATCTAAATACATAATTCAAATAGAACCAAACAGTTTTTCGATTTTCACTATTATTAATTCAAAAACATGACTACTTAGTTTTATTTAAATTATGATTTATATTTGATAACACTCTTTTGGTCCTCCTAGAGAACCAAAACAAGATTTAAGACTCAGCATGTAGATTTTTTTTTAATTTTGATTGAAGACAATGTATTGAAATAAAAATGACAGTTACTTTGTTACTGAGTAGCTAATTCAAGCGATAAATTAATTGATCAATCGATTTATTCGCAACCGTCGTCGACAAGTCGCGAAGAAGAATACGCTTAGTTTTTCAGATTCTCTAATACTTCTAATCATTCAGGAATATTATAATGTAACTAAAAAAACAATTTCCTCAATAAAACCTTCTTCTTCATGCTAATAAAAACTAATTCTGCTTCCATCTTATAATCAACCAGGACTAAATGTAATGAAGCATTGAATATAAACAAAAATTCAAACACTTGAACTTTTGATTTACAGTTTTATTGATAACATAGCATGACGCGTTTCTTCGTTACAAACGACTTCTTCAGATGCTGCTAGAATACTGTCACGAAACGCGTCATGCCAAATTATCAATGAAAGTAAAAATAAAAAGTTCTAGTGTTTGGATTTAAGTTTATATTCAATTATAATGTTCAATAGTGTTGGCGTTTACTTGATGTAAATCCATTATAATTGAATATAAAATTAAATTCAAACACTTGAACTTATGATTTACACTTTATTGACTACATAGCATGGCGCTTTTCGTCGTTACAAACGACTGCTTCTGATGCTTATAAGAATAATAACAACATTTTGAAACACACAGGTTCTGTTAATATTAATAGAAAACCATACTTTTGATACGAATTTAAAAATTTTACACAATATAGAGAGAAGTAGTCAATAAGATTATTGGGAAATAGTGGAAATAAATCTGCTTAAAAATTCTGGAAATATGCTCAATGAACAGATAGAATTGAACAATTCACCCTTGTTGAACTTTTTCGGGTAATAGAAATTATTTTTCATAATGGAATATCTTAGGTGAAACCAAAGTCATAGAATTCCAAAACTCCCAGATAGTTATACCTGTGTGTTTCAAAATGTTGTTATTATTCGGTAAGCATCTGAAGAAGTCGTTTGTAACGACGAAACGCGTCATGCTATGTAGTCAATAAAGTGTAGATCATAAGTTCAAGTGTTTGAATTTAAGTTTATATTCAATTATAATGGATTTGCATCAAGTAAACGCTAACACTATCCAAGATCTAAGACATAACAGAAAATGTTACATGATGTAACATGTAATGTTACATGTCATGTAATATTAATGTAATGTTACATGATGTAACAGATGATAATTTGATAACACTTACTTATGTTACAAAAGGCAGTGAATTATTCGAAAAACAAGAGGCTTCGATTGTGGAATCGTCAACATCTTGTACTTAACCACGAATTCCAGGTATTTAAACACTACAGCATCTTCTTTAGGATGATAATCGATTCAGTTAAAATGGCGCGTGTGCTGTATTTTTTCCTCTTCTGTCAGTTCTGTTCTATAGTTCAACTACTTGGAACAATGAGTTCCAAAGAACTGTATAATTATTAGGTCTTGTCTTCCATATTTTGCTAACTACGTGGGTACCAGTAATTGTACCCAATACATCACACCTGACATTTTCTACTATTGCCTATTACTCATCAATCAATTTATGTGTAGTAGAATAATTATAGTCCTTGACATTATAAATTCAACTTAATAGTAGCTTGAATTATAATAATTTGTTGCCACATTGAGACATTATGGGATTTGATACTTACTGTTATTGTTTACCCCAAGTTAAAATATTCCTTTGAAAGTTTACATCGTGAAGGATAAATAAAAACCAAATCTCAGTTATAAGCAAACTTGTCTAGCAGGCATTGAAAATGAAGAGGAACCTGCATTTTTATGAGACTGATTATTGTTGTTGTTTCTTTGTTTACTATGACACCTTCAAGGTTTTTCTACAGCTTACCAGAAATTTTCGTTGTGTGCTACAAACAAACTATTTCAATTTCGATTTCGCTTGATCCATGAATTTTCAATATTTTTTATATTCGCTCAGCTTTTACTTATCTCTCATTCGACAGAATCATTTGTACATTCTACCAAATTGATGAAATAACCTATTATTTTGCGAAATCTTCATTCTTATTATGATTATTTCCAAGATTCTTTCGCTCCACTTAGTGCTCATCAAGTTAACCACGTATTGAATTCAATGATGAAGCTGAGACTTTTTGAAAGTCTGTCTGAAATTCTGAATTCGATAATTTCCTTCCATGAGAGTGTGCTCATTTGTTTACCTTTTATAAAACACTTCCATTGATTGTGGCTTCAACTCATTCAAGATTTCTAGTCTCAACAAACTCAAAACAGCTTTAAACAATTCAAACAATAAAGGATATAACGATTGAAGGATTGAGTCTAATAGTTTGTCGTCATCTTCAAATTTTCAGTTGTTATCTTCTTTGTTCAGAATTCTTCATTTCAAAAATAACTAACATTCTTTTCCTCAATTATTACCAACAGTTTACTTTTCGAAAAAAGGCTACTCTTGTCGAAACAATTGTAAAGTAATAAATATCATTCGAATGATTTGAATCAATGTTCGTTAATCTCTTGCTGAAGCTTGCTTCAATATGATTTTAAAAATAACACTTAGCGCAGTTCCACAAAATTTGATTCATTGCGTGACAATTGTTTCCATATGACACCCTGTAAATTCATCCGGTTCAAAGTAAAACTGAATACCTATTCTCAAGATATACATTTTTATATTCTACATTTTCACCTATTATCGAAACGTGGTTTGGGAGAAAAAGGGTTGAAAGAGGATTACGGAAAGAAGAAAAACAAACTGAATAAGTTTTAGAACGAAAAATGTTTCAACACAACAGATTATAATTGAGGAATTGAGACGAATAATTTGTCGCTATCCTCAAATACTTAATTGCAATCTTTTCTGTTCGAAATTCATCGTTTCAAAACTCTGTTGGCCTAACCAGTGGTTTTCCTCATGAGTATGTTCAATTTCCTCACCTGAATATGTTTAATTTTTCGAAATGAAATAGTTTTTCAGTTCAGCCAAAGACGATAGTGCGAATATCTTTTGACTCACGTTATATGCTGTCAAAAATTGTTCAGTCTTGTCATATGGTTCAGAAACCTCAGGTTAAAAATGATGACGTTCTTCGTATTCCATGAATTACTTTATTATGAATATTTACAACGTTGTTTTTAATGTTTGATCTAATAATTTTTAGTTTGGAGTTGAGTTTGTTTTTGCTCACTTAATATTCTAACAGGAAAATTTTTCTCTTCCTTTTTTATTCTATTTGGTATTATTTTTAAATTTTCATTCCCCTACAGTTTCTTTGTACTTCTGATGAATTCCTCCGCAAATATTTCCTGGAATGACTGTGAAGCATTCTTTTCTATGATTCATAGAAGTTTCTATGAATCCTAGAAACTACTGAAGTCATGAAATTTTGTCTAAATTCTCAAGCAATAAAAGAAATTCTTGAACTATTATGAACATAATCAACATTGACGAAATTTTGAATCACTGGTTATGTTTCACACAATAAATGACAGTTGTTGAGACAACAAATATATTAAATATGTTCACTCTATTCGTTTTATGCTGTTGATTGAAAATTGCATAAACTTCCAATCAAGATGTATTCATCATTCCAAGTACATATTCATCAATCAAAATTAAAATTTGACTGAACCCTTTCAACACTCTTTCACTATTGTATTTCTCCACTAGTAAATTCATCATTAATTAATATTGGAAATAATCTATCAAACTTTACGATGCTACATTAACCCTCGTATCAAAATACACACACTTTAATCAAGTCTTTTTATGATGATCATCATGGGTGAGGAGATTTCATTATCGAAGTAAAATGGGATATAACGATACAATGCGTACAATGACTTCGCTGCTTTCTTTGGTAAACTTACTCATAATAAAGAATCTCGTTTTGATGGCGCTACAGCTGTAAAGATACGGTGTATTAGCCACTTCAAAATGGTTATTTGTTTTATTATCAACCAGTTAACTTCATGCAAGTTGATTTAAACTAATGGTGGTTATGTATAAACTTTATTTAAACTGAGTTATCAATATTCATCTAATTAGTAATTATGACTTCAAGAAACAGATAGATTATAATGACAATTATATTGTCATTAACCAAGAGGTTTCCTCCACCTAATTCGATAGCAAATATTGATTTCAACTGAAGATGTTATAATATTTCATTGAGCCGTAATTCCTAACGTGATGAATCCAAAAATTGATTTTAACAATCAAAAATATTTTAGAATAATAGGGTAATTCCGTGTCAATACCTCAAAATGTTAAAAAATTTTGAAATTTCTTTCACATGACCTAAACAGGTGTTAGAGATAGAAACAGAACAAATATCACAAATAAGTCTTTATTAATAACTTTCATGAACAATATAACCATTCAACTTCGAAATTGAAAAATCTAAACAAAAAAATTGAAAAGGTGAAAAGTGTAGGGCAGTTTTCACTTTCTCCAGGTCGAAATGAATATGGTCTGAGGCAAAGTGAACAACGATATTTTAATGAAACAAAACTAAAAACAAACTTTTGGGAATTAATATACGAAGTTTTTTCCAAAGAGAAAGTGAATTTTTAATGTTTCGAAAAGTAATCCCCACAATAGCCCTTTTTCCTGGTTGACAAGAGAGCAAGTTGAACCACATTTATCGAGTGTTCATTCCAAATGCGAAGAACCTGATTGTGAAGACTGCCTAAAAAATCTTCAAATATCGAGAAATTGAGGCATTGGCACATGAACGTAGACCCGACTGTTCCAACCATCTTAGGGTAATAATAATGAGAACTTTATTCTGAATAGGTAGAATACCGAATTACAGAAAATAATAACATAATGCTGAATACTCACGAAATAATTGAAATGAAGAAGATAAAACAAAGAGCTCAATCTAATCTAAAGAAATTGAAATAGTAACTAATAAATAAATCATAACATTTAATGAAATATTACGAAGAACTCAATATAAATCAATTCATTTTAGTCAATTCCCTTTGTTCACATAACACCTAATAACAACTTCTATAGAGTCAAAGTAAATGTCACAATTATTAGCAACTATATAGAATGTAGTCTCTATAAACCAAATGGGGGTTTGTATTAGGGAGTTGGTCATCGGAGTCTCTAGACAGAATAATTCTGTAGTACGAGAATTTTGCCTAGGAACAGGAAATTTCAAAGCGGACAATAGAGGAGGACAAACAATACTGTTGTGCAGCAATATGTACACAAATTTGAGTGATACAGTTTCTCTCCTGCTCTGCAATAAGTTCAAACTCTCTGTGGATAAAGTTTATCTTTCTTCCAAACTGAATCTTTCAAGAACCTACTCAGAATGATATGAAGATGGCGTTGATGGCGAGTGTAAATAGGATGCCAGATCTTGCTGCCATACTCCAAGTTATAGAAGGAAATATAGAAGTTATAAAGCAATTATTAAAATATTTGCCTTTGCGTATAACGAATACATATATTTTCGAGGCAGATGAAATAAGTTCGGTGATGTGTGGATCGAAGGATAGCTTCTGTTCGAAGACTACACCAAGATCTCTCAACTTATCAGAACGAGAAGGAACCTGGCCACCGATGCTATAATCACACTGAATCCGGTCTCTTTTCCTTATGAAGAGACAACATTACACTTTGACACATTCAAATTCAAATAAATGTCCTCACACCAACTAGCAACATGGTCCAGGGTGAGCGGATGTTGAACACAGAGATCTAATTTCATTATGTAGTTTCAAATCATCTGCGACCATCAAATATGGAGAGTGAATATTATCCATCAGATCATTTACGAACAGAATAAATGACAGTGGTCCAAGATTATACCCTCGAGGTATTCCAGAGGTACGTATGGACTCAAACGACCTTTTACTCTCCAGCTCTACGAATTCACGTCGGGACCAGATGAAAATGAAAAAGGTTGTGAGGCTATAAGGGATTCCAAATTTGTTGCGTAATTTCGGTACAAGGAACGAATGAGCAACTTTAGCAAAAGTTGCTGGTATGCCCGAAACCATACGAAATACCATCTACTGGTATGCCGAAAAATCTGCTGAAAAGCATCAGAGAACTAGGTCTCGGCGACTATCCCTATAAGGACTTGCAGAAATCGGTGCTGCTTGCAAAGCAAGGACTATCAGCAAATTTTTAGGACATCAACATCCCGAAGGCCACCGCCTTGAAATTGCAGCCATGGGGACCACAATGCCCCCACAGAACTCATTTCCTCTGATATATAATAGCAGGGATGAGTAAAAATTTCCTTTTGAGGGAGTCTGAAAGCGATAAGGGTTGAAATAGGATAATATTGTGAACAGAATAAAAATTATTTTGAATTTTTCGAAATTGGCAACACATCGTGCATGGAAATGCAACTACATGTTTCATAATCAGAAACGTTACACTACCCATTCGTTGTCATTTATCTTCGACCGTATGTTTTGACTGAGATCATTCTGGTATAATTTTTCCTCTCTTCTTCTCAGGTTTCGAGAGCGAAAAGAATGACTTTGTTTTTCGCAGGAAGCAGATGGATAATAGATATCAATGAACATGAAAAGCATCATATACTTCGATGATTTCAATGATAAACCTTGCTCAATAGTTATCTCTTAAAGCGATGTTCATTGATCGTAGATTTTCAGAATCAATTTCTCTCATATTAATAGTGACATGATTCTATTATGCCGAATGTTGACGTCATGAATTCATTATAGATTCAACCAAAAATGGGACTAATTGAGAAATATAGGAGTAACCGGAAACCCACTTTCTCGATATTGATAGTTATTATATATTAGTCGCTAAGCTAGGTTAAGGACAATCAGTTTTTAACGATCTTTCAACGAACTGTTTGAGAAACAGTCAATTTCTCTGAATTAAGTGTTTCCGCGAGTTGATCATGACTCAAACTTGTTGAATCAATCACGTGCTATTTTTGTTGTCGAAAATAGAATTGACTTGTCTGATGAAAAACTTTCCTGATGAATCCAGATTGTTAAAGTTTTGTAAATTACCACTGTTAATTATTTCAGAAAAATCAACAAAAACAAACATTCTGTTCCGCAGATTTAAACGGAAGCAATACTATGTATTGCTTAAGATATCCGCGTTCTAGATTCATATAATCTCGACGTTTCGGCTTCGGAGTCAACTTCGGAGTAGGCAGGTTGAGACTTCGGAGTTAACTATTAGAAACCATTTGGCTCGTGGAGTAGGGAGATTGAGGCCACAAAACCGAATTATTTCTTATCGCTCCTAGTTTCCCTCATTTGGTTCGTGGAGTAGGCAGATTGAGGCCACGTAACCAAGTAACCCTTACCTTTACTAACTTATTCCAACTCCTGAAGATGGCTTCACAACGGAAGTCGAAACGAAACGAGATTATATAAATCTAGAACGCGGCTCATTCCGAGAACCAAGTTTTATACATACTTCTGACCACGGAAACCTTTCTGAACATTTCATATATATATATATATATATATATATATATATATATATATATATATATATATATATATATGTAAAATGATAAGAGAATCCTCATATCATTTGTATATATTGGTGTATTATAGTTGTATATAATTACTGTGAAGAAGAATAAGAATTATATATGTGAATGGGTATCTTTCAAGAGGAAGGGAAAAACTTCATTTCAACATACAGAATTGAACAGATTCCTTCAACTAAGAGAGATATAGATAAGATGTATTTGTGAAATAATAGAAATAGATAGTGTTAAGATTGTATAGGATATAAGGACTTTAAATTGAATTATAAGATTCTACAGAGGTATTTCTCAAACGATTGATTTATTCTAAAAGAAATATAACTTTTATTTACAATATTCATTCACATTATCAAATTCAACTTTCCTTAAAGAAAAATCAATTTAAAGTCCTTATGTCCTATACAATCTCAACACCATCTATTTCTATTATTTTACAAATACATCTTATTTATATATCTCTTAGTTTGAAAAGGAATCTGTTCAATTCTGTCTGTTGAGATGACGTTTCTCCCTTCCTCTTGAAAGATGAGTGAGTCAATTTTAATTCATTGTTTTTAACATAATATTTCACCAAGGGATAATAATAATAAAATCTTCATTCTAAACAGCTACAACACCCAATTACAGAAAATAATGACAATATTGAATACATAATTAAATAATTAGAAAAAAGATTTAACTGAATAATTAAAAAAAAAGATTTAACGAAGAGCTCAATCCAATCTGAAAAAATAGTAACTTATAACTACATTATAGCATTCAAGGAAATATTACAGATAACTCAATCTGAATCAATTCATTTTAATAAATTTTCGTTGTTCACATAACTCCTGATAATAAATTCTATGGAGTGAATGTCACAATTCTTGGCAACTCTATTATATGTAGACTCCATAAACCAAATGGGAGATTGCATTAGGGAGTTGGTCCTCGGAGTCTCTAGATGGAATAATTTTGTATTACTAGAATTTTGCCTAGGAACACGAAATTTCAAAGCGGACAAGAGAGGAGGACAATCAATACTATTGTGCAGTAATTTGTACAAAAATTTGTGTGATAAAGTTTCTCTCCTGCTCTGCAATGAGATTAAATTAAATCGACTCAATAATTCGTTATGATTGACTCCTCTCTGTGGATAAACTTCATTCTCCCTCCAAACTAACTAATTTCAAGAACCTTCCTTGAATAGCCTCAAGATGGCGTTGATGGCAAGTGTAAATGGGATGCCAGATCATGCTGCCTTACTCCAAGTTGCTACGGATTAGGGTATTGAATAGTCCTATGAATGTTGAAGAATTATCAAAATATTTGCCATTACGTATAACGAATCCATATATTTTCGCAGCAGATGAAATAAGTTGGGTGATAAGCGAATTCCTCCGTGTCACTTATTTTCTCTGAAAGCTAAAGGAATGGAAAAGCCGAGTTGAATCTACAAAAAAAAAGAATTTCAAGTTTTTGGCATCCATAGTCCCTTCAAAATTTAATTTTTCATTAGTTTTGACAAAGTTCTGATATACAACAAAGCGTCAACAAAAATAAAGAATATTTACAGTTAGCCTGTTGAATGAAGAACTTGAGACCACGTTATCATACTGGAATCGAAGTAAAATACGTATCGCATTCAACGGTATGTATGCATTTAAAATAAAGAAAAAAATTATTTGGATTTTCACAAATGTATATACTTATTCATATACATTTATAGCTAGATATTTAATTCTGAAGATATTCTCAGCAATAACAGGCTTTTTTGATTGGAAAGTATTCATTTGTTACTTTGTGAAAACGAATAATTGGATTTCATTAATTGCTCTTACAACACTTATTTAACAATTTATTGCGAATACAACTCTTAAACAAGAGTTGTAATTTCAAAATCAACACTTAAGTAGTTCTTCAAAATTTGACTAGTTGAATTTTCTGCACGAAAAACTAAGTACATGTTTTGATTTAGATTTTGTGATATTTCAAACATGCCAACGGATTATTGAATTTTCAATATACAGGTTTTTGTTTCAAGGCCTCAATTTATTTCTTTACTTGTTAATTCGAGCCTTGAATTTCTGTGAAGACTGCTACCCTCTGTGTCCTGTATAAGAAATATATATGCCAAATATAGTAAAAATTAACGATGTATGGCTGTAATTACCTAAAACTAAATTTGAAAATTTAATGAAAAACCCTGTATCTTGATTATTAAGAACGTCAGACCCATTAACGACCTCTAGTCTTGTCTCGGCCTCTCTCGTTGACCTATATTGACCGACCAAGTATTCCATTCGTCAATGAAACACTCTGTATATATAATGTATGTAAATTTGTATTTGTTTTATATAATTCTTTCGAGTGATTCATTAACTTTCGTCGACAATACCGCAGGTTATCTAACTTTTAGAAGGAAGGAATCTGACACTATACCTTAATATTATTCCATACAATTTGTATCCTGTCACGTGAGAGATATCTCAATTACCGTATAGGCTACACCACACATTAGAAGAACATTTACACCGACAGATCATCAAGATGAGCTGACAGATTGAAAACCACATGTAATACTTTAAATGCAAATGTCTTCAAAATACAATAATTCTTCCTATAGCTCGTAGTTTAATTTGTATCTTTGTTTTGAATAATTCATCATCTACCGTACTAAATAATATAAATTCATTTTTTCGATATGAAATTTGAATGAATCGAGAATTGTAAAATTTACCTAATTGAAATAAATTAAACTGTTTTCTTAATGTTTCACGATTTATTTAACAATATGAATAGTCAACATGTTTCGAGCGTTAGCTCATTTTTAAGACTAAACTACTATAAAGAACGTACAACAAATTTATATCTATAAAATGGATGTGAGTAGGGAGGATAATTGAAAATCTACTTGTTCATTTACGATTTCTTTCTTTTTCTTCCAAGAACTGCTTATTTCGATTGCTTCCAAAAGGTCTAAACGTTTCCCTTTATTACCTGCGTGTAAGCATTTCTCAAAATAAGTTTTCTCAAAGTCTATGAAGTGATTAGAGTTAATGCAATGTTCTGAAAATCCGGTTTTATTAACATTATACAAAATCGACCTTTTATGTTCGTCTACCCGAGTTTTTATTTTTTTACCTGTTTGGCCGATATAAAACGCTGGACATTCATTACAAAAAATTTTATAGATCCCGCTTTTGTCTTCAACGTTTGTCTTATCTTTATTATTTACTAAAAGTGACTTAATATTTCTTTTCTTGGTACAAATGGTTTTCATTTCTCTCTTCTTTAATCTTTCGCAAATTTTTGAAAAATTTTGAAGAAGAGAGAAATAAAAACCATTTTTACCAACAAAAGAAATATTAAAGCACTTTTAGTAAATGATAAAGAAAAGACAAATGTTGAAGAGAAAAGCGGGATTTATAAAATTTTTTGTAATGAATGTCGAGCGTTTTATATCGGTCAAACAGGTAGAAAAATAAAAACTCGGGTTGACGAACATAAAAAGTCGATTTTGTATAATGTTAATAAAACCGGATTTTCAGAACATTGCATTAACTCTAATTACTTCATAGACTTTGAGAAAACTAAATGCCTACACGCATGTAATAAAGGGAAACGTTTAGACCTTTTGGAAGCAATTGAAATAAGCAGTTCTTGGAAGAAAAAAGAAGAAATCGTAAATGAACAAGTAGATTTTCAATTATCCTCCCTACTTACATCCATTGTATAGATATAAATTTGTTGTACGTTCCTTATAGTAGTTTAGTCTTGAAAATGAGCTAACGCTCGGAATATTTTGACTATTCATATTGTTAGATAAATCGTGAAACATTAAGCCAAGAGTTTAATTTATTCTAATATTCAATTATGTTTCACCAGGAGTTAAGCGAGAATTCAATTTCAGTCATTAAATCTACCTAGTGTTTAAGAAATAGTAAAAATTATTCGGACTAACTTCTTCAAAAAATATATCGGTAAATGAAAATTCAGCGAATAACAAAAATGAATTTATTATTCGAATAAATATGGGATAATATAAATGAAGTGTTGAGATGATATTTTTAGATAATAAAAATTAATAAGGTTTGAGAAAATGAATTGATAATTACTTTTATATGATAGTTTTAAATTGACCTGATCAATTATTTGAGATGTTTGCGGCATACTTTTTCCAACTAATTTTTTTAAGCGAAAGAGTTGGAGAAAATTTTAAAATTTCAAAATTGTTTATGTCAAATTTGTTATGAAGTTCCCAAATTTAAAAAATTTCAAAATTGTATATGTTAAATTTTATAAGGTTTGCAAGGCCTTATCAACAACGTATAAGGCTAAGGTGTACTACGAGTACGTTTAACTTTTGTTAACTTGATACGAGTATACTGATGTGTCTCTTATATTAATATCAGACACCTTTCATTTGGCTTGATTTCAATCAATCAAGCTGCACGTATTTGTAAAAACTGTCTTAGGTCCGTTGTTGTTCTCTTTATATATAAACGATATTGTCTCAGATGTGAAAAAATGTTCTATACGTTTATTCGCTGATGATTCTACTATGATCTATATATGTGGCAAAGATATTAAGAATATGATAGAGGGGAAAAATAGAGACCTTTCTGCAATTAATGAATTATCCCTAATGAATATACTTATCCCTAAATGTGCAAAACACTAACTCCATAATTTTCGGTAGAAGTAGAACCCTTAAGATTAATAATATTGAGGATTTAACTGTAAGGATTAATGAACAAAAAATTACAAGAGTAGAAGCACTAAATTATGTTGGCATTATGTTATCAACATGATCATGTTGATTTCATATCATCTAAAATCTCTACATGCCAAAAATGCCACATTTTGAATATTGCTCCACTCTGTTATTTTGTTTGACTGAAGAAAAAATTCAATCATTACAAAAGTTACAGAATAGAGCCATGCGAACAATTTTAAAGTGGAATAGGCAAACCTCTGTTAAAATTATGCTGCACTCCTTAGAAATAATATCTGTTAAACAGAGAATACTCTTTGCTTCATATATATATATATATATATATTCATATTTAATATCAGTTGCTTTCATGTAATATAATAAAAACTGTAACATATGTCAGTGATGTGCATGGGTATAATACTAGATATACTTACTGATAGGTTTTAAATCCAAAGTCGTAAGCTTTCTAAATCTAAAAATATCATATACTATGACGGATTTAATATATCAAGCAGATTGTAAACTAGTAAGTATATATCTAAGAAAGTATATTTTAAATAATGAGATACGTATGTAATTCAAAATTGACGGTTCAAAATATATAAGTTTTTGTATAGCTTCAGCTGAATAAATATTAATATTATTATTTAGAAGTACCTTTCTGTGGTTGGAATTCGTCTCTTCTTTCTAGAAAGATTTTAACCAAATTAGCAGTGGTGACTGGTCCACATCTGTTTCTCTTATCACCTCGCACACTATATTAGTTTCACTTTTTTCACGTGGTAGGTCCTTTTGCCCTTCACTATTTCGAGACACTGGAATTCTTCACAAAATATGTACTGGAATTCTCAATACTTCGATATCTTGGAATCTTCGATATCACTTCAAATATCGAACCGTAATCGTGAAAAAAATATGTATAAAAATGCGTAAAGCAAGAATTATTATTAACCTGTTCACAATCAGAAGGCGAAAATTCGGAATGAAATACAAATACTAGACAATATTTCTACAAAATGAAGAAAAATTGAGGCATGATAATGGTTGATTATATTCAGATGCTAACCGAAATTGAGTATGTACATGATGCTGAAGATGTGTTCTGAAACATACACCATTTCCATTCGATACCAATATAATTGTTGCGCAAAACGTATTACGTACCTATATATCTCCTGTTTATCCTATTATAATTCGCTTGAAATATTGTCATCATCAAACAAATAAACACAAAAATTATTTTCATTCTTGCCGAGCTTCCAACCCAAAATTTGTGGGTTAGTTACAGTATCACTTTGCAATGTTTCATGGTATCTATTCATAATCTCAAACACGCTTCTACCATACTTTAAACGGTTATGCTATAATATAGATGTTCAAGTCATGTTTATAGATATTATTACAAGATATGATCGAGATATGAATGTGAACGATCTTTTATTCATACCGTGCTATCTATAGACATGATTCGATTCTTTTTGTCTATCTGTACACTTCGATCTGTGTTCAAGGTGTCGACATCCTTATTGATACGCCATCTATCTACGGATTACGGAATTATGTTTTATGCATGTGCAATTTCAAGAATATTACATGGTTTGACTCATTTTTCATAATTCAGAGTACTTTCAACTGATTCTATTGAAGAATATGAATCTTTCGCTAAAATAGACTGAAAAAAGTTCATCCATTCGGCTACGTTTCAGGTCCTTAATCCATTGCTCAGAGATTTACAACTGCATTGAGCAGGAGGAATTTTACATTGATAATATTCTTGAATATCCATTTGATTGATGAATGGAACTTGATGTTCGGAAAAAATCTGTAATACTAGAATATGATGCCCACAGCCCACTTTTCGAATTATGTAAAATTGAGTTCTTATATTTTCTATCGTAATTTGGCAATAATCTCTGTATTTTTTTAATCAAATTGAATCACAACAGAACTTGTCTAAAAACTAACGTTCGATTTGATATCAACACAATCACTATTTGTTTTACCCCGTTTATTGTTTTTTATATTTGTTGCAAATTAGACTTCCAACAGTTTGGAAAATAAAAAAAGATTGATGAGATTAAATTGTCGCATACCTCATGGTGCACATTAAATAATTTTTCAAATCAAACCCTTGACTTAATGTTTCACAAATATATTGAATAATATTACTCTGTATAGTAATATTATTATATTATTCAATATATTTGTGAAACATTAAGACAGAAGTTTGATTGAAATTATTAAAAAAGGTTTCCATTTGACTTATTATAAGTGTTGTGTTTGCTTTTATCCTAACTACTCTGGTTTTTTTCATAATTTCATTCCACCTAGTAGCCACACCCAAAATCTTTATTCTAAATGAAAGAAAGCATTTAATTTAATCGTATTAGAGCCGGTGTTATTTTTAGTTGTTGTGAAGTTTTTGTTGCTTCACTATGAATTTCATAATCGAAAGTGTTATTTATATTAGTAAAAACCTAGTCTTGGAAATTCGTTCGATGTTGGATTACTCAATTCTGTAAATAACGAATATAAATATATTCATTTCCAAATAGATTGTAACTATTTCGTTCAATAGTGGAGTAAACGTCATCTAGTAGATAAACCATTTATCTGATGATAATTAATTAATAACAAATTGGAAATAACATCATGTAACACATAATCATAGATAAAATTATTCATTGTCATATCTTGAATTTTATGCGTATTCTTCGAATTTTGTGATTGAATATATTCGAGAATGTTCGATATAAAAAGGTTAAGAATACCGAAGAAAAAAATTTTACGTCCAACTGTAGTTTAAAGCACTGTTTACTATCGTACTCTTCACTATTTTAGGTATCCACTGTTCAGAACAGTTCTGTTTTATGGAAACAGATCACTCACATCTTTGAAATGTAGTTTAAATATATGAGAAAGAGACTGAAAAGACTGAAAAACTTCTCGCTCGTTACAAATTTTTACAGACGAAAAACCTTCTAAGTTGTATTTCAAAAATAATTATTGAATAGTAGAGAATATCAATAATAAGGGTGTTTTTTTCAGAGGTTTAGAACTTTAAGTTGGCATTACTGTTGAAGATGGCGACCGATTCCGAACAGCTGGGAAGTGATTTATTCTCAGTTGCAATTAATCATAAATAAACTCACGCCTGAACAACGCTTGCGAATAGTACAATTTGATTCCGAAAATAATGGTTCTGTGCGGAATACGTATTGCGCACTAATTTTGTTTAGCAATGAAGCACAGTTCTGGTTGAATGGCTACGTCAACAAACAAAACTACCGCATTTGGAGTGAAGATAATCCTCAAGTGTATGTCAAAACACCGTTGCATCCAGAAAAACTGACTGTTTGGTGCGCTTTATGGGTTGGTGGAATCACTGGTTCGTACTTCTTCAAAAACGATGATGACCAGAACGTTACAGTCAATGGTGATAGGTATATAGCAATGATTTTTAGCTTTTTCATTCCTGAATTGAAAAACCATGATGTCCAGGAGCTATGGTTTCAACAAGACGGCGCAACATGTCACACAGATCGTGACTATAATTTTCGTTCGGCGGAATAACCCCCGGACGACCGAAAGAGTTGCAAGCATTAAGTTTTTCCCCTTGTCACATGATTTTTGTACGGCGTTGCGGAATAATAGATCAACAGATGTATTGAAACAGTATGAAACTGACGCCATACAGAATGAAATGACCAAATTTACCCAGGAAATTGTCAGATTATCAGAAAAATTTATCGACTTTGTGGCGCACCATATTTTCACGGCACTGCGTGCTCTCTTATTATTTTTCATGCATCTACCGATGGTGAAAATGCCGTGCAAAAATGTATGACCAAAATGTACCCACTCCTACCTGCACTTCTGAATTCTCACCAGCATTCATTTGGACAGCTTACAAGTGACGGCATACTACTGAATCTTATCATTTTATGCTCTTATACCGTCCTATATACGTCACCTGGTGGTTCATATGACCAATCCATTTTTGGACATGGGCCTGTAGTCTATTATATAATATAAGTTGATACATGCATACTGCATGTAATGTATTACTGCTGAATACTGCGAAATACTGCAGATTGGATTCCGTCTTATAGGCTTAAATGTGCGAGAATTTTTATTCAAATGGACGTAAAATGTTGTAAAAAAACTGAAGCCCAAATGGAGTATTACGCTCCTGGTCGAATTTTCCCTTTTACTCCGCTCGGGACTTCAAAAAGAAGGCATAGTCCTTCCTTTTGGTAATTTATTAGTAATGACTGAGATTGAATTCTCGCTTAACTCTTGATGGAACATAATTAAATATTATATTAAATTAAACTCTTGGTTCAATGTTTTACGATTATATCTAACAATATGAATTTGTCAACATGTTTCGAGCGTTAGCTCATTTTCAAGACTAAAATTTCAGTCTTGAAGCTTACGCTCGAAACGTGTTGACAAATTCATATTGTTAAATATAATCGTGAAACATTAAACCAAGAGTTTAATTTAATTTAATATTTATTAGTAAATACTATTGCCCTAGTTACTAATTTCTGTTCGATATATCACATTGTGCCTTTCTTCGTTTGCTGCAGTTTCACACAATTTGAAAATATATTAATTTATTCCGCATATTTAATAAAATTGCATTTATTATTTAATAATAAAGCGATTAGTTCGTGAAAGGGTCTGCAGATTTGTTGACATCCCATACCTACTCATGAATCACTAGGAAGTAGACGATTTCAAGCAATTAGTTGACAATAAATTTATGGAAAATTCTGATATGCATAAATGTTTTACAATTCAAATTTCATCCTTAATGTTACATTATGCGAAGATATAACTGAAATAGTTAATAGGTCTATCACCTTCTTTTATGAATAAAACATGAACATAATTATCACATTATGGAAAACAAAATTTATGCGCAGTGCCAAGAGAATTTTTTCCTGTTCGAATGAATTTAAAATTCATGTGTCATATTCATTGATTTATAGATGATGCGAGTAATGTATAGGGATGTCAATTCACGTTGAATATTATTTATTTTTATGAAAATTCATGATTGTGTCTAAATATCCTTCTGTTGGATTTTCGACCATACAATTTTATACATGATTTGTGGATGTCCTGCGTCTATATTCTGTATCTTGAAAAAGTCCGAGAACAAATTCATGAACGTGATGTATTTTTAGACATACCGATCTGGCCGACTTTTCTTTGCTGTCGAACATTATTGAATGAATATATTTATGTGTCTGTTTTGTATATGATTTGAATTATTATACCATTTTGTATTACATATATATGTGAAATCGTCTCTAAATTTTCCAATTCTTCAATAAAAACCCTACTGCAATTTGTATCACATTTTTTCATCTTTAGAGTATCTAATGTTCATGGAATTTCAACTACCTATATCGAATTTAAGATTGTACTTATCACATTATAACGTAGAGATTTTATTTTGAGAATTTAATTTTGTTGAATGAAGAACTTGATTTTGAAGAACCAAATACCACTTCTGGTTTGTGGAAAGTAAGTCGAATTTCAACCATCAAGACGAGAACTTCCACTTATAGTAAGAAAGTTAACACAAAATAGGTGCGTTCGGCTAACTATTATTTTGATTGCCTTGAATCCAAATTGAATTGTACCTAATAATAATTCAAAAGACGCAGCAGAGTATAAAGTTAACAGAAGTTATAAAGAGAATTCTGCCTAATACGTTGTTCTTAAGTCCTTACAAAACTTAGAGAAACTTAGCAAAATAAAATGAAAATTTCATGTTTGTATACCTGATATGTCCAAAAAAAGGTACATTTTTAACTTCATCTGAAAACATATCGTTTGTGCCGTATTGCTTCACGCAAATGTTGCATAACTTTCTTGTAGTATTCCTTATTAACCGTACGAAATTGTCCAGGTTTGCAAGAACTCATCGTGCACCGCGCCGTTGTAACCGAAGAATTCAAACTTCAATTTTCTTTTGATCAAACCTTGTACTATAACAGTATAAATCAATATTTCATGTATGAATATTTTTTCTCCATTTTTTTCTATTGTTTCTCGATCAAGTTCCATTCAGTTTTTCTCATCCCCTAGGTGAATGCATCTTTCTCGTTGAGAATATCACATAAACAAATATAATAGAATAATCTGCTCATGATTTGTGTGTTGTACAATATTCCCAAGCATCTATCATTATTCTGGTTAATACATCTTAAATTTTTTTATTGTACATTTTAAATTGTAGCATTTATCAAGTAAAAATTCAAAGGATAGTGAATCAAATGCGGAAGATAAATCAAAAAATAACCCCGCCACAAACAAGTGTTTATCCAAACACTCGTAGACGAATTAAAAAAACTTAACTGCAGCTGACTGAGTTGAGTGGCCGCTTCTGAAACCAAATTTTTGCATTAAAACATTTTGACGTCCTAGAAGTAGGCCTCATGTGCCACGGCTTCAATCGAGCACTGTTCATCATTTATATTGTAGTTGTGCCTACAAAACATCATCAAACTAATAATATTTTTAACTTGGTGAAAACTTTCATATTATTGCATTATATTTAGTATTAATATTTCAACGTCTTCAGGTTAGGTCAACATATTTATATATAAACTGGATAACTAGATACTGTAGTGAATATAACATAATCAAAATTTCACTCTGATGCTGAAGTTTTGTGAAAGTGCTTCTATATTCAATAACTTCAATTAGTCAGACATGCATAATTTATAATTTATACCACTTGAAGGATGAGTTTTATGGAGTATACTCGATGTGATAATGAGTTTTTCATATTATGTTCTACTCAGTTGTGAATTCAGATTGATCGGGAACTGCCTTTCTAAATCTCGAATAAGAATATTGATGAGATACGTTGCGTCATCGATTGATGAAATAGTATTTAAACGTTAATGAAATTAGTGGTTAAGTTAAGAAATTGTGATGTCTGTAAAAGAATGCTTCTTTCGTGCTGCTTTCCGAATAATGAGAAATCTCAAAGGAAAATATGAATGGCCAGAACGTATATCATAGCACTAAATTTCAATTTTCATATTCTACTATAAGCAAAGTTGTTCGAATATCAATAAATCGCATTCTTGATTCGTACCCTTATTTGAATAATTGGCTCCAAAATTCAAATTGAAACTTGATTATCAATTTATCAGTTCCGTTTCAATTCATTTGTGACTCATCCATATCTCTACTTGCTCTTAAATTTCATTCGCCTAGATTTTTCGCCCACCCATTCAGAATATACCACCCAAACAGAGGATTCCTTCTGATTCACCAAGTTTTTCCATTCTTATAATTCAAAAACACATTGAGGTATGATTATACAGAGCGAGTATGATAGATGATCAAAAGAGATGAGAAACTTTCCTGACATTTTTCATGAAACTGACAGATTTCAATTTTAAATTTGTAAATATCAATTTTGCCTGGTCCATTTGCTTCATTCAATTTTACCATTCCGTTTTTTACGTTCCCGAACCGTTAATAAAACTGGCCCCATCTGAACATATTTCAATTTGTTTTGAAGTTATAAGTCTAGGAGGATCTAATGAATCAAAAGGATGCATCTATTCAAATTTGATCTCTCAGATTTGTGTTATTCGAGAATTGGTAATATGATACTGAACGATCTGAGTGAATCTGAGATTTGAAATTCACTTGAGAATGTGCTAAAGTCGGTTCAATGCAAATAGCTTATTCAACAAATAATTTGACCAGAAGTAGAAGGTGAACTTTCGATCTACATATAAAAGTTAATGATGCTAAAAAATAGAGACATATTTTTTTGCAATAGTGGTCACTGTGGAACAGAAGAAGTATTCATTCAATATTGTTTACATTTGAGAACTGATCTTCATTCATAAAAATCATATTCATGAATAATTCGAAAAAATTTGAAAGTAGGAAATAGAATTGTGATCTCCTTGTTTCAGAATCAGAGTCATAATTTCTACTTCTGAAGATACACTTCTATAAGTTGCAGGATTTTATATCCTAGATCAAGCAATAAGCGCTTTCATGATTCAATCATGTTATAATAAAATTGAAAGGATATTGATGATATAACAACATGATGAATTAATGAAAAATTGATTTGGCAAAATTCGAAATATTCTACTTTCATGAGATATCCAAGTTATCCCTGATGTATAAGAAATATACACATTGGCGTTGTGAGTGATGAATCTGTCAAAAGATTCATTAAAATGATATGAATCTGAATAATGAATCTGTCAAAAGATTCATAAAAATAAATACTGAGACTCGATCAAACAAAAAACAATCAATATAGAAGCGATCCTTGATTGATTGATTAAATACGGACTGATGATTCATAATTATGATGAAGCAATTGTATCCTATTATCATCCATCAAGATTGATGATTTTTTCGAAGCGCACTTAATATTCAAAGTGATAGTAGGTTCGTTCTCGTTGACATTTGTGTAGACAGCTCCCTGAGAGTTTCATATAAATATTTCTGTTAAGAGTTTCAGTATTCACTAGTATGAATGATTCGTGAGTTTTGAAACTATATATATATATATATATATATATATATATATATATATATATATATATATATATATATATATATATATCTAAAAATTTAAACTTCATAAAAACTTTAAACTTTATAATATCTCTTGAGAAACTAGGTGATTTATTCAAACCATCTAATCTTTCTTGATACATACTATTCCGAGATTCAGAAAATCAACAACCATCTATGCGAAAATTTCCAGTATTCTAGTATTATCGCCGTGCACGTCATAATAGCTTACATAATTTGAAATTTAAATTTTAAAAATCCCTTTCACTTTGAAAACACTTGATGAAGTTACATGTTGTAGTGAAACTTCTACTACAAATAAAATATTTTCATTTTAAGATCTGTATTTGCTAGAAATCTTAATTATAAGTTGAAATTAAAACAGAGGAGAGAACTTCAGATAAAATGTAGAGAACAATACTATAATTCGAGTGAATACGTCTTCATTTGCACCCTATAACTGGTTGATATATAGTTAACAAATACCAGATATAACTCGAAAAAATAAATATCTTTTTAATATAGTGAAAGGTTTGAAAATGTTCTTTTTAATTAACCTTTATAAAGACAATGAGGCATTGAACATGTTACCAGCATTTATATATCTGAGAGGATTGATGAAGAAATATATGGCATGTTCAACTTTTTTATTGCATACTAGTTTATTCCGCAAATTTTGTATTTCCATGTATTTCAAAGACGAGTTTAGTATTTATGCTACACTATTTATATTTTCACTTTTTATTTCATGTGGAGGCGACAGGTACATCCATCGATTAAAGGAATTTTCCACTTTCAGTAATTTAACTAATTTTAACAGTAACTTTTAATTTTTAACTAAAGGGATTTTTGATAATTTCATATATTATTACGTTTGATGTACCCAAAGTGTTGACTTGAAGTGTGTTCCAGAATTAACTAGTCAATTTCATAGATGAATTATAATAGGTGCCTACACTTTTCTTATATCTTCTTAAAAGATCTTTCTTATAGAAAGAATATCTTTCTTCATGAGGAATTGAATATAAATGAAATTATTTTTTTGTAACAATATCACTCCTGACGCTTTCAATATTTTGATACACCATTGAAGGTGTTTTCTTATCAGAAACAATAAATACCTCAACGTTCTTAACCTCTAAATACATATCACCTTCAAGAAATACCGTTTCGATATTGCTAAAAAAAGGTATTTGAATATAAAATAATGTCAATCAAGTATAAATACTGTAATAATCCTGTATGCCTAATGAATACTGTCAATATGCTTGAAGTTATCAACTGCTACCTGAAAAACTGATGTAAATCTCGCAATTTTTTGTCAATATATAGAATATTAGTTTAGTATTGGCATTTATTTGGTGCGAATCTATCATACTAATTTTAAAATAATCAGATACTCGAATTTGATTTGTACTTTATAATGAGACTCGTTTATAGAACAAATCAGCTGAAATACTGATTTTCAAAACACAAATACGACATGAAACAAATATTTTTTGCGTTAACCTGATGAAACGCGTTACGTTTCATAAAATAATAGTGTGAATCAAATTCTTAGTCTTTGTTATATCCTATAGTTTTCACAGTAAATCTACGATTTCTGACAGTCCTAATTCTCCGTCTCTTTCAGTTCACAAATTTTGAGATTTTCTGTTGAGTTTTCGAATTTTTTTCAGACGAACATAATCCTGGCGATGATCACAAAAAGAAAGGGTTTTGCAATTTGGTGCAATCGTTCAGAAGTTATTTGCTTACTTATATTACGGCCATTCATTCTCATTCAAATAAACTAACTGGCTCCAATAAGCTGCATTCCATTCCACTTGGTATTATAGGGGTGGAATTATAGGGCTCAACCGATATGCACTCCCGATTCCGCCCTATAATTCCAACATTCTTTTTTGCATTCTGCGTGTTTATGAAATTCTCCTAATTTCGGAAAAATTAATACAAGGAATCATATTGAATATTGAATCACAATCGATTACAGAGTGAAAAAATTTTTTGGGGTCTGAGTTTCACGGTTGGGGAAACAGAGTTTGTAGGGTAGGCATTACCGATCCGTGTTCCTCTATCTACTCCTATGAATAACAAAGTCAATGTTTTAGTGGGTAAGTCATCGTGGAAACGCCACTGGGGTAGATAAAGATCTAAATTCAAAAATAAAGCGAAGTATGAACCTTCGACTCAATCACCTAAGATATTTTAGCGAAAATACCAGAAAGCCGATATCGGCGACAGAACGGTACATATTAATGAAAGCAATTTTAATTCCTCTTATAAAACCAGTCAATTCGCTATCGTAAACCGCAATACCACTCTACCAAATAACCCTTAAATGTCCCTAAATGACGATAATTGAGGGACCGTGCAGAAAATCTCGCGACACAAAATGAAAGTAGCATAATATGATAATTTATCATTTTGCGATGATGCGTTCTCGGCCGAAATTGATGCGTGGTTGAAACTGCCAAATTGAAACAGAACAGGAAAATAATCGGTTTCTTTGTTGTGTGCCGACGGGAACGTCAGTTTTGTAATGTGAGGTTAGTATTAATGAAATTTTTGACGCTAGTGGTCGTTCAGAAATCTCATCAACTCTTCAATTTGACATAACGAAAAACCTTCGCATAAAACAGTAGATTTTGCTACAGACGCAACCAAAAAAATATATAAATATAATTTCTTTCGAATAGGAATACGTTTTAATCAATTTGTTATGGTAATGATTAACATGTTGATGTAATTAGGTAGAAATATGTATCACAGTACCTATAAATCATTCTGATATCTCAAGCGATATTTCCCAACAAATTTCCATATGTGGCTGAATATTACGTATCTTTTGAATACTTGAAATAGAAACATTCAGTTTCGTATTTCTATATCTAAAAAATCTGAAAAATCTTTATATATACAACAGGACAACAGTCATTTGAATCTGAGAATTATTTATGGATTTTCTATTTTACATTCTACCTCTTCTCAACTATTTAATTGAAGAGATCAGAACACAACATAGCAATTATGATGTAGATAGAAACGAGAAAAAATGTAGCACGTTTTTTTATTGGAAGAAAACTTTTTCCTTCTTTTCCCTTTAAAATGTGATTATGGTTACTTCTGTGAATTTTGGCGCCGATTGAACCATCATCCTCTTAACTGAACGTGTAAGAAGTCATCATGATTGTAGAGATGAGTTGTAATAATTCATTTAACCCTCAATTTATGTCTGTATTCCGTGTCTCCACTGAGATTTCAAGTGCTCAATCATAATTTTAGATTTTAAAGAAGAATTTGAACGTCTCTGAAGAATCTTCATGAAAACCTGTGACTACTTACTGTCCAAACACTTCCGAGAAATGTCTACAAAGGCCTACAAGGCCTGACATCTTTGTATGGAAGTTCGCACTGATTTTTATCAAATTTTATTATACTTTGAGAGGGTATGAAATTGAATTGAAATTAATTAAATAAAATGGAATTGAATTGAATTAAATTGGTATGAAATAAAATATAAAAACTTTATTATTATTTATCATTAATATTGTAATTAAATCTGACTTATAAATATTAATAGCTATTTTATTCAAATCGAGTAAAAATTCAATTTTTTTCTCTTTTTTCTAGTTAAACAACGATGTTGTTGGTGCTATTATATACATGGGTATTTGCATATAGTGTATACTGTATATTATGTGTTATTTGTATATTGGGACACTATATTATTATTATTATTAATTATTAATATTATAAAAAAATATTCTATATATCGACATATTCTACACTTAAGGTTATGGACGCTTGAACGTTCGGTGCTTGGTGTATCTATAATCTGAGAGACTTTTCTATCGGTTTCTATAGATGGAATTGTAAAGTATCCATTACTTGACGGTTTTTCCCTTGGAGTCATAAAAAGTGCTCGGAAATAGAAATCGTTGACTCACTTCGATGGACGTGGTGCGACTGACGAGTTTCTTAGTAGAACGAAACACCTGTCTTCTACTTCTGCAAGTGTGGCATATATTTCAATATTTCTCTAACAGTTATACCTCGAAAGAAGCACGTTCACACAGCTAGTTATATAATTGTTTCGATTAATTCATATTTTTCGAATGAATGTTCTCTTCTCGAAAGAATTGGCAATTTCACATTTTTCTACTACTATTGAACTATGTGCCTAAAGGTTCAGTTGGCTCATATGTGTTGGCTATGACGGCGTTAGAACGAACCAAACGATATGCTTTCATTTACATTTTGAAAATTAAGAGATTTTTTTGGCCACATTTCATGGCATTAACGGTTACTGAAGATACTTGATAGTGTAGCGAAAATTTCAGTAACCGTTAATAACACGGTATGGGACAAAAAAATCTCTATTTTCAATACGTCAGGACGATTAAATTTTACATATTACACAGTAATTTACTATCGAATTTTCAGATTTATTCCAAGTATACTTTTTCATATATGGATCGATAGATTTCCCGGAGGACCACCCTGCACATATATTATCTCTTATATTAGGAATTTCATGACGTTTTTGTGATATAATGAGAATCATCCGAGTAGACCAATCTCTGTACTCTTCAGCTTTAACACGTTTATCGCATAGCACTGAATTTCAATTTTCATATTCTACTATAAGCAGAGTTGTTCGAATCTCAATGAATGGCATTTTTAGTCGTACCCTTATTTAAATTATTGGCTCCAAATTTCAAATTGAAACTTGATTATCAATTTATGAGTTCCGTTTCAATTTATTTGTGACTCATCCATATCTCTACTTGCTCTTAAATTTCATTCTCGCAGATTTCTCGCCCACCCATTCAGAATATACCACCCAAACAGAGACATCCTTCCGATTCATCAAGTTTTTCTGTTCTTATACTTCAAAAAACCATTAAGGTATGATTATACAGAGCGAGTATTATAGATGATCAAAAGAGGTGATAAACTTTCCTGACATTTTTCATGAAACTGACAGATTTCAATTTTAAATTTGTAAATATCAATTTTGCCTGGTCCATTTGTTTCATTCAATTTTACCATTCCGTTTTTCACGTTCCCGAACCGTTAATAAAACTGGCCCTATTCGAACATATTTCAATTTGTTCTAAAGTTATAAGACTGCAAGGATCTAATGAATCAAAAGGATGCATCTATTCAAATTAGATCTCTCAGATTTGTGTGATTCGAGAATTGGTAATATGATACTGAACGATCTGAGTGAACCTGAGATTTGAAATTCACTTTAGAATGTGCTAAAGTCGGTTCAATGCAAATAGCTTATTCAATTCAACAAATAATTTGACTAGAAGCAGAAGGTGAACTTTCGATCCCTTCAAACATCTAAAAAAAATTTTGATACTAGAGTGTTATCTCATGTCTCGTTTTCATTGCTTGCGAAAATAGAAGCAGCTACATAAATATCCTAATGCCCCAAAAAATTTTTCCAAACTACAGACAAAATTTGAAGGTTAAAAAGTTCTGGCTTTTTAAGTAACTTATACTAAACTTTTCATTTATTTATGACTAGTGACCCGCCCCGGCTTCGCACGCGGCAAACGCTACGCCCCGCAATTTTTAAATCTGTAATATCTTCGAAAATATTCACTTAAATCATACGGTGTAAAGGGCCATATATATCTATATTAAATGAACAATGTATTCAAGGTATTTAATTGGTTAAGGATTAATGCTGTATGGGTTAAAATCGCTTCGAAAATTAGCCATTATTTGTCGCAAAAGGTAAATGACAAAAAAAAAGTTATTGTGGGTTATCCATAAGAAATAGACATATACCATCACGGACTTTTCTGTAGACCTTTTCAATGTGTACAATACTTAGTACATTATTTTGATAAAACTCGTAGGGTTCAGCCTGCGTTTGCAATGTAAGCGGAAAAAATGTAATTATTTACGACATCACATTAGAAACCTCAAAAATAACAGTACTTCTTCACTATTTAGTGGATGTTATTATACATATAAACCTTCCTCTTGAATCACTCTATCTATTAACAAAAACCGCATCAAAATCCGTTGCGTATTTTCAAAGATTAAAGCGTACAAAGGGACAAAGGGACACAAAAAGCGACTTTGCTTTTTACTACGCAGTGATTCAAAATATTAATTCTATCATACATTTTGTGTGCCATTAGATGGCTCTCCTCCGGGCCTCACCGATTGCTCAACATCTTCAGGATATTTCGTATACGTACAGTATAATTATCAACCTGTAATTTCAAAATATTCTCTGTCAAAATCGTAGGTGCAAATATTATAATTATATTAGAATAACAATGGCGGACAAGATCTCTAAAACCAACCGCGCCTTTGTCAAATTAGATCAGAATGTGAATAACTAGATATTCTTTCGGATTAGAGATTCCGGAGGCTATAGCCGAAGAAAGGTTATAACCGGCTAATTGACGGATTGACGGTCAGAGCCAGATGAAGAGTATTGATTTCGAAGGTCAATGGAATACGTTATAAAACACCTGTTTCTTCGGAAGGTCTTCTTCGCGTTAGGCTCATCTCGTAGAGTAGCATCAACTTAAAAGAGAGATAATATGTGGAATTGGAATGTTTATCATTGACTTCAAACTGTCTAGGCAGATTTCCAAGTACTTCATTTTAATACTACATAATTATAATAAAAATAATTTCTATTTAGAAATACATAATTTCAACTTAAAAGGAAATTTGACAATAAGTGAATAATACAAATAAATGAATAAACATAATTCACTCACAAAAATTATGAAACTTGTGTGTGAGTTGAGTTAAATTATATTTAAATTTTTACTTAGAATTATATTTTACTTCAAAAAATAATAAAATAAAAACCTGATCCAAGGTTTTGTAAGATAAACTCAACCAATATAAACTCTAAATGAAGAACAACGCGAACATCAGGCACATTCTCATGTAAAATTCCGTCTATTCAAAAAAAAATTAATCATCTCTCCTCCACAGTTATTAATCCAGTCTCTAACTCGCTTTTTGAAACAGTAAATGTTAAATGAGTTGATGAACTATTTCCACTCTTTTCTACTTCCTGTTAACATTTTTGCATCTTTCTAGGATTTGCCTCTCTCTTGTATTATGTTACCCAATACAGTATTCCATGTTTGTCTTGGCCTCTTTTTTGCCTTTTTGCTTGTTGTTTCGCCAAATATGTTCTTCTGATTTGTTTATTGTTGTCCATTAAATAGATTGACTTTTCTTGTCAATCCTAGTGTTCTTCTGGTATTTGATTTCTGCTTGTATTTTACTTTTTCGATTATCTGAAAGAGCCCAAGACTCGCACCCATAAGTTAAAACAGGTAGATGTATCGTGTAATACACTTTTACTTTCGTTTCTTTGGTGTTTTCTTTTTTATTTATAAATTTTTGGTTCATGGCATAATATAGCTTAATTGGTTTCTCCATTCTCAATTTATTTCTGCATCTTGATTTCCAGTTTCGTCAAATGTTACTCCCAAATACTTGAATTCTTTCGCTTTTTCTATTTGTTCTATACTACTACTACTTTTATCTATTTCTATTTGTGTGTTAATCTTATGATTTCCTATTACGAGTATTTTTGTTTTATTTGTATTGATTTTCATGCCTTCTGCTTCCATAACAGCGTTCCATATATTTAAGTTTTATTGTAATCGGTTTTGGCTCCTTGCTAATAACACCACATCGTCTGCAAAAACTCCTTCGGCTATGTCTGAACTTTCTGACTTTTTATGGCCAATGAACATTTTTTTCACCTTCTGTTCGCTTTTTTTGATAATGTTTTCTACATGGACGTTGAACAATGTTGGGCTTAGCCTCCTCCTTGTCTTTATTCTATGCTGGTTCTGAATCCTTCTGATTTCATGTTATTTCTTTTTATGAAATTGATGTTTGTTAATATATGTCTTGAATGATTTTAATTGTTCTTCTATGTATTCCTATATCTTTCAGCCCTTTCCATACCTAGGTACCGTATCAAGCGCTCTTTCAAGATCTATTATAAAAGCTAAGTATGTCGTTTTATTTTCTAGATGTGTCTTTCATATATATATATATATATATATATATATATATATATATATATATATATATATATATATATATATATATATATATATATTCTCATTATAATATATATATATATATATATATATATATATATATATATATATAATAATATATATATATATATATATATATATATATATATATATATATATATATATATATATATATACTTAATATTTTAAAAATTTCAGAAGTTCTTGACAAAGTTCCCATTTCAATGTTAGTTCTGAAAAATGCTTGTGTCTTCAAAATCATAAATACTCGTATAAGAGACTATGTACTTCTTTCATAAAATATAAACTGATAATTCAGTGTAATGACACTATACAAAAGTTTACTCAAATCAATTGAGGTGTGAAATAGTAAAATAAGTATTAATAACAGATACGATATTTTTGTTGGATATTTCAGGCCACACATAATATTCGAAATGATCAAGATGTTGATGGATCTATTTTTGAAATTGAGCAATTTTTCATTCAAGCTGAAATAATCATAAGAAGTTACTTCAATAACAGTGAAATTCTATATTTCTTGGAGATCAATGTATTCCGTTAAAGTAAGCATCGTATATTCGAAATAGTATTTTAATGTGGTAATACGCTGTTTATTTGAGGAGGAACGGTATTTCTCAGAACAACGACAGCTAAATAAATTCTTTGTTTGTATATCACAGTGCGAAAATAAATCAAGTTGGGTGTTTAATGCTATAAAATACTGAGAATAACGACTTGCTGAAAATATCTCTTGATAAAAAAATTATTTTACTTCCAGAAGTCTGTTAATACGCAAATATCGGAATTACTAGATTCACAGAAATTCGATAAGTAATTTAGATGTATGATAATCAGAATTACTAATTTGCAGTTGCAATAATGATTTGACGTTTAATGAACAATATATTCATCAATTTTCAGCATTTAATAAGTGCCTTCGAATATTTCACCTAATCAAACAGTTTCAAAGATCTTTCTGAGAAATGCTTTCGAAATTCTTATTATTCGAAAAATGCTTGAAACAAATAAAAAATTGCAACTTGGAAACATCTTTGATGAGGCTGAATTTATTGAACTCTCAATGCCAGAAAACATAATAAACATTGGAGATTAATTTCCGACTTACATCTCTGATTCATATTACTATGAATAGATAGTAAAATTCTTCAGTTTTATTCATAAAATTTATATTGATATTTTCATTGGAGGTAATGACATTATAGATGATAGATAAATATATTTTTTGATGTAGTTAGAATTATCACATTTTAGCACAGGTCGTTCACATAGAAATATTAAAACACTATATCACATATTACCCTGAATACACAAACTATTGGTCTATTAGGACTATTATTCACTACAAGAATAATAGCCCTTTCGCAATAAAAACACTTCAACATGTTTCTTAAATTAAGTCTAAGATCCCCGAAATAAGAAGGTAACTTGTTATAGAATTCGAAACAATAGAAATTCTGGCCGTTTCGCGATCTGCCCAGCCTGCTCGAGTTTGTACGCAGATCTTGTTTATTTCTTGTATTATACATGTGAAAGTCTGCATTCGAACTTACATTATCAGTTTTCTTCAGTTTATGGCAATAGAATAGACATTCATAGATGTAAAGACAAAGCAAAGTCAGGATATCCAACAGTAAAAATTCATTTCTGAAGTCGGATCTTTGGTCTAGATTTCTTAAAATTCTAATACTTCTTCTCTGAAGTTCAAAAATAGACATTGCTCTAGAAGAACAGCCCCATATAATTATACCGTACCTTATGTGTGACTCATCTAACGCGAAATAAGCTCGAAATATGGAGCGTGACCGATCCCGATAGATTTTTTATGACAAATATACCTCTAACAAGCTTGTCAGATAACTGACTCACACGCGTTTTCCAAGTCAAACATCATCAATATAAATACCAAGAAACTTCACATTATCATTTGAATCGATGTCCACAATCCTACGTCTCAAAAATGAATTCTGACAGTTTTGTCTCTATTCAACGATAATTTATCGGCAGAAAATCATTCAGCAACATTAGATTCAATCCTATCACTCAACTCTGCCAAGCCCGCCAGGTCAGCACTTGACACAGACAAAGTTGTATCATCAGCAAACTGCTGTACTGAAGCTTCGTTCAAGCAATCGGGAAGATCGTCGATGAATACCAGGAATAGCAGCGGGCTCAGTAGTGATCACTGTGGATCCCCTTACGCCCCGAACACACCCCATTCACCACAACTAAGAAAAATCTTTATGTCAAATACGATTTAATTAACTCCAAACTGCTATCAGCTAGACCAAACTTATCCAGCTTGCTCAAAAGAATTAATTGAGAGATGCAGTCAAATATTTTCGTCGAATCCAAAAATAATGATAATAAATGCAAACCTCTTTCAAAACTCTCAAGTATTACCTCAACAAATTTAAGAACTGAATCTACTGTATTTCTACCCTTTCTATAACCATAACCATTGACAATGACTGAAAAATATTATCTTCCACGTATTGGAGTAGTTGTTCACTCATAATATTTTCAACAATCTTCGAGATGAAGGAAAGAATGTAAATAGATCTGTAGTTAGTTTCATCATTGATATCTCTTTCCTCCAGCAACGGCATGATTTTTGAAACATTCAGGCAGGAAATTTACTTAGAAATTAGCAAATATTAATCAATTTAGTGAGAGGTAAAATGATGCTATAAATGTTTCTTACTAATTAAGTTGCAGGTTAGACCATACATATTTTGAATCCTACTATTCTTCAAAGACATAACTATATTTCTAACCCCAATAGGTGGTTCTTAAGAAAATGAAAATGATGCTGAACAGATGCTGAAATAGTTTGGAAATACCACATATTTTGTGATATAACTATACAGAAATATTCTTGATTTTTTCTGATATTATTCTATACAGAATTATTTATTCAACAGTCGAAGACCTTCACTTCGAAAATCATAAGATAATTCGAATATTCGGGTGTATATCACATCTGTATCATTCGAAGCCTTCTTAACAACCTGATTTGAATAGATAGACTATAAGTTTATCTCAAAACGCATAAGAATAAACGTTGAATACGACGACTGTAGGGTGAATTAAGACGATTAATGTTAATAACAGTTTGTCGGCCAACGTTTCGCTTTTTCAACTTGATGGAAATGCAGGAATTCTAATCTAGAATCCGCTGCTTCTCGATGCAAATGAGGCGTAAGACAATTAATTTGTGCGATTAAATTCACTTCATTCTATATACATTGAAACAAAAAAAATAACGATAAAGTAATTCTTTCAGTTTCATTTCGTCAATAGTATTCACAGCACTAGTCTATTTGGAGAATAATATCAATACGAATAATATCAATTACCTACGGCAGATGCACGTAGTGTAATTACCTAGGGCAGATGGTTTCAAAATTGAATATGCTGGATTTGGCGAGGGCATTTGCGCTGAATGTCATTTATGTTTCAAGATCTACCCTTTAAGAGAATCAAGTGTTAAAACAGATTTCATGTCGATTAAAATTATTACAGAATTTTTTGGCACGAACTTGAAAATTCCCTACTTTTGGCCATTTTCTACTACTGTCAGTTATGCATTTTCCTTAGATTTGGTCCATCAAGTAATGATTCTGCAATGAAATTTTGCATTTATCGAAACGAAAAACTGATTCTCATTATTTCATCAATCAGTGTGGGGTAGCCATAGGTGGGGTAATATGTAAAAGTGGTACCCCTGTGTTCGGAGAAATGTATTGATGAATATTTCACGAATCTGTCCGAAGATTGAATTATTTGTAGACTTGGATTCATCCTGGTGGTGGTTTGAATAATGGTTTTTTATGAATAAATGTCTCACTGTCTATTAGTTTTTCTCATCTATACTAATAGATACATGCATTTATATATAAATAAAATTGAGAGTCTATTTGAAATATTATAATAATAAAAAATGTCCAGTATGTTTGGGTATTATGAAAATATATACGATAGGATGACACAAAGTCTATCGACTATGACAAAATTCAATTGATAAAATTCTGGTTCAACTGCCTGTTTCACCGGCCCATATCTGAAACAGCTTCACCGATTCAAACGAGACTAGCACTGGAAGATAGCCTATAAGTAATAATTCCCCCAAGAAATTGGAAAAGGGTGGAAGTAGGATATTATGTGGAGACGTGATGTGAATCTGAAGGAAACATAAAAAGTTTTGCTAGGAGATGTTTTAGAAAGTGGAAAAAGTCAATCAAAATCAAATCAAATCAAAGACGTTTATTTATTTTTCTCTGGTTTTGGGTACATTGTTTTGTTAATATATATTCAAAAGTAGGGAGGCTATGAGGTTTTGCAATCTTCTTCAACCAGTGTGACGTTATTTTCCAATTTGTCTTATCAAAATATTAGGAGTAAAAATTATTATTATATATTTACTACTGGAGACTAACGGCTGTGGCAGTCTTTCGTTGATTTTTACTAATTACGTGGTCAAATGTCCGATTTTCAATTCTTCTGACATCTGAAGGTGAAGGAAACCACAGAAAACTTCCACCACGTAATGTACATTTCTTTCTTGATTATTTTATTAGTTATTATATTTCATTATTTATAAATGGTATACAAATATAATGTTTCATGCATGAATTTTACATGATCACTGTAATAATATATTCAAATGAGAGGTAATAAGAAATACTTGTCTGAAAATCACTGACTGAACAATTCTTTATTCGACTAGTTTCGCCTTTTACAGCATTATCAAGAATGAATACATACTACAAAGACAACGTTTGAATATTTGCCTTTGTAATATCAAAAAGAATAAATGATACATATTACAAAGCCAACCTTCAACTACTTGTCTTTGTAATGTGTATTCATTCTTGATAATGCTGTAAAAGATGAAACTAGTCGAATAAAGAATTATTCACTCAGTGATTTTTAGACAAGTATTTCTTATTACATCTCATTTATTTATGAACTATCACAGAGTTGATTCATCGTCCACTGAATTTATTAATAATATATTTCATTTATAATATCTATATATTTAATTTATTTTGTTACATAATTTTCATGTGAAAATGGAATTGAAATTGTGTTCGCGTTGGTATGCACTTCACTCGCGCACTGTTGGCTTTTTTTGCGCATTACGATGTTTTCGCAAACTATTACGCTTTTTTGTTTCAAATTATTCTAAATGGCTATTGAAACATTGATTTTTGAACTTCGCGTTACGGTAATATTAACGGGATGTCCTCTAGGTGGTCCAGGGCCTCTTCGGAAGGCTCTTCTAATGAGCGGAGTATCCTAGCTGGCGGAAAAGGTGCTTTGTTTTTTGGTTTTTGCAGAGTTGACGGCTCCATTGAACTCAGGGTGTCAACAGAGTGTTTCTGGCGTACTGATTGGTGGAAAGAGTGAATGTTGCGTCGAGATGTCACATTTCGCACAGGTTTTATCTAGATGTCATTCGATCTATGTACTTGTACTCTAATCTCATGTACTTCAAATTCAATCAAATTGATATATGTTGAATGAATAGTTTCTTCTCTTGACTTTGAAAAACCGAAAAACGTAGTTCATTATTTCATTTTCAATTTTTTTAACCAGGTTCACTTAAAACTTCTCTAATTTTTCAACTCTCGTTATACCGTTGGGTTATGATAACCAGATCTGAATTACAAATGGTATTTACATATAATACTCATTATCAAATTTATGACTTCACCACAACGACTCGGTCTATCGTTGAAGAAGAAAAAGACGAAGTGGACGTAGCAAGGTGTGCTCCATTTTCATTTAGTATTCGTTTCAGGTGCTGATTTCTCGCTCACGATTGGACTAGTCTAAATGATTCGATATCACGCGACCAGATTTTGAGACGCAAGATAATTATGAAAGGTGTACAAACTAGAGTTAAGGCTACCGCTGCTATCAATGCGATTGGCCGTTTATTGAACATACCACTAGATAATAATTTTCGATGTGTTGAGATTTGACTTTAATTGGCCCTTTTGATATATTGACGTTGACTGTAGAAATCTGATAGCAAAATTATATTAAAGACGACGTAATTTTTTTTTGAGTTCCTCACAACGTTTTTATGTTATCTACTCGCATTCATCAGTCTTCCTGTTACAATCGTTCAAATCTGAAACATTCCTTGCCACAAATCCACGGTAACATTTTCCATTTATTTTTATCCATGAAAGGGGTCGATAAATCGTGTTGAATGTTTACTAAATTAAATATTTACTGAATCAATTTCATATTTTTTCTGCAGTTGGACTGTATCGTGTTCATCATATCTTTTGCCCCCATTATATTGCTTTTCATAGGGTCTTTACTCCAATTCCATATCAAAATACTAAGATTTTGAAATTTGAAAATGTCCCTCTATATAAAGGTTATATATGTATATATATATATATATATATATATATATATATATATATATATATATATATATATATATATATATAATGAAGAATTCCTTTGCAGGTGTGTTCTTTTGTTGTGGATTCCATCTCCAGGTTCGTACACCTTGAACTTGGCTACGCCGTTCTGAGGAGAGCCAATAAGCTCGAAACACGTGTCAACGGCTGCTTCCAATGGAGTTGCGGGCTATACCGATAATTGTGTTTTTTTTTCATATATATATATATATATATATATATATATATATACATATAAGGAGTTTTGTCTCTTTCTTTCAGTACATTTCATATATATATATATATGAAATGTACTGAATATATATATATATATATTCAGTACATTATATATATATATATATATATATATATATATATATATATATATATATATATATATATATATATATATATATATATTATATATATATATATATATATATATATATATATATATATATATATATATATATATATATACTACGAAAAAATGTCAAATCTCTTGCCTCTGCAAACGATATTGCTATCTATCATTACAGACAAACAGAACTGAAGCCATTCTCGCTCGCCGTCGAAAAATTACGTGAAATTGCGCAGAAAATCGGGTTAAATTTTTTTTTGATAAAATCAAATACATTGAAGAAAACCAAGAAATAAATCTGCTCTTATCACAAAACTTAGTGCAAATTCTGCCAGTCGGCCTTTTTAAATAATGGGAAGTTATACAGTCCTCAGGTTTGAACCGAATCGCTAATGAACACAGAATTACCAAGCTCCAAAGGGCCCACAAGCTTACATGTGCGTACTATCACAAAAAGTACCTTTCGTGAGGCGCCAAATTGAGGCATTATAACACAACTATTCTTACAGAAGCAATATAAGCAGGTGAAACAATGGTTATTAACGATCATTCAAGAATTAGAGAAAAGGAAGAAAACAAGAACGGAAAATTCATCAATATGAACGTCATTTGAATGAAAAGACCTCAGAATGAACTTTAACAATAAAAAATACGATAACGGAAGAAATCAGAAAACGACGAACAAAGTTCTATGCCATGTCTGCATGTCTAAAAAATGAAACAGTCCAAAATATCGAAGAAACTACTCCAAACTAGCCCAAAAATATTTAGAGTTCGATATAAACAATCTCGAGGAGTGTCGCAAAAAATCGCACATGTGATGTTTGAGCAAAAATCAAATCGGCTCCCTGGAATAAAATGGACAGATGAACGAAAGAAAGAGCATTCAGAGAGGATGAAGCGTTTTTGGGAGGCAAAAAAGATTTAAAAATTGGGATGAAGATATAGGAATTTGGTGCTTTTGGGAAGCAAAAGGCAAAGAATTGCGAATAATAATATATATACTTCAATCTTCATGCAGAATCACGAAATATCCATCAATGCATTTCATGGAAGGCACGAGCAGCACTTATGGCCACCCCACTCTAATTGATGAAATAATGAGTATATTCTCTGTTGCAATAAATATTAATGATAAGCAGCATTATTTCATGACTTAATTCAACAAACCGAAGGAATATGCATGGCTGAAACTAGAATATAGTGGGGAAAAGTGGAGAATTTTCAAGTAAATTACGAAAAGTTCGATATTATTTGACTGTATGGACATTATATTTTCTGAAAAGAATTTCTTGCAACGTAAATGACATTCACCGCAAATGTCCTCAACCAGCATTTTTCATTTCCAAAGAAATATTGAAGAAACTTTAAAATGGCCATAAGTGGTGCATCTGCCTTAGGTAACTCGTAATGATATTAATCTCCAAATAGACGAGTTCTGTGAATACTTTTGACGAAATTAAACTGTAACAAGTGATTTATTGTTTTATTTTTCTTTTAATGTGAATGATTTCAAATCAATTGAATTGCACAAATTAAATGTCTCACAACTCATTTGCATGGAGAAGCAATAGCAGTAGCGAATTGAAGATTAGAATCCCTGCGTTTCCATCAAATTGAAAAGAGCCTAACGTTGGCCGACAAACTGTTATCAACATTAATCGTCTTTGTGATAACAAACATCCTACACTCATATTAAACGTATATTCTCATTCGTTTTGAGATTAACTTATAGATTATCTATTCAAATCAACTTGTTATGAAGGATTTGAAGATAGAGATCAGAGATTCAGACTAATATTCGAATTATTTTATGATTTTCAAATTGAACATCTTTGAATGCCGAATCAATGATACTGCATAAAATAAGATACATAAAAATCAAGAATATTTTTGTATAGCTTCAATATAACAAAATATGTGGTGTTTTCGAACTATTTCATTATCGATAATGTCTTTACCTGCAATGAAAATATCAAAATCAATTGATGAAACGAAACAGAAATTTTTAGAAATTTCTGTTTCGAAGGTATTTTCGAAGGTATTCATTTCATAGTTATACAAATCAAAAATAAAAATCGAATATTAATCTGCACTGTTTATTGTTTATTCTGTCATTGAAAGTTCTGAATTCATCCTCATCAGAGCTATTTCCAAATTGCTGTTTTATATTTGTTTCGAAAACATTGTAAAATATATATATATATATATATATATATATATATATATATATATATATATATATATATATATATATATAGGATGTAGTGGAAACTCATTTTAGTGACCATAGACTAGTCTGGTTGAAATGTTTCATTCGCAATTCTGAAACGATCGAGCTCAAAACGGTGGGGGGTTCAGGTATCGAAGTTGTTCACTAGAAAATTTAGAAAAATTGCGTGAAACTATTTCAAGGGTTGAATTTTGTGATCTGTTTAAATATGACGATATAAATAACTGTTTTCAACATTTTGTGAATGTGATCAGCGATATCATTGAAAAATGCTGCCCCTCATATATCACTAAAGCACGAAATGGTAATAATGTGGAATGGATTACCCCCGAAGTAAAGCAAGCTGGTCGCAACCTACGGGATCTTCATTGGATTCATAGAAATGTTAACACAGAGGGATCGCTGGCTGCTTATAATCTTGCAAAGTCACGTTATAGACATATGCTGAGGAACACAAAATTGAATTTTTATGATTATCTGATTAGCATGACCAGTAATAGAAGCAAAATGGTGTGGAATATTGTCAACCGTGAGACTGGACGATCATTGACTAGAGCACAACCTATCAAGCTTCGGATAAATGACTCTCTGTTGTGTGAACCTGCCGAGATAGCTGTGGCGTTTAGTGAGCATTTTTCTGAAATAAATGAATTAAGTTTGAAAAAACATTATGGCAATGCACTGTCAGTGTCTTGCACAGCTCATAGTATGAAGGAAAAAACGTTCTTCTTCAATCCTGTTACTGAGATTGATGTATTCAAAGTCATTGCATTTCTTAAAGATAAAAGGAGCACAGGATCAGATTTTATATCCACCAAAATAGTTAAATACACTTCTGAATACATTGCTAAACCACTGTGTCAATTAATAAATTTATCTGTTTCCTCGGGTAAATTTCCTACTTCTTTGAAACTTGCAACTGTTGTTCCAGTTTTTAAGAGGGATGATCCTTTGGATATTACTAACTATCGACCTATTTCTATTTCGAGTGTTTTTTCCAAAATCTTTGAAAAAATTGTTCTTGATCAGATGATGCAATATCTTAGTAGATTTAATATAATAAAAAATTGCCAACATGGTTTCAGATCTGGCAGATCTACCCAGTCTGCAGTGATTTCCTATGTTGAATTTATATATGGATCATTGGATTGTGGCCTACATGTTGCGGGGTTATTTTTTGATCTCTCGCGTGCCTTTGATTGTCTGATTTTCAACTTTATTCTTAGTAAGTTGTATAATCTTGGGTTCAGGGGTGTCTTTCTGAGATTTCTGAGAGGCGCATGAGGGTCAGGATTCAAGATCATTGGTCTCACGAAAAAAGTACAAATTTGGGAGTCCCACAGGGCTCCGTGCTCGGTCCACTCTTGTTTCTTTTATTTATTAATGATTTGCCCGACTATGTAGAAGCAGATAAAATGACTATTTTTGCCGATGATACCTCGGTAGCCATTACAGCGGGGAGTCCTGAAAAACTCCTGGACAAATGTTCAATGATATTGGGGGAGTTCAAAAAATGGTGTCAGTATAATGCATTAATATTAAATACCAGTAAAACTAAATGCTTAATTTTTAATTCATCATATAATGTAGATAATGGAATGTTTATTCAGTTTGAAAGCGAAAAATTGTTTTTATGCGATCATGTTAAATTTCTGGGAATTTTATTAGATCGAGACCTCAGATGGTCCTTACATGTTGACTCTGTGACTAAAAAACTTAGCTCAGCTTTTTATGCAATCAATAAAATAAAGAATTTTTTATCTACCATATCCGTTATGGAAGTTTACTACGCGCTTGCATACAGTCACATCAATTATAATATTATGTTATGGGGTAGCTCTGTTGATAGTCAAAGAGTTTTCATATCTCAAAAACGTTTAATCAGAACTATTTTCAGACTAGGTCCTCGAGAATCTTGTAAGGGTGCATTTATTGGGAATAAAATATTGACTACACCTTGTATATTCATTTATAGGTGTTTGATCTATGTTAAGGAAAATGAAGGCAAGTTTGTAAAATTGAGTAGTTTTCATTGTCATAACACAAGAAATGTAAAAACTTTGTTTATTTTTGGACATAGCTCGGCCAAGTATGAAAATTCACCAGCGTATCAATGCATCAAATTATATAATCATCTACCTTATGCATTCAAATGCCTTGGTCCTGCTAGGTTTAGGAAAATTGTAAAGTCGGTGCTCCTGAAAAATTGTTACTATAGTGTAAGGGAGTACCTGACCGATAATAATATTACTTATGTCTGACTTGTCCAACACAATTATAAAATTGTCTAAATGGATGTAATAAATTCTATTCTATTCTATTCTATTCTATATATATGTATTTTCAAATATATTTCAATTTTTTATGTTTATATTTCAATTGAGTATAAATGTAAGTATTTGAGTGTAAATTATTTCTATTTCGATGTTATAATAAAGTTTTATAAATTATAAAAATTTATTTTCGTTAACGAAAATAAAGTTTTTGACATTGAAGATAGCCTGTTATTGCTAAAACATTATATATATATATATATATATATATATATATATATATATATATATATATATATATATATATATATTCATATATTCAAATATATTTCAAAATTTTAGGTTGATATTTCGATTGAGTATAAATAGAATCCCCCTAGAAAAAGTGAACTCGGATAAATTCAAAATCTCGACATTCATGAGCAACTGAAAAAAATTTCAATTCATAAAATTCTATAAATTTTTGAATTATTATAGAAAGCATAATAAGGGCGATTAGAATTATGTTTAATTTAGGTTATAGAGGATCCTGTCGTGGCATTTTTAAGGCTAATAATATTTTAACGTTTCATGCTTTATACATTTATAGACTTATGATCTTTTTGAAACAGCATCCGCATTATTTTAATGAATATAGAAATGAAAATTCGACACGACGAATATTTACGTTTCACTTACCTATTCACTATAGCTCCAGGTTTGCCAAAGGCCCATTATATATGGCTATGCGAATTTTTAACCTGTTGCCTAAGTGTCTACGGTTAACTGAGAGCTTTAATGTCTTCAAAAAGATACTTTATAAACAACTTATTGATTGTGAACCATATACTATTAATGAGTTTTTAGACTTCTGTAATAGTTGAGACTATTTCTATATGGTCTAAACTATCAACATTTTTTGTATTTAGCGTTAACTTTTGACTTGTTTCTTATGTATTTAAAATACTTATTGGAATTAAATTATATTATTATTATTATTATTATTATTATTATTAATCGAATCATGACAATATATATCCTACTTTCGATGCAATTGCTGAGTACCCAGTCACAGTTGCTCATTTTTGAACGCTATTGATTGATAAATCATTGAAATATTTTCTTAGTACACTAAAAAAACTCTACAATGGGTGAATCTATGATTATATCATATCTTTTTCCATTGTTGTCCAACCAAAGCGTCTATTAAGTCATCAAAAAACTCATTTCAACTAACAATTGTATCAAATTTGAACATATTATACACCCCAATATACGTCATGCTGGGCGTCTGAAATGGGTTGCCTTTATGTAAAGAAAATTATTCCGTTACAATGACCTTTGAATATATTCAGACAATAGCCCCACTTCGTATTTAATATAGACGAAAATATATTCATAGATCTCGAAGAATAGTTCTGAATTCTTTACAAATAAGGATTTATGTGCTTCCATTTCAATACGTTGTCATTTATAATTATTACGCTCTATATTTATATAATTACCAATCTCTTCAAGAAAAAACAATATATATATATATATATATATATATATATATATATATATATATATATAATTATACTCGTAATTATATCTAGACGGATAATTCATTGAAGGCATTCATGCAAAAAAACGAGGAAATTGAAAATATATAAAAGACTCATAGAAAGAATACTGTAAATCACGTTTACAGTATAAAATACAAATAAAAAAAAAATTACAATACTATAACTTGGGATATAAAAAAAACCATAATTAAATTATAATAATACAAAAACAGACGAAAGACTTAGAGGAGTCATGAATAATAATAATAATAATAATCTTTACTCATATTCATATACACTTTATAGTACAAATTCTAAATTTCAACAGAAATTTGCATATAATTAAGAGAATAAGTTAACGTGCTTCTCCTGGTTGTATCAACTAGATATGAACAAAGACAAGAAAAATTTTTGTTAACCCTCACAAAGGTATAATACCTGTGGTGAAAAATTTTTTTTTCTTTGATATAGTAAATATTGTTTTATTTATTATTATTCATACAGTAAATATTATTTTGTACATTTCAATCTTAATCTCTACAATTATCTGATACATTAAACTCTAAACCTAATCTTCCATTTATCAAAGTATTACAGTAGACCATCCCCACCTGAGATATTCATTTTTTTAAGGCTTTCTTGATTTTCACGTCATTGACCATCTCTTTCAAGTACATAGGCAATTTGTTGAAAATTCTAGGCGCTAAATAGATCGACGAACGTTGACCAATTGATTTTTTAAACTTAGGATCCTCCAGAGAAAGGTGACTATATCTGGTATTCAAACCAATTCGTTTCGAATCACTTATGTTGTTGAACGTATGTTTCATTAACATGTAGCAATACAACTGATTTAGGTCCCACACTTCAGCTAACTCAAACAATTGATTCGTTGGGTAAAGCATGTTCTTTTTGTACATCACTTTAAGTAACCACTTCTGTTGTATTTTTAGTTTGTTCAAAGTTGTGAATATGCGCATCCCCAAGCAAATATTCCATATCGCATTTGTGACTCAGCAAGGGCCTGATATATCATTTTCAAGTGAGTACTCCCAATTATACAGGCCAGATATTTGAATCTAGGAATCAATCCTCTGAGCTTCAGTATCAACTTATTAATATGTGCATTTCAATCGAGAATCAAGAATGATACCCAAATATTTGGACTCGTAAGAACAATGATTTTCAAAATGTTTGCCATCGGTGTCTGTAACACACTTACATTAAGCAGCTAAAGTTCTACTGTCTATTGCAAATGGCATATATTTTGTTTTTTTCGTAATTAATAGTGAGAAGATGTTGATCTAACCAGTGCTTAACCTCAATCAAATCAGTTTGAGCCAACTCTTATTTCGAATAAGTCGTTATTTTTGTACATACATCTGAAATGTACAAAAAAATAATAACAAAAATAATTGAGAATAAATAAAGGATTTATAAAAAAAAAATTATCGAAAATATATGGAAGACTCATAGAAGGCATGTCCCTATATAGATGCATAATCTTGCATCTACAATACACAAAAACAAATATAAAAAGAATATTAAAAATATATAAAGGGCGTATAAAGATGTATTTAGAAGGCAAAACTACTAAGGTTCAATATACAAAAAAAGGTATAAAAAAATAAATAAAATAAGATATATAAAATAAATGAAAATATTCGAAGGACTTATAGGAAGCACAAATGGTTGTAGTTAGGTTGGTCCTTGAACTCACAAAATTTCTTAAAAATATATGAAGAAGGCATAAATACTCTGATTGTTTCTTAAACCTGTATCTGCAATATACAAAAAGAAGATCACAAATATAATTGAAAATACATGAAGCCATAAAAGCCCTAACAGAGGTTTGTGCTGCAGTTTACATCAACATTATGAAACAAGAGTAACAGAGAAAAAGAATAGGGAAACACAAAACACCACATTCAATTATTCTGCACTATAAATTTATCACCCCTCTGAACTTATCCAAGTGAACAAAATACAAAAAAATATTGATCAAAATATGTGATGGTTCAAATTCAATTAAAATTTTAATTCCAAACAATCCTGTTTGCCCCTTCTCCGCCCCTTTCACTTTCAATTTTAACAGACAATAACACAAAAGCTTCTGGTTGATAAGATATTCTTGTGATCTGCTGCTTTAGTTTTTTTTTTTTCAATATTTTGCGATCAGAGTTGGAATTTCTTTAATTATTTATAAATTGATATTCCTCAGAATGATATGAATAACATTTTAGGTCGGAGTTAATTGTTCCAATTGTCCAAACATGAAATGTGATGAAATGATTCAAATTGAAATTTTCTTCAAGAATGCATTGTGAATCCAAGGTAATATTATTTTATATATCCCATAAAAATTATGGTGAATTTTCGAAAGCAACTTAAGGTTTTTCACTCAAAACTAGTTCGAGATAGGAAAAAAACCCTAACATAGCTTTTCTCGCGCGAATTTCATGTAATGTAATATTAGTAAATTTAAAAAAAAAAAATGATTTTTTTCAGTGAGCACTTTTAGTGCACTCAATATAATTCTGTGAAACTGAGCCAGTGTTTTTCATTGAATTCATGTATATTAAATCATATTTTGGTAGAAGGTCACCCAAATCAACTACATCAAGTATTGACTTGTTAGAGGAAAAAACAGAAAATAATTGTATTTTATGTCAAATAAAAAAAAGACAATTCAAAGGTGTTAATGTGGACTAAAATGGACAGGAGATTGACGGGTCACCTGAATTGTAACTGCAATTGAAATTTCGTCCTGATTTTCGATAATTAATGCAGTAAAATCAGGTATTTTCTTTCAATCTATGAAAATTATTTGTCATTGCGTTTTGCCTCTCTATTGTTCAATTTTCATATGGCTTATCGATATCCACCGTCGATTAATCATTCACATCAGCGTTTACACCGATTAGTACCAATTAAACCAACATTCTTCAACAATTAAGGCTGAATTCTAATGCAATTATATTTGGTGACGAAGGACCTTTCAGTATTTTAGCTATCTCTAATCCTTACTATCCATTAGAAGATACATGTGGCAATAAATCTTATTGTTAGTAGTGTTGGCAATAAATAAAATCCGTATATGTTGACTGCCCTGGCATTACTATAATTGTATAATTACGGATTGTTCGCTTTCTATTAAATGTAGCTTCGATCGTGTTTAAGGAACATACTATTTCAATACAGATGTTGAAATATTCTTGGAAAGATTGCAATATGAACTCGATTTGATTTATTTGTGACGTAATAAATTCGTAAACTCTGTTTATAATTGATATTGATCCAAAATATGTTTTGAATTATTCATTATATTTCTTTGTCTTGTTTATAAACGAAACATGGAATGAAAAACATGAATCACGAATGGAATGATTCGTAGTAGGCCTTGTTTATTATATTTAAAGGAAAGCTAGCGCACAAGCGTACATAACCCTCACTAGCTTCTTAAGTCAGTTTCATTTTCAGTGAAGAAATATTTTTTATGATAAAGGTTTTATCTTATAAATGAGTTCTTGATTTTCAGGAGTGTTGTGGTGAACCCAAGTCTCATCAACAATTATGAGTCGACGCAAAAATTTGTTTGGATTACGCCTATACAGCTCAAAATCTTTGGTAGAAATGTTTTTTCGAATCAGTTTGTGGTCGAGCGTTAGCAAACGCGGCACCCATCTTGCACACAGCTTTTCCATGCTCAAATGGCTGTGCACAATATTTCGCACACGTTCAGCTGACATCCTACAGGTCGCAGCTATTTCATGCACTTTCAATCTGCGGTCTTCAAATACTATTTGATAGATTTTCCCGATCATTTCTGAAGTTGTGACCTCAACGCTACGTCCTGAGCGAGGATCGTCAGAGGTGCTCACACAACCCATTTAGATTTCAGCAACCCACTGCTTAATAGTTGAATATGATGAGGAGGTTGATCCTAGTGTTGAATTCATCTCTTCTTTTATTTGTTTTGGTGTGAAACCGTTCAAATAGAAGTATTTTATTACAGCACGTTTCTCCAATTTTTCCATTTCCACGAAAACAGCGGAAGCACCTCGCGCAATGTGCTCTCAAACGCAAACTAACGTAGCGATTAGGCTGAAACTTTACATACACGCTCAGTAGGAATGGTACTGTAGAACGCCGCTCCAAAAATACACCTAGTGGCGCCATCTCTTAGTCGAACCAGAAATTTTTCAGCCCACCCTCGTATATGATCATGATCATCAGTAGCTTCACAACCTGGGTAGGTCTTGACTGTTGCATTTTTTTCAAAACGACTTGGTCTTGGCAGGAGGTTTTTTCGATTTACCACCATGAATTTCTTGCCGTTATCTGCTACGTTGTCTTTCCAGCTCAGTCTTATTCTTTCTGGTTTTCTTGTTTAAAATGACTCGAAGTTCAGCTCCTAATTATAATGATGTCTTCTCATCACACTAAAGGTTCACATATAGAAGTTAAGCTTTTTATAACCTATTATTGTAATTTTCTGCCCATAGTCAGTGCTTCTGTACTCCTTCAGAAATGGTCCCTAATAAAATTCTTTTGAATGTGAGCAGAATGTTTGCATCCCACTTTGAAACTTCCACGTTTCTGATCAATTTGTTAGAATTTGAGCGCGATTTGAGATTTATAAAACTGCATTTTGGTTCTTCTAATGCGTTCGAGCACGGAGGTTACCGGCAGATGAACTCATTAGTAACCTCAAGATTTATTCACCAATAGTAATATTCTGATATGAATTTTTATGGCGTTATTTCCGCGATGCTTTTGAGATTGAATATTGAATGCGCTTCGAAAACCGTCGATATATTTCATCTTATTATGGGAATCACGAGTAGCATTCATCTGAACATTCAAGTTTCGATGTTCTTTCAGAACGCACCAAGACCTCATCTCTCCAAAATACCGGAAACATTTCGGGAACTACTCACGTGAGCTCCCTCTGTCGAAGAAACATAATAAACTCTCTCGAACATAGTAGAGTGTGTTTGAACAAGATTAGTGTGCACTTCCATACAAGGTTGACAGCTTTTGTAGACATTTCTCTGAGATATTTGGGCGAAATGGACCCAAACATCAATGTACCCACTTTGTTTTCATACTCCGTTTTTTCCCAACTCAAACCTCAATAATTTCAATAATACAGGATAAGACGGCTTTCAGAAGTATCATACAGTAATGACGTATCTCACTAACATTTCTGTTTTGTAAGATTTTGTTTTCATGCTCTTCTACTCTTGTGTATATATTTCTTTTGTTTCATAAAACTACATTCATTCACCAAAAAAATATTTCAATTTATATACCTGAATTTCTCGAATACAGTTCAACTATCCCTATACTATTCAGTGTAATAATTCTGGACAGAATTATCAAGAGAATAATAATGATTAAGGCTAGCTTACACCAAAAAAACGTAATTTTTATCAATATATTTTATTCATGGTAAAAACATGTTGAGTAATCAATTCATTTACGTATAAAAGCACATATATGGAATTACTTGAAAACAATTTTTTTTTCAAAGTGGCGGTACTGAAAATGGCTGCTGAAACTCATCTGAATCGGAGATGAATGACATCATTTCTTGGAAAAGAATTATCTGAAAGCAAAAAATGGAACGGTTTCATGTTCTGTATCGAATTGGCTATAACCTCAAGCAGAATGAAACATTTTCAGTGAAAAAAAAATGGCGGACTTCAGAATATTTTTAACCTTTTTTTCACTTTTCAATTGTTTATAACTTTTTTTAAATAATAATGAATATTTCTGGTTCTTCTTGAGGGCATAGCCAGACATCTGAACAGTAAAATGCCGTTTGCTTCATATCGATGAGTGCAATAGTTTTGAAATGAGAGTGCAATTCATGCGAAAAAACATGGTTCGGAGAAAAAATCATTTCAAAGTTTTTATTCGTGAAAAATCGTACAAAAAAGTGAATTTTACTCACATATCCATTCCAGCTTCACACACTTCCTGGTCTTCGTAAGTATCATTCTGAAAAATTCTTGCATTTCTCAAAACACGAACAACAAAGGCATGCAGCAGCTCCTGCTACCGAAGGAGTTTGAGCAGAAGGCGATTTACTGCAGCGCTCCCTAATCTTTTATACCTACTTCTCGGTCTTGCTGACCTTCGGGACTAATTCTATACTATTTCTACGAGTATATAGTAGCAATTTATGAAAAAAAAAATTTCGATTTTTTCAAAATTGTTTGGAGTAAGTTGACCTTAAGAAACTAATTATTCATTATCCATTGTAATTAAGGATTTGAATCCATTGTATTTCTATAAAAATTCAATCGTTCGATCAGTTCACTGCAAATACAATGAACACAATGTAAACTGGAGCAGCATCCTTTTTGCAACAATGTCCTCGATTATACCATCATCCTCAAAACGGATCGTCGCAAAAAGTTAAAATGTCGCATAGATGTCGGCGTTCGTCTACAAGCCGAATGTCAGCGACGATCCAGGTCCGTCATTAAAAATAATAAGCCAATTAGCAGCAGCTATAGCTGAAGTAAGAGCGACCTGCGCCCTCCTACACACAACTTTGTGTAAGTACACAAAATGCCGACGGAGCTATTTCACGTCGTTAAGAAAAAGGTAACGGGCACGACTTTAATTAAACTTTCGTGTCGCCATCGAGGTATATTCAGCATTGATTAATCGAGAAATGAAGTGTAGGAGTTATGCGAACGAAATTAGTGCGAGGAGGTATAATTGTCACTTTTTATTTGGTTATCGGCCGTGCGTTTTCAATTTATGGAATAGTTGAGACAGTCGTGCTTGAGGAAAGGTTTTTAATGGGAAATTACGTTCATTTTTCAAATAATTGGTTTGCAGGGACATGCTGCGAAAAGGTTATGTTGCGGGTTCCATTATTAATATATATTTCACGATTTCATTATTAATATCAATGGATTTAATCAGTTTCAATATTGTTGGGTATATTCCAAAACCTTTGAGAGTTAATTATGGTAAATTATTGCTATTATGGAATGTATTGAATAATATACAGTTTGAAACAAGACTTTATTGAATTAATAAAAAAATTGTGAATTTTTTAATGTATAAAAATGGATTTGTCAGATGTATATTTGTTACATTTCAAAATAAATTTCAAAGCAATATTTGCTATTTTTTCCAACTGGTTCACTTTATATCATGGAAATGAAATAATAAAATTCAGGTCCGAGCCCCGGTTAAGGTATGGGTGTATGAGTCTTTCTATGATTTGACTAGTTTAATGAAGATAATTGTTGGGTAGTGTACATTGATTACAAGCCCATTGACCGTTCGTAACCGGCGTTAAACTCTAGGTTCACTGAATTGAAAAAAAAAAAGGAAAACTTTAGAAGTAAACCTTGAATTAGAATGAAAAGATTTTTTAATGAATAACTAGTTAATTGATAAAATTCATAATACCTGACATTACTCATCTGTATATCGTTTGGTGATTCTAAAACACGTCAATAAAAAGACATTTTTCAACAGATTCAAATCAGAAATGTCTTGAAATCAATTGGGAACTAAACGTTCATTCCTAAGTTATATACAGAGGATTTTGAGGATGCAATTCAAAATAGGGTGATAAATGCATCGAAATATGAAAACCGTTCTGTTTAGGTCTCAATGAATCTCATCAGAAAAGTATTCTCTAATGATTTTCAATTCTGCAGTTTTCATGGTATGAAATCATTCAGCAAAATTTATGTTGAAACGCCTGTCACTTAGTGAAACATATTCAGTTATTCCTTTTGTAATAAATCATTTCTAATAACGTCAATGTCACAACGCAATTTCATATTCACATCTTAAGTATGGTAAACTAAACCTCTTAACACTGATTTCATTAAAATTCCTGTACTATTGAATGTAAATTATGTGTGTTTCCGGTGACTCATTTATAAGAAATATTTTCAAACGCAAAAAATAGTGAAATACCGTTATTCTGTAGTAAATGATGAGGCAAGATATACTTCTCTTGATGTTTTAACATGATTTCAAGGGAACCAAAAATTGCGTCCTGTAATTAATTTATATCATACAAAGCACCATTTGCATTTTTTCAGTATGTAGATAAGTGAACACACATTTTCAAGAGTATTTGTTAGTAGGTACTATTCAAACTGAAGCAATTATCAATCCTCAGGACCGTATAATGAATACATTCATTTATAAAGTGAAACCAAACTGTTCTTTCGATGTAAAATTGAAATATTTCTATTGTTGGGCACTCAATTTAGAGAAAATTGATGGAAAGATATCTAAAAGAACAGACGATTCCCAAAATTAGTCCGTTTTGAATGAATTTATATCCTTCCACTACTGCTGGATAATCTTGCCCATTACCCAACTTTATGGCTCCACTGGTACGGTATTATTCGTGGATGATACCACTTTTGTTTACTCTAATAGCAATCGTTTAGGATTGGAGATAAACCATGTACGTAAATATCATATCTCAATTGTGTTTCACTGCGAGCAAACTCAAACTGAATAATGAAAAAACTTAAAACATAGTCTTTTCATCTAATTACTATGATAATACCTCGGAGACAAAAGTACTGCAAAGATGCTTGGTGTAACACTAGATAGCAAACTTACTTGTAACGACCATATTGAGCAACTGAAACGAAAACTTTCTGGTACTCCATATTTGCTTAGACGAATGAGAACTATAACGAACATTACCACATTAAGAATTACATACTTCTCTCTATTCCATTCATTTTTGAGTTATGACGTTGTTCTGTGGGGAAATTTTGCCAATGTCTTGGTAGTTTTCAGGTTGCAAAAAAGGCTATTAGAATAATAGCAGGCGTTGGTTATGTGGATACATGAAGACCATTATTTATAAAATATGAAATGATGCCTTGTCTACCTTTTAGATATATAAAGTTCTTTTAGAAATACGTAGGATGTAGATACTATGCTGTTCGAATTAATTGGGACAAAGGAAAAAAACAATGTTTTCTTAAAATCTTACCTTTTAATGAAGTGAATACATACAAAATACCGTAAATTCTCCATATTAATATGAAGTATCTTGGATATAATAGATATATAATCAGAAATAACTTCTTGAACTCGTCTAGGCATCGATTCCACTAGCGTAGCGCAGATTCTCTTCAATTCGTCATCACACATGTATTATTATTATTATTATATTATTATTATTATCATGAAACCACACCTGAATTGCATTTATAATCATTTCTTCTCTTGTAGTGCTATCCATTTTTGCCAGTCGTTTCTTTGAAATATTCCATAAATTCTCAATGGGATTGAGATCAGGTGAATTCTCCGGCCAATCGAGTACTTTTGTTTCATTGTCACGCATGAATGCCTGTTTGGAATTGTGGCAGGGAGCCAGGTAGTGCTGAAATGTTCTATCAAACGTTTCCACGAATGGGACAATTCTGGTGCGCAATATTTCCGTATATTTCATAATTTTCACTAATATCCATATATTTCACTAATTTTCCAGTACCATTAGTTGTGAAAAAACCCAAAAACATTTGTTTCGAAAGATGTTTTACTGTTTGCGGGATGTGATCAGGCCGCAAAGTTTCTCCATCACTTCGACTAACAATATTTGATTTGTACCCTTGAATAAACAAATGTGTCTCATCACTAAAAACCACATTCTTCCAGTCGTCCACAGTCCACGCACGGTACTTTTTGGCCCATGCCAAACGTTTCTTCATCATTTTTTGGGTAAAGAGTTGCTTTCTTCTTGGTCTTCTTACCTTACGGCCAACGTCCAGCAGTCGTTTCCGCACAGTTGAGGTGCTCACCTCCACACCAGAAACCATTAAATCCCTTCGAAGATCAGTGCTTCTCTTTCTCGGATTAATTTTGCTACTTCTTATCAACAATTTGTCTGTTCTTGGAGTAGTTTTGCGTTTGCGGCCTCAGTTTCCTTTTCTTTTTGGTGACGATGAGCCACTTTCTTCTAATGTTTTTGAAATTCTCGAAACGCTGGACTTTCCCACACCAACAGCTATATATCTTAGAGTCATTGATGTGTGTTCTTTAAGCGCGATAATCCTCGTAGTGATATCCATCTTCGGACAAGACAATACAACACGTATCAAAATTGAATCCACCAACGTCGCACCTGACGACTGGTTGTGAGCACAACTGGCTCACAACCAGATTTCCGGGCGAAATAAAACCGGTCAGAATGTAAATTATGGTCAAGGTCGAACCCTCACGTCACCTCAGGTAGTAAACAAGCAGGTGTGAGGGTGTTTGGGCCACCCTGGTACTCACATACTTACTACAGTAACTCAAACGAAGAAAAAAATGTTTGTCCCAATTAATTCGAACAGCAAAGTACGTTGATCAAACATTCTGATCTACATAACTACAATACAAGAGGCGCAAATAAAATCCGAACAACTAAATATCATCTAAATAAATCAAAAAAAACTCGATTGATTGTAATTTATACAATATCTTAGCTTCCCATTTCAGAGAGCTTTCTTTCAAAAATTCAAAATGAACATCAAGAAATATCTTCTGAGATTTTACTTATAGTCTTTGTATGTGTTATTTTTTGTGCATTATATCTATTCTTTCTTCAGATTTATGGTGAATGAATCACTTGAGTTTAGTAAGTTTATACTGATTAGACGTCAATCATTGAAGAATGAAGTGTATCTTTACCTACTATTGTATATGATTCTCTGATTTATGTTAATTTTATTATGAAGGAGTGGAAGAATGATTAGTCAAACTCCTACCATTTGTAAGGAAGACATATCTTCTTTCTTTTCCGCACAAAAGATTACTACTCTAATCATTCAACTTATTGAAAAGGGCTACAACTTTAGGCCTGATCAATCTAAAAATATTGAATTCTTTGAATTGAGGAAAGAGATTGAATAATTAGAAGTGACTAAGATCTATTAGAATGTAAATTACGTAGATTACCACAGAAAGTGATAGTGATATCAATATCGCAATTGTCAAATGTATTGATTCACAGGGACAAACTTCAAACTGTTCAAAAGGCTTTGAGAGCTCGAAACATAATAGTACGAAAACTTAATGAATATGTTTTGAAGAAATTTTTCACAAAAAATATTCATTCACCCTACATACAATAAGATCATTTATATGATAAACTAGCTGACCCGGCGAACTTTGTACGCCCATTTATTTTTATATGAATATTTTTCAAAAACCTGACATATTCTACTATTTGTGTTACAGTATCTTGCTTTTAATATTACTTATCCCGTCTGGAGTCAGGGACTTATTCACTTACGAAGGCACTCAAATTTTGTAATTTTGCACGTAATTTTTTGAATTTTTTCCCTGACATAAACACATACAACGAAAAAAATAGTGAAATCGGTCCAGCCGTTGACTCTACATTTTAGTTGGAAAACGTTTATATGAGAAAAAGAAAAGAGCTGTTTTTGGGTTTTCCCGGCAATTACTCGAATTCTTGCCTCAGTAAAAACCATCCTTGAACTTCAACGAACATTTTGAGAAAATAATTGGCAAAATTGGTCTAGGCGTTGTTGAGTTATGCGCTTACCAACACATTTTGTGATTCTTTTTTATATTACAGATGAAAGTCATAGATAAAAATATAAAGATATAGTTACTGAAATAAGAGTGTCACAATGAAAAATGTCCATTAGATCAGTTGATATTGTAGTATGTGTTATATTCACTTCTTCAAAATGCGATTTAAACAAAGACAACTAACTCATTACTCAAGTTTCATTGGGATTCAATCGAAAAAATCCTTCAATTCGAAAAAATTTTGCTCTAATTCAAATTCTGGGATGTTATTCAACAATGAAACAATATTTGAATTTTCTCATAATTTTAATACAAATACGCATGACGACGTTTCGAAGTACTACTTCTTTATCAAAAACTGTATTACTTATTCATTAATCCAGCATTTGATAGAGAAGTAGTACTTCGAAACGTCGTCATGCGTATTTGTATTAAAATTATGAGAAAATTCTAAATATTGTTTCATTATGACTATTAATTTTCCCCAAAAATCGGCCTCATCAATCATCAATTTGTTTTTGTTATTTGCCATTGATCCAATTGTTGTTTGAATTATGTAATGATATCAATTATCATTCGTAGTTTCTCTCTGATAGTGACATTTTTTCTCGTGCTTTAAAATACAGTTAAACGGACAACCTTAAAAGTTGTTATTTTTATAATTACGCAACCTCGAAATGATGCGTTAAACTTGATAAAATCATTAAATCTTCTAGAAGGTGTTGTGAATTGAATTCTCAACTATTAATTATAGCACTTGTTGAGGAACAGAATAAATTATTGTCTTTTTTATCACAGTCGCTTAAGTGAGTTTCCATTTTATGAAATGATTGGCCTCGTAAAATCGTGATCAACGTAGATGAAAGATGCGCAGTAATCATTACGTTTGGTAGATTTGGCATTGAATTGACTCGTCCAATCTGAGAAAATGTTATGATGTGAGCACGATTTTTCAAAAATTTCTGTTATTGAAAAATTGAGTTGCATCAAGGATCACGTCGACTTCATATCGTCTAAAATCTCCAAGACAATCAACTTTGTGAAAAAATTGGAAAATTTCTGACGACATAAACGAGGTTATTGCTCTTTGAGTAAATGATAACGCCATAATTTGAATATTGTTCCACTCTGTTATTCGGATTGAGCAAAGAAAAAACTCAGCAGCTGCAAAAATTGTAGAATAGAACTATGTGAACAATTTTGAAATGTAATACATATAGCCAAATCGAATCCATGTTGAATTGCTTAGAACTAATGTCAGTTAATCAGAGATACTTTATCCTACATATATATGCATATTTGAAATTGAAAACAAATTGTTTCCATATAGATGAAAAAAAAAGTAACATGTGTTCATGCTGTGCACGCTTATAATGGGAAAAATGTCGTCAATTTCTACATACAAGTTTGTAAGCTCCCTAAATGTAGAAGTAGTATATTTTATGAAAGTTTCAATGCACTTAATGAACTGCAAAGCTCCATGAAAACAATAAGTGACCATAAGGCATTTAAAAATAAATTAGATAAGTTCGCTCTGAAAAAATGATTGTTATATTAAATTTCAACGGTAAAAGTATACATCAATTTTGTAGGAGCTATTGCTGAATAAATATTATCATTATTATTATAAATATTATTTCTTAATGAATAAATTCTACAGAAATAACAACTCATACTTCATTGTAACAATGAGTAGACTCTCATTTTTATTGGATTGGAAAGCAGAAGCTTGCAAAAATATGATGTACTATGAGGAACTAGAGTTTTTTTTTTATTTTCACAGGCGAGCATTACGCCCAATATGGCCTTGACTGGTATTGTCATTAGCCACCACCTAATCATGTATAATCAAATTTACTAAATAGTTAATCAAACACTGTTGTAACAATAAAAAATTCGAATCTTTGAACACAAGCAAAACCGCAAACAATTTGGGCTAATAACTTATAACACATAGGAAATTACAGGATAGTACGCCAAGGGGTTCATCGAGGCGAATTTTTTCTTCTTTCACAAATTGACATGAGCCACGGAAAAAAAGGTTTAAACACATGGGGAGAAAAATAGGAAATGCAACGTTGCCTATACTAAATTTTAAGACCTAGCGAGTGAATATATTCGAAGACCAACTCGTATACCTCCAGATTATTCAGAGATAACATGAAATTCAGACTGTAGGGGAACTAGAGTTGGATCAGAACAATGTAATTTTCTAAATTTGATGTCGCTGCTTCTACCTCGAAAGGTCAACAGAATGAATCATGTAATTACACGAAGAAGATAAAATTGAATTGAATGACTGAGATTGAATCCTCGCTTAACTGTTGATAAACATAATTAAATATCAAATTAAATTAAACTTTTGGATTCATCCTTAAGACTGAAATACAATGAAAACAATGAAAACTACAACAGCAAGACTTAACTACAAACTAGTCATTGTAGTTTAGTCTTGAAGATGAGTTCACTCACGAAACATGTTGACTATCGTTAAATATAATCGTGAAACATTAAGCCAAGAGTTTAATTTAATTTAATAAATAAGGCAACATGTTTCGAGCGTGAGCTCATTTTCAAGACATTTTCAGTCTTTTTTAGCTTGTATATATATATATATATATATATATATATATATATATATATATATATATATATATATATATATATATATATATATATATAAATAATTGAGAAATATTATTCCTAGCAACAATAGAGAGTGAATGTGAGAGGATTATTTTTGTTAACAACCAATTTCGAGAAAACTCTGAAATGAACAATTTTCACTATTTGAGAGTACCGAATCACTTGAAAAAATCTTGAAATTGAGTTTATAGAAATTGAAATTCGAATTCAGATTTCATAATTCAAGAAACTCTTTCAATTACTATCATCTTCTATTTATTTTAAGCTTCAAAACTAGTATTTTTAATGAGTGAGAATTATTAAGTTTAGAGTTTATCGGATGCATTAATCGAAAGTACATCGGATTTCTCCAATATATTGTTGTTAACTAATAATGGAAAAAAAACTAATTCCATGAATATTCTAGAATATCAGATATCATCTTGATATATGTCCTTGTAAAAAAGACATAAATTGACTATAAATTACGTTTTCCATTCTATACACGAACGCTACCAGTTGATCAGTCGTCGAGCAGCCGCAACTACCGAACTGTAACACCATTGATTCATCAATCCACGATAAGGGTAATTAATACAGGTTCGAACCCATCGTAAGATTGTCGCTTAGATACCCGCTGGTTGTTTATGGATTTCTACTCGCATCCATTAATACCGAATGAGAGCACGTTTGGATAAGAGTCACGAATGTCCAAAAATACTTCTACAGGCGCATCTTTGATCTGCATTTTTGCATGACATATGTACGCACGAGAAGATATACAGGAGTTATGACTGTTTCGCATACTACATTGCGAGGTGACCTATTAATTTCAACCTGAAAGAGTAAACAAGAGATAAACTGTATCGAGAGCTCATTGTTGTGAAAATAACACAGGCGTTGCATCTTAACTGGTAGGTCTACAGGCCTTACACGATGGCACGTATAATTTACTATTTAACTTTCATTTCATTTGATCTTTATATTTAGGTTATTCACTTCTGTTCATAGTTCTTTCTCCTCCTCATGAAACTGGGAATGTTTGATTTCGAAGTGATTTTCGGAGAAGTTAACCACAGAATTCACATTTTCAACAATTGAAGAATTATCATTAATTTTTTTTATTTGAAAAAAAATAAATCAATGAATAGATTCTCATTACTAGGAGAAAACTTCAATGGTTACAGTACGGTTGTATCTTTTTAAAAATGCTAGTATTATTCTGGTTACAAATAAAACGATGCACATTCCTGGTTGTAGAAATTAAGAGAATTTATGGTAACAGCCTCACACGAATCTCATATTTTCGAGGGATGAAAATGGAGTATATCCCACAAAAATCTGGAGGATAACAGAACCTTGAGAGAAAAATTTTTGAGAGACTTTTTGTCTAAAATTTCGTCAAATTTCATAATTGTACTTGAGAATTTTTCAGATTTTTCTGACACGAGAACTCAACGTTTCTTATTCTTGAAATGATTTTTCTACTAGTTGATAATGGTTTTTCAGGTAAAGGACGTCTCTTTATACTTTCATATCTGTTCTCCAGAAAGTTCATCATGTCTATATAATATTCACCCATAATATTTAATAATCAGGAAAATATTGGCTGTATATTGGCCAACAAAAACTACATATACCTATGTTTCGAACAATCATTCACTCATAATATTGACTGCAAAAGGATCACACTGAATTTATGTAACACAATGCGTAAAGCAGAAATATGGAAGATGATGATTTTTGTATTTGTATAAACGATAATCGAATAGAAAATGATTTTATAATGAATTTCTCAGTGTTATATCGGATTCCCAACTGCACTGTACCTTTCAAGTAAATTTGTCTACAAGTAGAAAAATTCGGCAGAAGATTGATTTTTTTTTCTGAGCGAGGTCTGAAAATCTTCGCCACTGAAATCGTTTTCTTGTATATTAATCATAATACACCTACATATCAAATATTGCTCCTCATTTTTTGTAATTATACCTATGTAGAAAACCCGATATATAGAAGCATTTATGCTACAAAACAATGAATATAACAATGAATATTGATATCACAAAATTGAATGTTTATTCATTTTCAAAATCATTGCTAATATTTTGTTAGTTTAAAACCAAAATATTTTTGTAAATATGTGGTTGAATTATAAAAATCACTGGATTAAGATCACGTGATCCTTTTTGATATAGAATTTGGTAAAATTACTCAGAGTTAGAGGTTTATTGAGATGACAAACGCACAATCTGTCCGGATTACGACTTTTTCAACAAATTCAAGAAATAAATACTATGAGTGAACAGAAAAATGAACCATATCTACCATAAACTGTAGTCAATAATTCTTTTGCTGATGACTCCTCAATAAGTTGGCTTTGCTCCCATTATTGGTAATTGAGAAGTTAAATCATGAGTAAATAACACTGGGGAACAGCAACTTTGTTGTCCTACATCTGTGACTTGTTTTTGACTAAATTTTGGTTTCTGAATTCAAAAATATTATTATTCAATAATGTTATTAATTTTTCTCTATCGCGTCAAGTTTTAAATTCAGAATACACCCTCTTTACCCTAAAAGTGATAGAAAATGGACATACAGAGAAAAATAAAGTTGGTACTAACCAAACATATCAGAATATTTTATTCATACAAAGGTTTTTGTAATATTTGAAGATAAATTGTACTTATACAAAAAATAAAAAAGATATTAGTGTAAAAATTTTCGCTTATAACTTTCCTATAATACTCGATATGGAAACATTTTCGCTTGATGCTTTAACAGTAGTCAGCCATCATACTGACATCCCATCTACCTTGAGACTTTGCCTCCAGGACCTTCAAGTCTTGGTGGAATTGCTCACCCGTTTCATCACTAACAGCTCCAAGATTTTCTGGAAAGTTAGCAAGAAGGCTTTTTAAGAAATGCAGTTTGATACTCATGTTACAAGCTTCTTAAAGGTTTCTAAAAATTGTTGAACTATTTGACGTATGTAATTCTGGGCTCGTGCGTTTTCCAAAAAAGACTCTTGAATGCCAACCAAGCATTCTTTTCAAGTTCTGTCATAGTTTCAATGAAACGTCTTCAATAAGTTGCCGAATCTGTGGCCCATCAAAGATAACATCCTTCATCTTCTGATATGACAAGCTAGTAAATGTGAATGATATTTTTAAAACAGTCCCCTTCAGTTGACTAAGCTTTAATAAAGTATTGATCGATTGGGTCGATACTTGATGAAAATCTAAATATATAATTTGAATGAAAGTAAGTAGTTATCTGATTTTCACTAAAATTAATTAATCAACATCTGATGAAGCAACTGTGTTGTTGAAACAATACTGTCATGTTTTGAATTAATTATAGTGAAAATCAGAAAACTACTTAGTTTTATTTAAATTATACTTCAACAAATTGCTTCATGAGACCTAGTTTCATACGCAAAGTACTGGTTTTGTCCACATTCTCTAACACTCTACACACTGTTTGCAGACTTTGCGAGGGGTCCATTATTTATCTTGGTCGCCAATTTTCATTTTAAAATAAGCAAAATAGACTTGTTAATGGAATTAAACTGGAAAAAGTTCCACCGACAGGAGTCCAGTAGGACTTTCTGTAATTCGAGTTCAGTTCCGTGAAGCCTAATAGTATGCGCAACTACTGAAAAAAAAAACGCTTGACGTGATAGAAAAGAACCTGATTGAAGTTTTGGAATCCGCATGTCAATTTACCTCTTTAGCAGCCTAAAAATCGAAGTCGACAGAAATTATAATTACAAATTGTTCCCTAGTGTAATATTCTGTGATTACGTTTTTTCCTTATGGATTATTTCGTGGCAAAAACATTTTAGGTAAATTCATTTTTTTCATCATCACGTTGGTTTCATAGAAAATTCTTAAATTTGTGAAATACTTGAAACTCTGAAAATATTTCTATTTCGTAGACTTGATCTTTATTCTTGATTCTGAAAATGTTTGTGTTGGGGGATAATTACCACATAGTCATGACAACGCCGTTTCAAGAAGAAAACTGTTCTTTTCTTTTGTCAATGCATTTTTCACTTTTTTCTAATAATAGAACCCATACTTTTTTGGGTTTCAAGAAGGTTTCTCTGCTGGAAAATTAATACATGTATCCTTATGAGAAGAGTATCATTCACTTAATCCTAAAATTAAACTTTAATCACAAATTATAGAGCAAGGTATCGATCAGGTACAGAACAATTTACGTTAAGTATACACTATATATTCAATAAAGACTACATTCTCTCAGTATTACTTTAACTTCTTCAATTCACTTGAATGTGAATTATTCAGTAAGAGGTAGAAAGCCAAGAGCCAATATATTTATTGTTCCAAGTTTGTCTCAACATTTGACTTTTATGGTGTAGTTATTTTAGTTCAGAAGCGTTGCGTTTATGGAAATTCATGTGAAGCCATATTTTTTATTATTCCACGAGCAGCGACAATATTTCGCAGTTGGCAGATATGAGTTTTTCTTCTCGACCATTACGGTCCCGCATTGTGATCGTTTTCGTACGATTGATCCTATAAGTATCTGCTATCTATTATGGCGTTTTTCATTTTCTCGAAGAGCTGAAATGGACTGTTTCGAACGTACGTCAGAAAAACATTGCTTGTTTATTGTTCAGTATAAAAACACGTACATTGAGAAAATCACGTTCTATTGGATGTTGATAAAATATTCTCTGTTCGAATAAATTGCTATGACATCATACCGATATGATATAATTGAAGAATTTATCAAACTCTTCTGTTACTATGTGATAGTTCATCGTATTGAATTGTTTTGGAACTTCGGTACATACGATGATTGCACTCAAAAAAATTATCGCGTTGAAAAATCTTGAATATACGTCAAATATGGATCGGAAGGCTTCGTAGAAGTGTTTACTAAGGTGGGGCCTACGCCCCAGGGGGAGGCAAATTTATTGTCAAGGGGGCCATTGAAAAAAGGACTTCCTAATTCTAACTTTTTGTCCTTTTTCGTGGGAGCATAAGAATTTTAGAAAGGCTAAGGTGGGGTATGACAACTGGAAAATGAACTCGACTCGGGGTTAATTTTTTCGCTCCCCTTAATCCTAATTTTTTCATCGTTTTCGTGGAAGATGAAGAATTTTTGAAAAGCCAAGGTGTGGCAAGGCATGACAATAGGAAAATGAACTCGATACTCGGTTAATTTTTTCGCTTCCCTTAATTCTAATTCTTTCATCCTTTTCGAGGGAGATTGAGAATTTTTGAAAGGCTAAGGTGGGACATGACAATTGGAGAGTGGATTCGACACGAGGTTAACCTTTTCGCTGCCCTTAATTCTAATTTTTCATCCTTTTCGAGGGAGCTTAAGAGTTTTTGAAAGGCTTAGGCGAAGCAAGACAATTAGAAAGTGAACCCGACACGGGGTTAATTTTTTTTCTCCCCTTAATTCATCCTTTCGAGGGGGATTAAGATTTAGAAAGGCTAAGGTGGGGCATGACATTTGGAAAGTGGTCTCGATACGAGTTTAACCTTTTTGACCCCTATAATTTTAATTTTTACATACTTTTCGAGTTTAAGAACTTTCTGAAATCGGATATATGTGCATATATATATATATATATATATATATATATATATATATATATATATATATATATATATATATATATATATATATATATATATATATATATATATATATATATATATATATATATATATATATATATATATATATATATATATATACAATAATAATAATAATAATATTTTTATTCGAAAATAATTGATGGATATAATAATATATAAAAATTATTTCAATAAAATGGGTATTAGATAATATCATTTCCCGAATAGCAACAAAAATATACTATAAATGGTTAGCTCACAAAAACCAGGGCCTGTGGAGAACTTACCTTAAAAAAATATTGCATTTAGATCTAAATACAACTCAATACATACAATTCAATTCATATAAAAATCTCAAAATATTGTTACACTCATCCCGTTAACCAATTGCTATTTACATCAGTTTATGGATATAATATCTACTTCCTGTTTTAATTCAACTTTTTGTTTCAATTTTTAACTTTTTCAAATTAGAAGTATTTCTCGATAAATTGAAATGAAAGAGATATAACAAAGAGCTCAATCTAATCTAAAAAACCTAAAATAGTAACTAATATCTGAATAATAGCATTTAATGAAATATTACAAAGTACTTAATCTAAATCAATTCATTTTAGTCAATTCCCTATGTTCAAATAGCTCCTAATAATAACTTCTATGGAGTCAAAATGAATGTCACAATTATTGGCAACTCTATTGAATGTAGACTGCATAAACAAAATGGGGGATTGTATTAATGAATTGGCCCTCGGAGTATCTATGTTGAATAATTCTGTATTACGAGAATTTTGCCTAGGGACACGAAATTTCAGAGCGGACAAGAGAGGAGGACAATCAATGCTATTGTGCAGTATTTGTACAAAAATTTGAGTAATAAAGTTTCACTCCTGCTCTGCAATGAGATTAAACTGAATCGACTCAATAATTCGTTATGATTGACTCCTCTCTGTGGATAAACTTTATCCTCCCTCCAAACTAAGAACTTCGAGAACCTTCTCTGAATAGCCCCAATATGTTGTTGATGGCAAGTGTAAATGGGATGCCAGATCATGCTGCCATACTCGAACTTGCTACGAATTAGGGTATCAAATAGTCCTATGAATGTTGAGGAATTATAAAAATATTTGCCATTGCGTATAACGAATCCATATATTTTTGAGAATATTCGAAATGTGTCATATTTGAAATGAAGATTTCCACAGAAACTAAGGAGTGAATTATTCCGATAAAGAAGTCCAAGAAGTGCCAAGAAGCCATGAACGAAGACATTATCAACACAAGAACATAGAGGCCATTCAGCTCCTGGATCACCCAAATCAAAAACTACCACTGAATAGAACTAAATCACCTGAGCTGTTGTAGTTTTTGTACCAAGAAAAACGAACCAAGTGCTGGTGGAATATTGTGTGAGGAGAATGTGCTTAATGGAAAAAAGTAGAAGTTGAGAAGTTTTTTGATCCAATTTTTCAACATATTGGGAATCTGAAGAATATTATTATTGACTTTTATTCAGATTAGATTATAGCAATATTCAATAAAGATAATATATTGCGACGAATAACTGAACAAAAAAATCAAGAAAATGAAAAGAATAAAAGCTCAATCAATTCGAATACAGTTTAGAGATCTATGAATGATGTGAAATGTCGTACCGCGAGAGGCTGGCAATTAGAATAGGGTTAATGATTTGAAAACGACTCCGAAGCGAGTGCTGCGGTCGCCTTAAATGGTTATCGTCGAACGCGATACTATCAAACGACTACAACTTCTGGAACGAGGAACACGTTGCCGCCAAAACGCGAGCGTGGAATAAAAACCAGCTTTTGCAGAAACAAAATGCATAAAATTTCTGTTTGCGTTTGTTGGCCGTGGTAGGAATAAATGTCAGATGGGTGGCAAAGTATTAATGTCTTCTTTACATAATGGCCGAGGACAGGTAGCTGCATAGAATCTGCATTTCAATTCGTATGAACGTAGAAGAGACAAGGATTTCCAGTCTGATAAGCAGAAGATGCTTTTGACGCTTCTCATTTTGATGTGTGCAATTGCAAGTAATACGATCTGCTTATACAAGTTGTTACTCAAATGCTCGTACGATCATTAATTTCAGTTTTTATAATATTCATTTAGATGAAGCTATACAAAAAATCTACATATTTTGAGCTGTCAATTTTTAATTACATACCTATCTCATTATATAAAATTAGACCACGCTTAATACTAGTCCTAGTTTCGAATATACTTGGTAAATTATTGAAAGCCTTAAATCCGTCATAGTATATGCTTATTTTTAGATTTAGAAAGCTTACAACTTTGGATATAAAAACTATCAGTATTTCTAGTATTATACCCATGCACATCACGGACATATGTCACATTTTTTATTACATTACATGGAAGCAACTTATTTTTTATTTTAAATTGGAAGCAAAGAGTATTCTTTGTTTAACAGACATTAGTTTCAAAGAGTTCAACATAATTTTAACAGGGTTTTTAATTTTAACCTGTTGCACTTTAAAATAGTTCGCATGGCTCTATTCTGTAACTTTTGTAATTCTTGAATTTTTTCTCCAGTAAAGCCGAATAACAATGTGGAGCAATATTCAAAATGTGGCATTATTATTGATATATAATAATAATTTCAACAATAATTTCACATATGTGAACAGCTTTTTTCCAATTGTTTTCGAAAAATTCATTTTTTTAGAGATTTTAGATGATATGAAATCAACATTTTCATTGACACTCAATTTTCCGTCTAATATAATGCCTAAATATTTCACTGTTTCTAATCTTCTAATTTTTTGTTCATTAAATTTTATAGCTATATCCTCATTTTTAATGGTTCTAGGGGTTTTACTTGTACTTAAAACTATGAAGTTAGATTTTTGCTCATTCAGAGATGAAGCTATTGTCACATAACAGTTCATTAATTGCAGAAAGGTCTCTATTGTTCCCCTCTGTCATATTTTTAATATCTTTGCCACATATATAGAGCATAGTATCATCAGCGAATAAACGTATAGAACATTTTTTCACATAATAGACAATATCGTTTATATATATTTGCATATTTATATTCATAATAAATATGCAACATCTCTCTAGTAGATAACGTCAGTAGGGAGTATTTCTCATAAGAAATATTCTGCCATAGAATATCCTGTTTCAGAGATTTGAAAAATGAAAAATTCGCTCAATAGGGTAAGAAAACCTGAATTATATAGGCGAATCTATTTGATGAATATCTGTGTTAACTGAAAATTTTCATCATTCTGGAATTTATAATCAACTTTGTTACAAAAGATAGCACCTTGTCGACTTTGAGGAATCCTAGGTGTTCCATTATAATGTAATATCTCGTTTGGTATTTTCACTTGATAGTTCAGCACAATAAATGGTATTAATATATGATATTTGTGCCAGTAATGATGCCAAATGCAAATATGCCAAATGGTTATTACTTTGAATGTTTTATTTATTTTTTATTAATTTATTTATTTTGCATGTCTTATAAACACCCATACACTACTTACATGTGAGACAGATTAGTAGTAAACCAAAACATAGATCACTACCATAAACATTAACTGATGAAACTAGAACTAAACATATACATACATACAAATACCTCATATAGAAATCATAAAAATTGCTATATAAAAAGAAACAAATTTATAATGAATTTACCACACCTGCCTTAAAGGTTCTGGGATCATCACTAAAAAAATCAACGTTTCTGTTACTGTTGAGTAGCTTATTACAGATACTCAACATACAATTTAAAGGATACAAACCATTTACAACAACCAGAAATAGATCCCAACTGGAGCAACGCAACCAAACTTTTGGAACTTTCAGATGAATAAAATCTATAAGATTGCAATTTTCGTACTTGATGGAATTCAGAACAAAAAAAATGAAAAGAATAGCTTGAATATTTCTTCTCAATGACAATCTTTGCAGATTAAAGCTAATCAACAAAGAGCTATATGATATTTTGAATGCATAACTATTATGTCTTTTATTATCTGAAAAACTGAGAAAACGTTTTTGAACTTTCTCTATTCTGTCTTCATCAGTAAAAGCTTTAGGTGACGAAATATTGGAGGCATGCTCCAGCTGAGGCCTAACAAAAGAGCAATACAGTTTTACGATAGTTGAAACTACAAAATTTTTACTATTTCGGATAATAAAACCCAGTACCCTAACTGCTTCACTAACGATTTGGTTGTAGTGATCGTTAAATTTCAAATTGAAACTAAAATTTACACCAAGATCCTGTTAATTGTAAGTGGAAGTTACTCACTATATTCACATTAATTTCTTGAATTTATATTACTCCAGTGAATTCAATAATTAAAGTGGCCAATGATTAATTATTTGCACGTAAAACAATATTCTTATTGTTAAAAAAAAATTCTTCTCATGTATTCAAACAAATACGAATAACGCGCATTTTTTAACACTACTACTTCTTCTTCCTTAACAACTGATAGAATATACAAATGAACAATAATATAATAATAATTTCGAGTTGACCATTCCGAATCCGAACAACCCAATTAAAAATAATACTAGAAAATCTGAAATACCGAGAACTTAAAAAGCGATTGCAGAGACAGTGGAACATAAACGTGGTCAGGACTGTTCTTAATATCTTGGGATCTACTGGTATAAACCCGAGAAACCTCCTGAAGAATATCAGAGAATCCTTGCCACAGCATGGTATGCCAGGAAGTTTCTTTGGCGTAACGGAAATCAACGTCGGAACATCGCCGATGTGAAGATCGACGCCATGGGTACCGCCGCCACGAGCCTGATAACTTGGAAAGCGCCCCCGCAGAACCCAATTCCTCTGATATATAATATCTGGAACAAGTGAAAGTTGAAATATGAGGTAAATTTGAAAGTTATGAAATTTGAGGTACTATCAGTCAGTACCTCAAAGCATCTGAAGAAGTCGTTTGTAACTACGAAACGCGTCATGCTATGTTGTTGAGTCTCTTCAGACGCTAAAGATCAATGAAGTCTTAACACCCATCTTATGAGGTTCAGTATTCAGTTCTGCTCATAAACTATGTATTTTCCATTTTTGGGATCTATAATATTATGACGTCGATTATAATTTTTCTCATCTCTTGTAACGTTTTCTTTAACGTATTATAATCAGGAAACATTTTTCTCTCTTGTTATTGCACAAATATAAACCATATGCATTTGTATGCCCAACATTTGCTTTCACACTTTTTCTACCTTTTCTATAGATGATATGATTGAAAATTGCTGTATAAATTATTGTAATAAGTACTGTGTAGTATTATGGTTGTGGATAGTTTCCCAAATTTTCTGAATAGTAATATTTCATGTACTCTTTAGATGTGGCAACTATATTTTGTTTAGTTTGTTTTATGCAGGAAAAATTTTATATATGTCAAATACTCATAACATTCCGAATAACCAGAATAATCACTCCGTGCATTTTTGAACGGTGAAGATGTATCGAAGTTAAAATATTGAACCCTCCCGAAGTACTCGACATACAGAAGAGAATATGAGTAGGTATATAGAAAGGAGTCTTTCTGGCATATAGAGGAGAATACAGACTATAGAGCGGTTGGTTCCTTATTGAGGAAAAATTCAAAGACACGAAGATCACAAAGGTATTTTGGGTTCTCTACTTATTCTAGTATCTGTACCTACCTTATCAATTGATGCACAAAAAGAGATATCCAATTCTGCTGATGATAGACCAAAGTTTGAAATTATTCAGTTATTTTAGTTATTTTGCTATGAAATTTTACTAGGGAACTAAGAGAACTGTTATCTTATCTGATACTTCATAGAGGTGTGTTTTTACGATTATTCCAGATAAAATCGTAAGTTCAGTTTGGGAAGCTGTCTTCATTACCCTGAACTGAAGATTAAATTGAAATTTAGTGACACTGTTCACAATCTAGTGAATTCTTATAATTCCCAAACAATTTCAAATCTGAGATTGAATTATCGCTTACCTCTTGATGAGACATGGTTGAATAAAAATTCAAATCAATCTCTTGGTTTATGTTTCACAAATATTAAGAATTACAAATATTTGTGAAACATTAAGTCAAGATTATGATTAAAATTTTCAATTTCAAATCTGACTGAAACTCTCATTTCGTATTTCTTATAATACTTTCGAATCGAAATGCAATGCAAACATGTTGAATTATTTTCGAAAAACCGCGTGGAACGCCGCAGACAATTTAACTACACCATGTTAACATCACATTTATTTTCAGTGGCAATTGAAAGGTATCGTTGCAGCTAAATGTTCAGTAGGCTCGCACGAAAGAACTGCAGGATACCGTGAGCTTAATGACAGAACGAAATTGATTGAATTATAATTATTTGGTAGAAGAAAGGTAATTGCTCTACGAGATTTTCGTTGGTTCAAAATTCGTTGAGCGTACAGCTAATAAGGCTGTTACGATGTCGCTTTGGGAATTCCTTTCGTCGAAAGATCGAAAGTTATTTGAAGAATTTTCTGGTGTTCTGACACCGGAAGGTACTACGTTGTTGAAGATATATGACATCAGAATGAACGATTACAGGCATGTTGCCATTATCTTTTATGTGTACATAATAGAGGTAAATGGTACCAATCATCAACGAGAAAAGTTCTGGTTGATTTAATTGGAACCTAAATTGATTTGGTTATATTATTCTTTACTTGTGCATAAAAGTTGGCAACAATTATTCGACAAAATCAGTATTTTTAATGGATTATTGGAATTTGTTTTCTTTCAGCCTTCAATCGAACTGAAGGGTGTCCCAAAATTAACGCAATATTTCAATTTCATAGAAAACACAGTCTTCAGTCTTTTGTTTGAGAGTTTTTTATTGAATCATAAAGTACATGGGGTTATTGATGGAATAACACATCAGGCAAAAAGCCTCACGTCTTTGCATACACACGAATGCACGCGTTTGTCGAAATTTTCCTTGAAAATTGTGTATAAATGTAGCTGAATTTCGTTGATGAAGCGTTGAATTTTCTCCTTAAATGCACCCGTGTTTATGAGCTTGTTGACGTAGATCTTTGATTTCAAATCTATGATATAAAAATGAATCGCAAAATGTGTTGGTAAGAGCATAACTCAACAACGCCTGAACCAATTTTGTCAATTCTTTCTTAAAATATTTGTTGAAGTTCAAGATGGTTTTTACGACAAGAAATATTCGAATAATTTCCAGGAAAACCCTAAAAACAGACCATTTCCTTTTCCCATACAAAAGTTTTTTAACTAAAATGTAGATTCATCAGCTGGACCGATTTCACTACTTCTTTTGTTGTGTTTTTTATTGTCAGGAAAAAAATTTTAAAAATTGTGTGTATATTTAGAAAATTTAAGAACACTTAATTGATAATATAAGTAAGAAATAATTATTAATCCTCGAAAAGAGGATCTAAAAAAACTGAATATCTTGTCACACATTTCGGTTAGTTCCGAGCTATACCGACTGATATTGAAACTTCAATTCAATAAAAAATTTTGATAAGTTTAAATAGACTAAAATACACGTTGCAAACATAGCACGTGGTATATTCGATTATACAGAAGAATACATATTTTTCTATTATTTACAGTTGAAATTTCGGTTTTAAAAATGATAGCTATTAGATATACAAACTTAAGTCGCAGAACTCGCAATGCAGCAAGTCAAAGATATAAAAGAGCAAGTCCAACTGACGAGCAACGCGAAGCTGGGTATGATTTGGAACGGAAGTGATGGAATCGAAATTAACAATATGAAAAGGTTGCGTTTAACTCTTATCGACCTGCATTCAATTATAACGTTGAAATAGATTAAAGTTCACAGCAAATCGTTGCTATTGGACTAATGAACGATTTGTGTCAATATTCCAAGACAAAGTTTAATTGTTATTGATGAGGAAATACTACCAATGATGCGACAAAATATTGCGTGAAGAGTCAATTCAAATAGACGCTATTGTTACAGCCACCAGAACCACTATATTCATTGGTTTCCGGGAATGAACTAAATTCTGAACATTTTTTGACTTATATCCAGCAAATATCTCATATGATTAATGATGAGATATATGGAACAAGTACCTACTTGATACGAAATTAGGAACATGCCTTTCTGCTATAGCATAGGCATGTTAATAACTTTCACTACATCAAACGTGTTAATATAGGAATTTTTTGATAATTCGACTGATTTCAAATAACAGGAATTATTGCAGTACCTTCGTAAGTGAGTAAGTTCCTGGCTTCACACGGGATAAATATTAAAAACAAGATAGTGTAGCACAAATAGTAGAACATATCTTTCCGACTTTTTGAAAAATATTCAAGGAAAAATAAATGGGCGTACAAAGTTCGCCGAGTCAGCTAGTAATCTAATAAAAATAAATCTAATTGTGTCATATTACATCATTTATGGGGCAAATTCTGATCACCGCAACGAGAGAATACACTATCTGGAAAGTCTCATGCAGTAATTGAAGTGTTTCACGGGCTGTATGACATGTGGCACAGTCATGTTGAAACCACATATTGCCTACATCATTATCCTTCAATTTTGGCCGAAACAACTGTCTATCATGTTGAGATATCCAGCACCAATAACAGTTAATGCTTGACCATCCTATTTTCAGAAAAGTATATTATTCATCCGGCCCAAAATTCACAGCAAATAGAGACACGTTGTGGATGCATCTGTTTTTTGACAATCACATGTGGGTTCTCAGAACTCCAAAATCGGCAGTTTTGGCTATTAATAAACCCATCAAGGTGAAAATGTACTTCGTCACTTCCATTGAGCTGTAAATGCTCAATAATCCATTCCGCGAACTCTGTTAGATATGCATGGTAATTATGCTTCAGTTTTTGTATAAACTCAATTTTTTAAGAATGGAGACACAGATCTTCAAATTTTCGAACTGTGGTCGCCAAGCTTTCATCATTGTACGTGTTTTTACACATTTATTTTACGAGCGTTACACGTATTTCATGCGTGTCGCGCTATTTTTGCTAACCCTAAACTGTTAGCTCTTGTTTTTTCAGGTTGCCATCACTGCATAAATGGCCGCAAATTCAAATCTTGCGTTTATTTTGGGATACCTCCTTTAATGGAAGCCATGAAAACTACTGGTTCCATAATGAACCGAAGAAGAATTTATTTTTCATTGTTTATGCATACAGGTTCTTCGGTGCTTCTTCATCATATGTGCTTTATCGCATCAGAATTCGGGAGACTTCTGAATTCTTGAAGAAGTTTCTATTTAGTCATGTAAATACTATCATCTTTATGATAATGAATCTCAAAATATTCTTATTTGCATATTGTTTATTTTATGGGTCGAGCATTTCGTCTAGCTGTATTCGTACTGTGAGAATACGAATAATTTCATTCGATCAAGACAATTGAGAATTATGCCTGTCTATATAGGTAACTTGAACTTCATTTTATCCGTATCATTTCGTGATCTCATTGATAAGTACACAAACTTAGACTTCAATATCTACATTACTTTCGGATTTATTTCTTGACCTCATCAAGAAGTAATTAAACTCAAATATCTACAGATTTTTGTTCATATTTTCAGTTGGAGAGTATTAGGTGTGTACAATTTTAATTTTGCGAAAATAAAGCACACTTTTTTTTAAACAATAAATTCAAAGTTTTAAACATTTACAAGGAAATTATTCACGAATGTGCTACGAATAATATTACACGATGCATTATTTTTCATTATTTTGTGCCATTTTCAGGTTAATTTTATTTTTTATTAGGTTTACTCCATAATTTTAATTCTTATCGAGTGCTACTTTTTCAAATTTCAATGTTTCAATCTGATAGAAACTGTGGGATATTTCTGGAGAATATTGAATTTGAAGGTTGTTTTTCAAAAAGAGTTCCATAGTTTCAGTTTGAATATTCAACATTCTCTAACAGATATCTCTCGAAGTATGATGGAGGCATCACATTGTACATGTTTTAAATAGTCAGCTCTGCTATGATATTCCTTCCATTGATTTTTAGAAAAATTATTCAAATTATTCAAATTATTGAATATTCGCATGTGTTCTACTATTCATATAGTAGATTTTTTCATTTATATACATTTATGTATATATATTTTTTTCATACCCATTTTATCAACTTGGAATGAACAAAATTCACACTATTCAATTGAATCCTTAAAAACCTCTTTGTTTCAAATGGGAGTTTATGACGACTATATGATTATTCTCAGTTTTTTTGGACTTCCATTGCCTTTAAATTTGAGTTCAGATTCTCAACTAGAGTAAAAACTAATCGAATGAAGAAATTGAACGATGAATTAATCGGAGAGAACTGAAAAACTGAAAAAGAGATCAATAATTGATATCCAGAGAACTGAAACAAAAATATATGACGAAAATAAAATCAAATAAATAATTATTTGGCCTGATTAATGAACGGAGGAGTTGAATCAGAAATCGAATTCACACGACGTTTCGGTCAGTTACGTATCTCTGGCCGTTTTCAAGTGAAATAGGAGAGTTTCCACTTTTTATTCCATTATCAATTGAAACGTCATGTGAATTCGATTTCTCTTGAACTCTTGGTTCTTTATTTTATTTTATTTTGATATTTATTTCATTTGCATTTCATTTCAATTTTTATTTGCATTTCTTATTCTTTTTTCGGCCATCAGGATACTAATAAAGTTGAATCTTTTCTTCAATTTTTTTCAGTTTACTCCGATTAATTCATCATTGAATTTCTTCATTTAATCATAGCTTTGTTTCAGAATTTGAACTGAAATTTATTTGCAATGGTAGTCCGACGAAAGAGTAAAAAATAATTGCTCAAAACTTTTAAACTATCGTTACAATATTTTGTTCAAGGAAAATTTTTTTTCTACTGTATGTGACCTCTGAGAATTCCTTCAGTTCCAGCAGTAACATTCTTCAAATCTTTGAAACACATTTTCATTCAAACCAGTCAGCTATCAACCCAGCAAGATCGATATCGGTTAACTGAAATTTTTATTGGTGGAATAAAATGCTCGCCCACGTTTTCTGAAAGGATCATAAAATAGTAGTGTAACCAATTTCTTTTCAAGACCTTGCTCTATAATAATAACACTTCAATGATGGCGGACAAATATCCAATATCTAGTTCGACATTCATTCCATATATAATTGATGTATTTGGAATAATAGGCTTTTGAAATTTAAATATTAATTTGAATGATATTTCAGAAGAATTCGCTTTTTCGAAATTTGAAAGAAATTCTTTTAGTTAATAATTGATGAGGCCGATACATGATGTAAATCGATAAACATAATAAAACAATTGTTAAACTGATTTACACATATATTAAAAAGAATACTGCATGACGTACGTTTCGATGAGATTCACCTTTTTCAAATGCTACGTGCAGACTAATGACATTTCTCGAATGCATACAATATATAAACTTGAATTATGAATTCAGAGAAAACAGGTTAGATAACAGGTAGAAGGGATCAATTCATACTGAACTACTACATAGTAAACTAAGCAATTTTGAAAAGATTGAGAAGGGGGTTTGAGGTATGATCGATTTAGCTGTTCAAAAGGTTACCAGAATATTTGTGTTTATTAATTTGAAGTGATTCTAACAAATTAAGCTTCATTCCCATATTTGCTGTATTCAAAATTTCAAAATCGGAATTGAATATATGATTTTCATTAATCAAATGATTTGCATAATGTGAATCTGTCTTCTGATTATCAACGCTACGTTTATGTTTAGAAATTCTTATTTGAAAACTTCTAAACGTTCTACCAATATAAAACTTATCACAACTACCACAGTTAATTTTATATACACCTGATTTTTTATTTTTGTTGACCTTAGATTTGTTATTTTTGATATGTTTTCCTAAGTTATTTCCAGTACGGTAAGCGATGTTGATGTTATACTTAAAAAGAAGAGATTTGAGTTTTTCACTGGACTTACCGATATATGTAAGACTGTTATAGTTGATATTGTTTTTGACTAGGGGATAAACCAAACCAATCTCCTTTTTGAAGTTTTTTTTTAATATCATATTATCTATTATTTCAGGATTATAATTATTATTCACGGCTATTTGCTTGATTATATATTCTATATATATATATATATATATATATATATATATATATATATATATATATATATATTCTATATGAATTCTCTTAGGATTGTTGTTTCTTGGACATAAAAAACGAACTAAAAATGTCCTTTAGAATTGATATAATCGATTGGTATATTTCGAATTTTGAATTCGCACATTCAATGAATTTGTAATATATGTATTATATTACTGATATAAATAAAAATTGATATATAAATTTTTTAATTTTATAAGATTACCTTACTATAAATTTACGACGCAGTTAAGCTGCAAGCAGAAACACTCGAAATAATGTCTGAAAGTTATTAAGTGTAATAGAGCGGCAGAAAAATATCGTAAACATTTGTGAAATTACCGCTTTTAATTGATACTTGTAAGGAAATTGACCGCGCCGGCTTCGTGAAAGACTACGGAGATGCCTCCTGGATTCCACACCACACCCTGTCAACTTTATAGAGTTGCTAAACTAGAATGAATTTTAAGACTCATCAATTGATGCGACGGAAATATAACTATTAGCTGCCAAGGAATGTCACCATCTAGAGTGATATGTTGCTAGTTCATTTCATACGATTTTAACTACTACCGAATTAATCAATCACCATAAAATCAATAATTTCCGGGGCATGCTTCCCGTTTTTAAATTATAAGAAATGATGGGGCTACCTCAAAGCATTAATTTGTTCGAATTCTGGGAATGAACTGGGACAAAGGATAAAAAACAAAGTTTTCATAAACTTATCTTTTAATGAAATCAATACTTACAAAATAGCGTAAATTCTTTATATTAATATGAAGTATGTCCTCCTTTCGCAGAAATAACTTCTTGAACTCTTCATGCATCGATTCAACTAATGTAGCGCAGATTTGTTTCAATTCGTCATCATGAAACCACACCTGAATTGCACTTATGATCATTTTTTCTTCTGTAGTTCAATCCCTTTTTGCCAGTCGTTTCTTTAAAATATTCCATAATTTCTCAATGGGATTGAGATCAGGTTAATTTTCGGCCAATCGAGTACTTTTATTTCGTCCGCACGCACAAAGGTCTTCATTTGTTTGGAATTGTGGCAGAGAGCCAGGTCGTGCTGAAATGTTCCATCAAACGTTTCCATGAATGGGACAATCCTGGTGCGCGAAATTTCCATATATTTCAGTGAATTCATCATCCCTGTTACAGAAGCTACTCGTCCAGTGCCATTGGTTGAGAAAAAACCCCAAAACATTTGTTTCGAAACATGTTTTACTGTTTGCTGTATGTGATCAGGACGCGAAGTTTCCCCATCACTTCGTCTAACAACATTTGATTTGTACCCTCGAACAAACAAATATGTGTCATCACTAAAAAACACCTTCTTTCAGTCGTCCAAAGTCCACGCACGGTACTTTTTGGCCCATGCCAAACGTTTTTTCATCATTTTCTGGGTGAGCAGTTGCTTTCTTCTTGGTCTTCTTGCCTTACGGCTAACCTCCAGCAGTCCCTTCCGCACAGCTGAGGTGCTCACCTCCACACCAGAAACCATTAAATCCATTCGAAGATCAGTGCTTGTTTTATCGGATTAATTTTGCTATTTCTTATCAACAATTTGTCTGTTCTTGGAGTAGTTTTACGTTTGACGCCACAGTTTCCTTTCCTTTTTGGAGACGATGAAGCACATTCTTCAAATGTTTTTAAAATTTTCGAATGGCTGGACCTTTCCACATCAACAGGTTTAGCTATATCTCTTACAGTCATTGATGTGTATTCATTAAGCGCGATAATTGTGGAACGCTTCCTCGGAGTGATATCTATCTTCGGACAAGACAATACAGGACGTATCAAAATTAAAACCACCAACTGTTGCACAGGTAGGCTCACAACTGAATTGCTAGCGAGGTAAAACCGGTCAGAATGTAAATGATGGTTAAGGTCGAACCCTCACGTCACTTCAGGTAGTAAACAAGCAGTTTTGAGGTTGTTTAGGCTACCCTGGTACTCACATACTTACTATAGTAACTCGAACGAAGAAAAAAATATTTGTCCCAATTAATTCGAACAGCATAGTACAACCCCGCATTCGGTTTATGGAGTCTATCTTCAAACAGTCAATATGTGAATGGTTATGTCAATATACATTCAATACATGTGAATATATATATGTCAATATATTTATGTGAATGTCACAAAATGAATGTCACATAAATGTGACATTTACTTCGACGCCATAGTTGTTATTATTAGGAGTTATATGAATAGGTGAAATTGACTAAGATTAATTGAATTAGATTGAGCTCTTTGTAATATTTAATTTAAGCTCATTATATACTTATAAGTTACTTGTTCAATTTTTTTAGATTAGATCGAGCTCTTTCTTATATTTCTCTTCATTTTAGTCATTTAGTTATCAAGTTGTTATTCAACATCATGTTATTATTTTCTGTAATTGGTTATTATACCTATTGAGAATAAAGAACTTATTATTATTATCATTATTCTCAAACTGATGTTCTTACAACAAGAATGGGATCTAATTCATCACATGTTTATCACCCACTTTGGACCCTTCATTGATTATACTAGTATTGCATTGATATAGAACGTAATTAAACAAATTTGGCTCCAATGGAATTCTGTTCTGCTCCAAAAATCATTCATTTCTGGAGTCCATGAAGAAGTGTTTGTTTTCAATTAAGAGAAGAACATACTGATCCTAAATTTCAGGACTCTAAGTATCTTCATTGTTCTTCAAATGACCTACAAATATTGACCTAGTTAGTTGTATTCTATGCTTTCACTGATCGCTGCTCAAAAAGTCTGTTGTGAATGAACTATTGCAATTGCACAAAACCCAGTCTACTGAGTTCGTAACGGAACATACCGATAAACCCTGAGTCCTTCAGTGGTCTCAGAAGAGAAAAATTACCGACTGCTACCCAAGACCATGTAACTCCCATCTCCAACCCGAAACCAGAAGACCCACAGATTTATAAAAGCCTAAAATTCATAAAATATCTTCACTTTCATTAAATAAAGAATAGGATATGAGGCTCAAGGAAAACAAAACTTCACATGTTAATGGAACATTCTTTTTCACTGCGAGATTAGACTCAGATCTTAGAATAAACTTTGGACAACAGGAACTTGACACTCTAATGAAACTGTGCTCTACTTTACATGAGCGTTCTGTGGCTCAACAATAGACGTTTTCTGGTCCCAGTTAAAAGCGGGCATAAAAACAGCATTTTCCAACTGAAGAATTCAAATAATAGTAGGAGAACTGGCACTAATTTTCGAGTAGGCATATGGTGAAAACTTGTCACATACCTCTCCTGATATACCCCAATACGAAATTGCAGACCTGGCTGGTGAGTAGCAGGGCTAAATCAACCCCTAAATTTTTAGGGGTTGGCAGCTGAAAAGTCTCACCAAAATGATCTGTTTTTTTGGGAATCTTATCTTTTAGTTAATAGTAATACTTCATTAAAATTTCAAGCTGCCTCATATACATTTTTCACAATTTTTCGCATAATATTTTTGCACGCGTTTGGCAAATCGTCCGACTTATTCTTTTTCGTATTCATTAATTTTCGTATACACTGCAACATATAGAAATTGCGTTTTGCCCCAAATATATTTTTGGGAAAAAAAGTAATTAATTTTAAAAATTAAGGTTTGCTATTTCGTATTGGAGTAGGTATACCAGGAGAAGTATGTGACAAGGTTTTAGCTGGCCTCAAATACCTACCCACTGTCACCTACCCACAGGTGTCAGCTCTTGAACTATAACATGCCACAAAAAGTCAAAAGAGAAGTGTTCAAAAGGAGATATAGTAATATTTACAGCTGGACTGCAAACCAAACCATCAAAATTCCGAAACTCACTATAATGGACACTGTAGCATGTACATTTAAATTTATCAGAGATATATTTTTCTGAGATGGATTATAAATAGAATCCACCCAAATAAAGAACTCAACATTGTTTTCTATATTAGCAAAAATAACAATTGAATAATCAGTAAATTACATAAATCTAATAATTTAAAAAAAGCATAGTAATATAATCCTAACTATTAATGACAAAATATTGAATAATACCAAATGAATAAATACTTTAATTTACTCTATATTTTCGAGAATGTATTTGGGATCTTCCTAATTGAATGCCCAATAATACATCAGTTATTATCGGAATTTGAACCAGTTGTTCAGTTGACCGAATTTATACCTCATTGTATTACACTTGTTTTTTTGATGCGACCTTCAACTCTATATTCAATATAAACTGAAAACATCACATAAATATCGAATTGTTTTGATTCTGAAAAATATAAATATTAAAGCCAAAGCTAATTCAGCTGATAAAAGACGTAATGTTCAATAATAAAATGTTATTAATATCGACAAATCATGTACCTATTTAATGTCACCAATGTCTGGTAATAAAATGCAAAATATGCAAACGAGGGACCACAGATATATAATATTCAAATGTATTGTAGAAAAATATGAGTTCTTTTTCTCTGTTTTTATCAAACAATTAAATAATACAGTAAGGAATATTTCTGACTTAGCATTCGCTTCGAAAGGTTTAGTCTTCTTCACCATGAGGAAACCACGGAGAACTCATGGTTGATTCAAGCCAGTTGATTCAAATGAGTGTGATTTATATATACATAGGTATATACATACATATAATTGGACATAGTTGAGTTTTTCATACTCATCCAGAATATGTATATTGAAATATTTTTATGGTGTGTGAAATTGATAGTAGATCAGCAAAGAACTAGTTTTGAGATATGATGTTTGGTGATTGTTGTGTATTCATTCTATGAGTGTTATTGGTAAGTATTAAAATAAATTAAACTTTGGCTTAATGTTTCACGATTTATTTAACAATATGTATAGTCAACATGTTTCGAGCGTTAGCTCATTTTCAAGACTCAGTCATCAAGACTCATCTTCAGTCTTGAAAATGAGCTAACGCTCGAAACATGTTGACTATACATATTGTTAAATAAATCGTGAAACATTAAGCCAAGAGTTTAATTTATTTTAATATTCAATTATGTTTCACCAAGAATTAAGCGAGAATTCAATCTCATTAGTTATTGGTAAGGTTTACCATATCGTTGTAAATAGAATTAAGATAATTTATATATGTTCTTTCATTTACTGTGTTTTCCAAATTTTCACGAATGTGTAACATTTCTAAAATTTCCCTACATTTTCTATTTCTTTCTCGATTGCTACAATCTTTCTGTTGTTGCGATCAAAATCGTGTTTAGTTATTTTATGTTCATGTAAGGCTGTGATTTGGTTTTTGCATATTTATGTGCTTTAATTCGTTCTTCAAGATTTTGCGATGTTTGACCAATATACCATTTACTGCAATTATTGCAAGGTGTATAGTAAACGGTATGAGTTTTTCTCTGAGTTATTTTTTCAACTTGGTATATATTTTTTTGACTTGATTTCGTGCAGTATGAGCTATTATCAAATTATAAGGTTTTAATATTTTCAAAATGTTTGTACTTATAATATTGCAATATATGGTAGGGGACTTTTTTCTATGTCATCTTGTTAAAATATTGTCATCTTATAAAAAAAATTGTAACTAAAATGCATTTCAGGTAATTCCGGATTGGAATAACTCTATCTTGAATAGCTAGGGAGTGTGGCTTCAGTTTCGGGAAACATTCTCCTATAGATTTTTCCAGATTGCTTCATTATCAAGTCTTTGGAGGTGTTTCTCTGTTGCATTGACTCGATGCAATCTCATTTTCACATTTGAAATTCCTCTGTTGTGTTATGTCTTTCGTGAAACCCAATGTGCGATATTTATCCATACCAAAACTGCATTTTGATATCAAGCGTTTCATCTAATTAAAAATTTCCTACCTCTTTTCTCAATTGAATATATCAAAATCTACTGTTTAATATGAAGTTTAAGACCTGAATTTATATCGATCTGTCATATGAAGTGAATACCTATATTAGGGTTTGACAAATCTTGAAGACTTGCTTCGAAACCTCTCATGAAAATTGCTTCTATGGAAAATACGACTTTTTTGAAAAACCTGTTCTACATCAGTTATATCGTAGATATATTCAAATCATTTATCATCTTAAAAATCTTTCAGAAGGTCGAAACCTCAAAATTTCTAACTCAGCAATGAAATTAACCGATTAATAATTCTTCCGTGTATCTGGTTCTTACTAACTCCCATTAGCAAGGTCAAGCTACAGTTTATTCTGTGCTATAATTAATAATTTCAAATTTCTTTTACAGGTAAGCCGTTATGTCCCAACACGAACATGGGAGTGATGGGTAAGTAATTTCGCTGTAATTACATATAAGGTACATTTAATTAGAAATAACAGACTAATGGATATCTTATCGTGTTCATCCAATTATAGGAAAAGAAACTGAATTCAACTGATCATAAATCAAAGTTCTGACGTGGATGGCGATTGAAACAGTGTTGTGGAAAGTTTTTTCACTTGAAGCAACTTGAAGATATCGTTACAGTACGTAGTTGTTTTGTAAATATTTAGACATAAATACGTGTAAAAAAGTCAGTGTCATTTAGAAACATTTAATCCTTTGGCCTAGCGTAGCATGGTTGGGATGATTGATGAGTGGTTAGTGGGAATAACGACATAAGTTTGAAACAAGTCTCGCGCTGTTGATGATATTTTATGAAACATGTTTCAATAACATGACAATTTTTGAAACAAATGGAATATATGTATAATTAGGTAATTTCTCGATCGTAGTATACTTTAGGTGGCGGGATTACTGCAAGGATATCAACAATCCAACTAATGTTGATCTTAATTCAGATAACATAATATTCAAAGAGTATCCGATGATTGAAGTATTGTCGGACAATATCATAAAACACTTCACAAATATGAAAAACATCAAAATATAAAAGTTTGAGGCCAGCTTACTCCAAAAACCGTAATTTTTTTCAATATATTTCATTTATAGTACAAAACATGTTGAGTAATCAATTTATTTTCATATGAAAGCACATATATGAAATTATTTGAAAAAAATCAATTTTTTTTTTTAAAATGGCGGTCATAAAAATGGCTGCTGAAACTCATCTGGATCGGAGATAAATGACATCATTTCTTGGAAAAGAATTATCTGAAAGCAATAAACAAAACGGTTTCATGTTCTGTATCGAATTGGCTATGACCTCAAGCAGAATGAAACATTTTCAATAAAAAAAAAGAAATGGCCTACTTTCGAATTTTTTTTACCGTTTTCTTCATTTTTAATAATCCTGAATATATTTATGAATAACTTTTAAATAATAATGAATTTCTGGTTCTCCTTGAGGCCATAGCCAGACATCTAAAGAGTAAAATGCCGTTTTGTTCATATCGATAAGTGCAATACTTTTGAAATGAGAGTGTAATTCATGATAAAAATCAGTTCAATGTTTTTATTCGTGAAAAATCGTAAAAAAAAGTGAATTTCACTCACATATCCATTTCAGCTTCATACACAACTCCTTCCTGGTCTTCGTGAGCATCATTCTGAAAAATTCTTTCATTTGTCAAAGCAGTTCAACAAAATAACAAGACAATAACAATAAAACAAAGAACAAAACAATAAGACGACCCGAAGACATGCAGCAGCTGCCGCAACCGAAGGCGTTCGAGCGGCCGGATTCACTGCAGCCCTCCCTAATCTTTTATACCTGCTTCTCGGTCTTGCTGACCTTCGGGACTAATTCTATACTATTTCTACGAGTATATAGTAGCAATTATTAATAGAAAAAATTTCAATTTTTTCAAAATTCTTTGGAGTAAGCTGGCCTTAATAAATGACACGGAGGTTTGCCATATCTCTTGGTGAAATAATATGTTAAAAACAAAAAATTAAAATTATCACACTTGGCTTAAGTTTCACTAAACATATCAAAAACTCTACAAATATTTCCGGTGGTTAACCCCTTATCAAGAGTATACAATGTTACCCGAGTATAACAATCAAGACTAATATTGTATACTCTTGATAATGGGTTAACCACCCGAAACATATGTAGAATTCGATAGACAGTAAAAGCTTCAAAATCGGGCTTCCTTTATTCGCGTTTTCACTATTCGCGCATTAAAAACATACTACCAAATTCCTATATTCGAGGCAATAGCTTTCTTTATTCGCGGATCTAATTGCTATTTATTATAACTGGCTCAGGAACTTTTTTGTTTGGGAAGTTGAAACTTATTTAATCAGTTATTTAATAAGTTTCGATGGACTATGATGTTCTATTTATATAGTGGACTGTTTATTTATTACTTTAATATTGGTATATTGGTGTGTCCCTTATAAATTAATTTTTATAATGCTCTCTGACGGAGCTCTACAAATACATACAACTAATATCAAACTTCTTCTAAAATCGAACCCATTTTGCAATAATATTTTTGCTTTATATAAGAATCACCCTGGTCATGTCATTGAGGGGAATACTAACCCCACTCTGTACAGTAAAGCATGACCAGGCTAATTCTTGGTATCCTAATTATTTTTAGGATTATTATTTACTACTTATTTTTATGACTACTACATTTGGGGTATTACGGGTAAAACCAGATCCGTATTTCACCAAAGTATCAAGTATCGGCCTTTACTGAAATGAGATTATAATTTCAATGGAATTTGCCGTAACAGCACCAGTTCAACCTGGCGAACTTGAAATAATGCATATAAAAGTGAGATTTTTACCTCCCAACATGATGGCTTGCTTCAACCTATGGAGCAAGGGATAATTCAGGCTCTATTACATTAGATCCACCTTCAAAATCATATTGGATAATATGGAATGTGATGCTGATATGCATAGTTAAAACAATTATTAGAAGAACTGAAGCCATACCTGTACACACTGAATTCATGCAGCTCAAAACTGTGGCCTACTCTGACTGCGGAAAATAACGAAGAATCTCTGCGCATTAAAACTTTGATTGCAAACATAGCTAAAATTGCGACTGGAATAGGACGAGATGGGTTCGAACAGATAGAATCAAGTAACATTCAGATGTTGCTTGAATCGGAAGATGAAGATTGTACTGAAACCGACTTGGAGGAAATGTTAAACTTACATCCTATTGAGAAAGAGGCTTCAACGAGCACAGGAAAAGTTACATTCAATTCGAAAAGTCTTAGTGATAGTGTAAGAATGGCTAATGAGCACTGTGTTTTTATTTATGAAAACAGATTCGTCTACGGAACGAAGTCTTATATTAAAGGCAAATTGCTAAAGTCATTGCTTAATATCAGTCTGAATTGAAGGAACCTTCAAAAACTGACAAGAAAAAAAAATTACAAAATTCTTTGAACTATTTCCTTGCCTGAACATAATAATGAATCAATATGATCAAAAATCAACGTAACCCCTATAATCTCAAATAAATTACCATCCCATATTAACGGTTTCTGTAGTATTCGCGGCATATTTTCGGAACATATACGCCGCGAATAAAGAGCTTTTACTGTATTTAGTGAAACTTAAGCTTAAGCCGAGTGTTTTAATTTAAATTTATTGTTTATAGCCAAGTTCAACACGAAGACTATAGAATTATCATTCACGAAATTCAAAGATCGCCCTCCAATTTTGTGAAATTTTAATGTAATTTAAAAAATACCATACCACCAATGTGACATACCTACATAGGACAAACTAAACAGAATTTAAAACAAAGGGTCACATAATATGAAAGTGATAGTCCTGTTGAAAAAAAAATTTGTGCATTAGCCTGTTCCAAGACTCTGATCACAATTTAAATTACCAAAATATCAAAATTTTGGTTGAGGAAAGTAAACCAAAAAAGAGATTATTTTTGAAAATGACGCGTATAGGTACAAAACACAGACAATTCGATTGATGCTTGAACATATATTGAAAAATTGAGCATCATCATTAACAATATCTTGAAATAGAAAAAATCATAGCATTTTTCCATGTCAATGGTTTAAGTTTGCGACTTAATAATTGGGACAATTACACACAAGTGCATTCATTCTACGGTGTTGAATTCGGACCTTTCAGTTTAATAGTATATCGAGTTAGATGGCAAAGCAAAATAAGTGGTGTTCGTTAAATCATGTTACTTCTGTTATCATCATTTCATTTACTCCAATTGTGAGTAGATTTTTTTTTCATATTCACATATGTTATCAATGTTGTCATTAATTGGCAGCTGGTTTCTCTCCTGAAAAAGGCACAAAAAGTGTCGAAATACGAAATATCGGGAATTGTTTTGAATGAATGAGTTCTTATACTCTTCAACATACCGATTATTCCCGTTAACTAAATATTATATTTACATGAAGAAAAAGGGTAATTGTCGTGCTATATTATTATTAGAAGTATTCCATAACTTTCTTTCGATAATTTCTTGAAAAATTTTTCGGAAGAACATTATAGCAGAGCTGGCTATGTGAAACATGAACAATGTGAGGTCTCCATTATCCTTCTAGGGATAAATGTTAGAGAATATTGAAATCGATGCCTACATTTATTGGAAGCGTAAGACAGTTAACTGTTTCGTACTACAAGGTACTCATTAATTACGTCACGTCCAACAAATGAAAGGCAATGACTTCAATCCTCACATATCCTCTTATCGATCGTAAGACAGAAATATACAGTAAGTCGCATGCATATATAATGCATAGAAAAAAGTACATCTCAAACCCTAGGAATCAATGTAAAGCACATGACTACATCTGACATTGAAAGTGTCACACGTTCTTATGAATTAGGATACTACATTTTACAACTCTAGTTTTTGAACAATTTCACTAATTTGATGACGTAATGCCATCTACGTTGCGTTTGTAGGATCGCGAGCTGTCATTTATCAAAGTATCCTGAAATGACGACTTGAAACATGAAAGAAATCTACTAAAAGAAAAAGAATTCTGTAGTTCTCGTGCTATATTATCGCACTTGTAAATATTCGATATTAAGGTATACTATAACTTCCTTTAGATAATTTTTTGACAAATTATTCAAAAGATTAATCTGCTTCAAAATCGCTGTCGTTTTCTGATTGAATTCTTTTAACTTCGTCAGACGTTGATGTTTCTGTATCATCTTCTGTCAGTTCAGGTAGACTGCTGAATGATGGAACGGGTATTTCTTCCGAATGCACTACAGGCCTTCTTGCAGAATCTAGATCAGGATATGTCCATTTGTGTCTATTGTTTCTATTTATGCCTTTAATATTAACGAGACAAAAATAGCAGTCGTCATGATGGTTCCGCGGTTCTCTCCAAACCATTGGTACACCAAACTTTAGGCACTTCCTCTTTCCAGTTGTCCACTGTCGCAAATGTTCAACACATGTTTTACATATGAAATGTGGGGCCCAAGATTTATCTTGATCTCCTAAATGAACGCCAAAATAGGCAAGATTAGCTCTTTTCACAAAGTCAGAAATCGTTTTTCTGCTCTCGTTCAAAGTGTATCCACCACACACATAACAAAAAACATCGGGATGATTTACACAGGTACGTCTGCTTGTGGATGCCATTGTTTCAGTTTAGTGTCTTGATACTACAAAACGACCAAAATTTATACAAAATGATAGCACAACTTTACTTCGGAAAACTCAGTAATATACTAAATCAAGTACAGCCAAGCAGGTATAGAAGGATCGGGTCATAGGCAATTACAGGTATAGAAGTAATTAAGAGCATTGTATTGAGTAGTTCCTAGTATAGGAACATTGGGTCAGGGACAATTCCAGGTATCCATTTGGCTAATTACATTCTGGGAAATTTCTATTTTGACGATTAAGTACATATTTATCACTTTATTTGTTGTCCTTTATCAGAAAAAAAATATATCATTTAACCTGTAGCGTGTATCTCAAAAACTAGAGCTGATAAAAAAAATCAAATATAGAGAGTATACAATATAGACAAAGTAGTGGAAATAAATCGGCTTAAAAATTCTGGAAACTTGCTCAATGAACAGATAGAATTGAACAATTCACCCTTGTTAAACCTTTTCAGGTAATAGAAATTATTTCTCAGAATGGAATATCTTAGGTAAAACCAAAACCATAGAACACCAAAATTCCCTGATATATATACCTGTATTTTTCAAAATGTTGTTATTATTCTGTAAGCATCTGAAGAAGTCGTTTGTAACGACGAAACGCGTCATGCTATGTAGTCAATAAAGTGTAAATCATAAGTTCAAGTGTTTGAATTTAAGTTATATTGAGAGTTATTATTATTATTTTAATTTTAGTTTGTTTCATTTGGTTACTAAATATAAATACTTTTGCAATTGATTTCAATTTTATTTTTCATCAAATATATTTCGTTACTATATGGTCAACTTCTGCTGACCATATGTAACTTTGTAATAGACAATATTTCATTTTCAGTTTGTTCCATCTGGTAATTGTTCAATACTATTTCAATTTATTTTAACTTAATTTTTTCGTTATATATATTCGCTCATACTCTCTTTTTTTGTCGTTAATTTTATATATATATATATATATATATATATATATATATATATATATATATATATATATATATATATATATATATATATATATATATATATATATATATATATATATATATATATATATATATATATATATATATATATATATATATATATATATATATATATATATATATAAAATATAGAATATAGAGCTGAAAACTTTCGAAATAATATATATATATATATATATATATATATATATATATATATATATATATATATATATATATATATATATATATATATATATATAATTTATAGAAAAAGATAAGTTCTCGGACCGAGAATGAGATGACATAGGTAAAAAATTGCTATGTTATTAGCTTATAGGAGAACAATTCGGTAATGATATGGTTTCAGAAATTAAAGGAAACTTGAAATTGAACGAGCAGATTTTCTTTTACAATTCATTTCAACCTTGTCCATAAATTGATATGGATGATTTCACATGTAACACAGTATGAGGACCTTAACTAAAAGAACTTCGAACAAATATTCTATGTGTGAATCTCAGTCGAAATCTAGCAGATAGTCATCGTTAAGTTATCCAATTAAAATTCCTTGTGAGGTTTACAGATACTGCTCTGTTTGGAATATTAAAAAATTAATAATCGATGCTGTCCTGTGCTCCAGTTTTTTCAATGACCTTGTCATGTTTTCCTCGGATATTAAGTACTGACTGGTTCGTGTATTCCAATACCATATATCACTTGATATAGCATTTGTTGTCCATTGAGAAATGACCGCGATTGCTGCTCGTCTTGGTGAGATGTAGGTTCGTTAGTTTTTTGTCCATTTTTTTCATACGAAATATTGTTGACACGTTCCACGTCTTTTGGGAAACTTTCTCCAAACTTTATATATCACAAAAACTTCTGAATGAATAAATTGAAATAAATGAAATATCTTCACTAAAATCTGAAAATCGATGTATTAAAATGCTCTGAATGTTTTGTACAAAGCAGGGTGGTTTGAGGCATTCCACTCATGGAATTTATTTGATATCGAAATTATTGTTCATGATACTGACGAATGGATGAATTCGACGTAAAATTACCATAAAAATACTTCATATTGTTTATATCAATGAATTATAAATGACATAAACGGTGATTGATGAAATTCATAATTTGAAAAAATAATTGGTTTCTGTGATTTCTACGATATCTACATCTATAAACGTGTTGATCAGAAGATCATCACGTCTTAAAAAATATAGTGTGAATCACAAAACCATATTCGGTTCATCAACGATATGAAAATTTATTGCAAAATATGTTTCATCTGACTTCAGGTATATCAATCTCCAGTACTTTTCTTGACTATCATTGCTTGAAATTTTAATTTGAATATTTGAATCAGATGTTCGTGTCATTTCTAAAACGATGAAATGAATAAAATGATTGGAAAATACGTAACAGCTCGAAAGTTAAATCTGAAATCAACTAGTTTGTTTTGAATTGAAGGATATTTCAGCAGATGACACAGCCAATTACCTTATAAACTTGGAAGAGAAGGAAAGTACACTTTAAATTGAGGGGAATTGTTGAATATTGGATAGTATTGGCATTTACTTGGTGCATATCCATTCAAACTATAGGATAATAAACACTTGAATTTGATTCACACTTTTATTGCCGTAACTATATGCGTTTCATCGGTATAAACGATTTCTTCAGACGTTAGCAGAATATGATTCAATATGATAAATCAATATAAGATAAACAGAAAATGCTAGAATTTTATTGTAGCATAATGTATTTAATAATTTTATTGTAATGGGGTATGTTCATCAAATTCTAGTTTATCCTATCAAATCATATCCTGTTAACGTCGTAAGAAGTTGACAGACGAAAGAGTCATGACAATGCGTAACGTTATGACAATAAAAGTCTTAATGAAATTGAAGTGTTTTAATTATCCCATAATAAGTGGCAAATGGTTGAAATAAGAATAGAAAAATTATAAAAATAGAATATTAATGAATTATTGAAGAATTATTGTATAATTATTATACAATATATTATGCGAAGTATTGATGAATTCAGTACTCCAGCAGAAAAAAGCTGAAATACTTGAGAGTGAACAATTTTGAATTCTGCTATGTATAATATAACAAATAAAAAATTGTGAGTGAACAATTTTGAATTCTGCTATGTATATATAAGAAATAAAAAATTATATTATATAGTAATGGAGTGTGAACTTTCAGATAGCCGGTCTCCGTGGCTTAATCTGGAGAACACCTGACTATGATGCAGTAAAACTCGGGTTCGAGCCCCGATGAGGCCATGAGTGTTTGTGTTTGAATATGATTGAAGTACTTTAAATAATGATATATGCTGGGTAATGTACATTGATTACAAGCCAAATAGCCGTTCGTTGGAACCGGCGGGCGTTAAACTGTAGATCCACTGAATTAAAAAAACTTTCAGATAACGAAGTCCCTTAATGCTTAGGATGGAACAGTAGTTTATTTCAGTGAATATATCTTATTATCAGATAAACGTGGAAATTTTTTGATGAGTAGTTTAAATCTTTGAATGATGTATAGCAGTTATCATTTTTTTCATTAATTTTATTCTCTTCATTCATTTCGATATGATATACCTTATTCTTCAGTATCAAATTATATGGCCCACATTGCATTTATAAGCTATTTTGTTTGTTTCAGATTATCTTTTCTGATTTTCGATGTTCTCTAATTACTCAGAATTTCTCGAAAAACTCAAATTAAGTTTTTTTACATGTTTGGAATATAGTTTGTGAGTTTATCTATCGTTGTCTTCAATTCTTTGTTAAAGTTTCATAAAATCTGAACCAGCACCTTCATCAGTTTAAATTGATATGTTTCTCTTTCGGTATCAATTAAAATTTCATACTGAATTCATTTTGTTCGAAAAATTCAGTATCAATCACTCCCAAAGTCCACAGTTGATTTCAGAGTTGTAGCTACTTCACAGTGGTTTATTTCGAAAATATGAATCTAGTTTTATTATCTTTGAAGACGGATAAAGTGCTGTTAATACATTCTTATGAAATTTATGATGCTTAGATGTAATTTGAGGAATACTACAACTATATCTACGTTACAGCATACTTTTTTTGACAACACATAACAATTCGTGGTTCTCTGCCTAGACTCTTACCTATAGCGAAAATGCTTCTTTGAAATCTTGGCAATCTCTACTTGCCATGTTTTAACTGGCAACATGAGTTACGTAAAGAGTATAACATATAAAGCAAACAATTGTGGATTAGATCTTCTCGGAACACATAATATTTATGCTTGGTAACCCTAACCTTACGGCTGTCAGAGCTAGCAACCACTCTCTCGTAATTTGTTCACATAATTTCCTTTGGATGACTAGAAACAGTTAGAGGTATAGAATTTTAAATGGCAATAAACCAAGGATGGATCATTCGATTGATAAGAATTTTTTTTATTCGAAAGACAATTTTGTGGCATTACATCTTAAATATGATTTTTGGCATATGACCGCTACGGCTGGCTCGGATGTAGTCCAATCTGACATCCAATGTTTGATGACTTTTTCCAACATTTGTGGGCGTATATCGGCAATAACACGGCGAATATTGTCTTCCAAATAGTCAAGCGTTCGTGACTTATCCGCATAGACCAATGACTTTACATAGCCCCACAGAAAGTAGTCTAGCGGTGTTAAATCACAAGATCTTGGATGCCAATGGCCAATTCACAGGTCCAAAACGTGAAATTAGGCGGTCACCAAACGTATCTTTCAATAAATCGATTGTGGCACGAGCTGTGTGACATGTTGCGCCGTCTTGTTGAAACCACAGCTCTTGGACATCATGGTTGTTCAGTTCAGGAATGAAAAAGTTAGTAACCATAGTTCTATACCGATCACCATTGACTGTAAAGTTCTGGCCATCATCGTTTTTGAAGAACTACGGACCAATGATTCCACCAGCCCATAGAGCGCACTAAACAGTCAGTTTTTCTGAATGTAACGGTGTTTTAACATACAACTGGAGAATTATCTCCACTTCAAATGCGGCAGTTTTGTTTGTTGACGTAGACATTCAACCAGAAGTGCGCTTCATCGCTAAACAAAATTCGATTATGAAAATCAGGAACAACGGCCATCTCGTTTTGGGTCCATTCGACGAATCTTCGCCTTGCTTGATGATCGTTTGGCTTCAATTCTTGCACGAGTTGGATTTTGTAAGCGCGCAAACCAAGATCCTTCCGCAAAATCTTCCATAAAGTGAATGGACGCAGACCCAATTCCTGTGCTCGATGGCGGATGGACTCAATCGGGCCTTCCTCAATGCTACGCTCTACAGTAGCGATAGCTTCTTCTGTACACACCGTACGACGTCTCTGGGGATGCGAGTTATCAATAAGAGTAAACGTGGTGCGAAAACGTTCCATGGTTAATCGAATTAACTGCTCTGATGGACGATTTTGTCGACGATAAAATGGACGTAGTGCGCGATACGTCTTCCGCCAGAACCATTATTTTCGAAATAAAATTGCACTATTTGCAAGCGTTTTTCAGGGGTGGTTCTATTCATGATGAATTGCCAAACCAAACCGAGAATAAATCACTCCTCAGCTGTTCATTCGGTGGCCATCTTCAACAGTAATGCCCACTCAAAGTCCTATACCTCTAAAAAATCGTCCGTTAGTTCCAGTACATATGAACCAATTATTTACACGGAATTACATAAAATTTCAGTTATTTCATTTTAAAAACTCATTCATTTAAATTCAATTTAATGACAATAAAACAGATAGCTGCAGAATCCAGCAGTTACAGCACTCAGACAGATTTTTTGAATGTAATCAACTTTTGAAAATTGAAACTGTTGATAATTTCAACAAACAACCGAAATTGAAGTTTTCAAATTCAGCAGGCACTACCAAGTGTTAATTCAAAAACGGTTTTTGGGCGGTCCATCTCTTCGGTAAATCAAAGAACATCCTCTCTCAGAAAATCATTAAATCAAGCATCAGATAATTTATACGAAGGATTTTAGATTATGTCGACATCGATATGCGACCGGTACTAGGTTGACTTATCATCAGAGCATCAGTCTTGAGGGACGATAATTAATATGGTGGTAATTTGAGATCATATTGGTTTTCTTGTATGGCCGATCTCCATTTTTAATGGAAATAACCAGATCGAATTCGCATATTTGTGGGTAGCGGCTAATGGAAATTCGATACCGTTAAAATGAGAAAAAATGACCCAGAAATGAGCACGTTGCGGAAGATTGAACCGTCAACATCTTGCGTCGAAGAGATTTTGTGGTCAAGTTGTCGTAATTATAATGAAGATTGACTGGTTGATAATTTTATGAAAAAATTAGAAGTCCTGATAAATACTCTACTTACGCTGTATGTAGGGTTGCCACCCGTACATTATTATAAAGTTAATTATACTCTATAGTGTATGAGAACAATAAAGTTGACAAAAATACTTTATTTCGGATGATTTGATTTCTTCCCCAATTTTGAAAAATTTAGTCCATTATTTTGTTCAATGAAATTTATTGGTTGGTGATTTCGTGCTGAATCGATATCGCCACTCGCCAGCGCCACATCACTCAAACACTCGTTTTGTACAATTTCTGAACGCAACCTAACCTCAAATGTCAAATTGTCACAATTTTTTGGTTGTTTTGTGCAAAGCGGTTTGAATGCAATTAGAATACGATTTGAAGTTTTATAGATGTATGTTATAGTACATTATGGATAAGAAAACTCCACGAACACATGCAAAACGTAATTTCTATTGTGAAACGGATAAAATAGATAGTGAATATACTACACCGAAAAAATGTTTTTAAAAAAAATGATCCGACAAAACAGTATATTTACTGTTTATAATATAATACATAATAATTTTTAGTTTTTATTGATATGAGCTTAAATTATATGATAGAATGGTTTGATTCTTTGAAAAATAAGGTAAGATTTGAACATTTTGAAATGGTTATTACAAAGACCAAATTACAAGGAAGATTGAATATTAAGATAGACGATGTGTAGTCCGAATCTATAATACCTAAAGAGATCGAAAGAAAATTCACTAATGATGATAAAAAATTTTCAGTGGAAAGTACAGTGGAAAAATGGCAGTATATACTCAAAAATGCATCTGATAGCTTACCAAATATAAAAAAATTATTTCTCACCTACTCTCCATTCCCGCTTCAGCTTTTCGCTGAAAGAGTCTTTTCAGTAATGAATCTAAAAAGACGAGAAGAGAGAATAGAACATCAATAAATCTATTGCTTATTTATCTGTTTATTTATTTAAATTTAAATTTTGATTCTCAAACAAGCTTTGCATTGTTTGAGAACATTTAAAGATAACACAAAATGGTTAGCATGAGCTGAAAGAACACGAGAATATGTTTTTAAAGAAATAAAAACATAGTTCTTTTCTTCCTAATACGTTTTCTTCCTAGACGTTTTTTTGTCGAAAAAAATTGGCAACTCTAACTGTATGGTACCTTGTGGAAGCACTATCCAACTAGTTCCAGGAATCTGCCCAGTATGTACTGGAAGGTGACCAAATAAAATTGTTGATATCAGATTTCGAAAGGCTACCAATTTCTATTCAAAAAATGCAATGAGAGGGAAATATCTTGGCTGCTCCGAGGATTCAGGAAAATGTTTCCATTCAGTTTATTGAAGTCTTAATTGAAAGTTCAGTTAGAATTGAGTTAATGTTAGCATCAATCAATCAAATCAAACTTTATTTAGCTATATCAGCTATTACATAACAAATAAATTCATATTACATCAAAAATATTCGAATAATACAAGTTCAAAATAATCCCCATAGAAAAGGACACAAAAATAAAAAACAAGAAAGATACAAATCAACACCAGAAATACATTTTTCTTAACCTTGATTTAAAATGACTTACAGTAGGAGAAGACTTGACATTACATGGTAAACCATTGTACAATCTTAAGCCTTCAATAAACAGGGTCTTTTCCAATGCTGTCGACTTAAACCTTTCAATTTGATAATTCTCAAGTTGTAATCCATGTTTAGAGATCTCTTATTAAGGTATTCATTAAAATATGATGGAGCTTTATTGTTTACAATTTTGAATATTAACAACAAGTTTGACTCACGTATAAGCTGTGATATATTTAAGAAATTTAATGATTTCAACATGCTATTAACTGAGGTATATCTGTTTGTACTCAACAATATTCTCATTGCCCTATTTTGAAGGACCTTCAATCTCTGAATATCTCCCCCAGAACAACACAGCAACAGAGACATACAATAGTTAAAATGTGGATATACAATAGTATTGTACACCAACCTTCTGCACCAAAGTGAAAGACCCCTACTGACTCTCGACAGATATCCAACTTTTTTTCCTATTTATTTACACATAAAATCCACATGTTTATGAAATTTGAGTTGGGGATCTAATACAACTCCCAAATATTTTATGTCATCTACGTATTCTATTATACTATTGTTAATCTTAATGGCCCAATGACCTTGCTTAAAATTAAAACAATCTTTTTTACTACCCAAAATCATGCATTTAGTTTTCTGTGTATTTAACTTCAATTTATTCCCCATCAACCATTAATTCAAAATATCTAATTCATTGTTCATAGTGCCAACCAGATCTGGATAAGCTTTTCAGCTTATCAAAACAAAGATGTATTCAAGAAAACTATTTACTAGTGAAAATTTTCAACAATTCGAAAGTGAAAATCAAATTTTCAAATTTAAAGTTCATATGGATAAGGTTAACGTCTTCAGTAAAAGAAACGTATTCAGTATAAAGTCTCTCATGTAAAATAGAGACAATACCTTCCATTTTAATTAAAAATTTTTAATTTTAATTATAAATTATAAATTTTTTCAGCAATTATTCCAAAATGAAATATTGGTTTTTTTGTTGTGAATAGACTTGATCGAACGTGCTTTGGAATATTGTTGAGTTTATTTTCATTGAGATTTCAAGAGTGTGAAATTTTTTCTTCAATTACCAGATACATATCACTTTTAATTTTTCGAATAAAATAGGTATCACATCAAAAACCCTGAAAGTGTAACGCTCGAAAAAAATTTCAAGTATGCAAGTGAGTAAATGCAAGTAAACTTCACTTGAATTAATTTATATTTATGAACGAAACAATTTTTACGGACTAAATTTCAACAATTTCTTGAACTGTCATACAAATGAAATCGAGTCAGTGTTTTCAAAGGAACTTTCATTATTTTCATCAATGAAATATAAACTGAGTTAAGTGAATGTCTTCTATTTCCTGAGTAGTTTGGGATGATTTAGAAAGTCTAAGATTTTGAACAGGTACCAAAAACGTTCAGTTATCTACAGACATATGTCTGTATATATACGTCAGTACATTAGGACTTAAAGTGTTACAGAACTTGACAGGAAAATTTACTCAAATTCTAACGGAATTATGTTCAAAGTGACAAAAACCTTTTCTGACAACGCCGCAGTTTTCAAGTTGTTCGCTCTTTCATCAATTCATACAGAGAATTTCATTCATTTACACTTGTTCGTATTCTTGGTTCTCCACCGAAAGCAGCAAATGTAGAACAACTCGAAGGGCAACCACATTAGAATGTCGACGGACCAATTACAATTCAAGTATTAAAAGACCAATCAGTGACTGCGAGGTGGTAGAATTGTAACGCTAATATTATGCAATGGAAGGATTATAAATAACGCGGCCATATACGCATTCCATTCCACTAGTTCTGATTTACTTTGGTAGTATTAAAAGCATGTGGTAAACATGGTTGCCATTGTATGCATTTCTCCGAAAATCCTAATGAAATTCTTCTTATTTAGTGACCTTCTGACTTTCCCCAACTACACCTCAATGTAATTTGAACGATGAAAAAAATTCAATCATTTGAATAATATTTTATAACATTAAACTTTTTCTATATATTTGTTACAAACAGTTTGCCCAAAGGCTCCAACTTGTTACTACCACCCAATTCTCTAATTCCACATCTTGTTCCTGTTCAGGGTGCTACAAAATTCGGATTTGGCAAATCGTGCCTTTCTTTTTATAAATTTTTGAGCACAATTTTTGTTCGAGTTTTGTGTTTGATAACTCAAACATCACATCCCTATTTTCACGATTGGTAACATTATCCTTCCGTAGGATATTCAAAGTGGAAAACTTCTCCCCAATCAGCTACTAAATTCTCGGCCCGAATTTCAAGCCGATGATGGTCGAAATCCAACATAGTGTGAACTCGAAGTACGCTTATAATGGATTGCCTAAGACTGACATCATACTGACTCCAAACGAATCAATTCATCAGTTTGAAATCCCATAAATTATGTTAATTTAATGTTTTCCATTTTTGTGAAATAATAAAAATTCAATTTGTGTATTATGTTTAAAGAGCCATCCTTCCAAAACAATCACGTCCATTATTACCAAATTTGATTCAATCAATGATTCACCTTGAAAACTTTTCCTTCAAAACACAGGGTCGAAAACAAAATGTATAAAGGTGAAGTCTTATTATATCGCCAAACATAAGAAAACACTGAATAAAATATTTCTCATGGGTCAGCTCTGTCATTGTCAACTTATATTTGTGCGAATACAAATTTATGAAACACTGAAAATGTCGTCAGCACAAGTGGCAGTTATTTTATTTGAAACTGTAACTGAAATAATGAAATAAAGCGTCCTCGATGTCAAATAATAATGTCAAGCGCTTGATAATGCCCAAATTCAATTAATATCTAAAACAGCAGAAAAAAGTCTATGTTCATCTTTTCCTCGATAATATGTGCGTTCTCCGGCTATATGGTATATAGCTTTAACTCGTTGATAGCAGTTTGTTCGTGACTGAAAAATCGTATGATATAACAGAATAATCTTGTGAATTTCGGTGCCATGAGTGCAGTCATTGAAGAAGAAAAAATGAAAACTCTCTTACATTGCTCGAGTTTTTGAGACTGGTTTTTCAACCAGGAGATATGCTAAGATAAGAGATTAGAGCATAGCTATTAGTTATGCTCTAATACTCATATATGTCATCTAGTTCCATATTTTTACATTCGTAAGTTTTTATGTGTCTTCTTTTGAGTATGTATGGAGCAAAGTTGTACTACGCACGTTGTTTATGATAATCAATTTTGTATTTACTCTGCAAAACGAAAAAAGTGTCGAAAATTCACAATTTTTCAAGTTGCTTTCCAACCCAAGCCGTGAAAATACTCACTAAATTTTGTTTCTAGTAGCAGCTTATCATCAGAAAAGTGCTATTTGCACATTCATAATTTTTATTAGAAAATAAGAATGAAATCTGAACATTAGCAAAGATATATATATATATATATATATATATATATATATATATATATATATATATATATATATATATATATATATATATATATATATATATATATATATATATATATATATTTATGTGAGTGGCTGACTGATGTGCTTTCTTTTCTGAGCTCAGCTTCTGTAACCAGTGCTCCAGTTTGGAAATTGCCACCCTTAATTTTATTTCTGTCTCATTTTGAACTATACCTTAAAACTGAAAACGCAGTAAAGCCTATTTTACATAAGTACGAAACTGAAGACGGCAATAAAACCTTCGATACAGCAGTGTTGATTCCACGAAATTTATGAGAAACGATCCAAAATTCGACAATTTGTCCTTGTCGCACTGAAGCTTTACACTGGATTCACGAGGACAATTCTGTTAGTTAATTTTCTCCTGTTGAAATGGTCGATGGTTTAAACGACTCAAAGGATTTTTTCAATTTCATTTATTGCTTCGAATTTTTCTTCTCATTTTCTTAATTCTTAATGAAAACATTCAGATCTTTAATCTCATATATAAAGCGTTAGTATTCTTGCGTGACCATGTCATCTTTACCTCTAGTCTACTATTATCTTTCATTCACGGTGATGGTACGTACGCCTGCCCACTTTTAGGTCTCAACCAGTCTATCATATTTAACTGATTATTCTGTTCGACCTTACTGAATACCAGATAGAAAGGTACCGTTCATAATCTTAGGGCTATAGGGAATATTATGTTGCTTTTTAACTTACATTCAGAGTGCTGAGTAATGAGTTCCCACTATACTAGTGAGATAAGCGAACTGATATATCGGTCTTGGTTGGTGTGGGCGACCAATTGATATAAGTTTCAATTTATCTTCTCTTGCTTTCTGACACTCCTATTCAACATATGAACGAAATCAATACCCACTATTCATGCGTTAATATCACATAACAATCCTATATGAATGGAAAACGAATCAACCTTTCCAATGTTAAAAATCCTTCGATCTCTGATAACTTAATTTCACATTGAAAAGATAGGTTAGCCAGATTAGAATATGCAAGAATAGCTTTTATAATAATGAAAAAGTAGGCTACTACCCCGAAACGCGTCAGGACAGCATCATAATGTGGCCAAATTTTAAACAGTTTTAAAATATCAAGAATATTGAGAGGTCATAGAATAGAAACAGAAAGTACAAATGATCGAAAAAACAGAATCGAAAACATTCAAGAATTGGCATTGGTATACTTATTGAAATCGAATACTTCTCCGAGAACTTAGTTTTGAGAAAGAAGGATTCGGGTCAATTGCCTCTACAAAAAATCATTGGCATAAGCTGGAAATTGTACAGAAGAGAATACTCAGGATTATATATAACAAAAGTGCCCAGTACTCCTCAAATTTACTGTTCCAGGAAAGTGAAATTTTAGATATTAGACAACTCTACATGTACAGTTTCTTATTGTATACCTACCAACACAAGAATATACTCAATACTTTCGAACACAAGTATTCCACACGCAATAGAACCAATTCAGCTTCTCGAGTTCCAATTTTCAAGAAAACAATGACACAAAGACATTTAGATTATTTCAGCATCAGATTTTACAAGCCATTGCCACAAATGTATAGGAATCACCTTAGAAATTAAACTCAATAGGCTTTGTTTAGAACAGAATAAAATATTATGTATTGCTCATGGGTAGAGCGGCAATGCATGAATTTTTTTGAGAATATAAAGTTTTTTTGTTTTGATTTTTCTGTTGATCCTTCTGCTATTTCGTGTTTTTCATAGTGTAGTGTATATGATTTTGTTTATAAAGTATTTTTAATCTCTCGTCATTCGAGCTCGTTTGAAAGGCTGGCTTATTCGCATCCTGTTTGGACATATTGAGCTAGCCTCTCATTATAGACAGGTGTCTTATTGTAAATCATATTTTGTAAATTTTCTTTTGTAACACCATTACTGAATAAAGTTATTATTATTATTATTATTTGTACTGGCATTTGTGTCCTTCATTAAGTTCCAGGATCTCATTCCACAATTTTCCCCAAAACAAGGGGGAATATCACTACAATTCGATCATAATATAAAAATTAATTCCATAAAGAAAATAACAGCATAGTTGAAAATATCTGCGAGTTATTGCACTTTTTCGACAAATGTTGAAAGATTGATTTATTGGAGGTGGTGTAGATTAAGTCGTCAAATATCGAAAGCTTTCACTTGTTTATTCTGCTCTTGTTGTGTTTTTACTTTTTTGAATCGGCATAACAATTCTGGAAATTTGTTCAATGAACAGATTGAACAATTCACCCTTGTTAAACCTTCTCAGATAATAAAAATTAGATTTCAGAATGGAATATCTTACGTAAATCCTAAATTCATAGAATCTCAAATTCACTGATATTTATAGCTGTTTTTTCAAATTTGTTGTTATTATTCTGTTTGCATCTGAAGGAGTCGTTTGTAACGACGAAACGCGTCATGCTATGTAGTCAATAAAGTGTAAATCATAAGTTCAAGTGTTTGAATTTAAGTTTATATTCAACTTTTACTTGATCAACAAATGGAAAAAGCATAGTTCCAGCTATTATTGGATCAATGTTATAAGTTGACAGGGTGTTACCTCGATCAAATATATCTTTGAACTCTCTACAATTAATTGGGAGCCCGAAACTTAAGCCTACTGAATAAGACTTTTTCCAAATGTTTAAATTGTTCAGTAGTTGGTTATTTTCAGTAGGTAACTCTTTTATAAATTATACCATCGTGGGACGAATTCTTTCAGTATGATGTTTCGTTATCCTCTTTGCCGTCCACATGAATAAATAATGATTCAGTCACTCTGAAGCTTTTATCGCCAAGTAAGCGGCCGGTAACAGAAGAGGCCCAAAGAGATATTATCTGAAAGAAGCTTACCGATTTATGACATCACTGATTCGTTAGGTGGGTATTTCTAAATCGGCTTTGTTAATTACAAGATAATGAAGATAATAATTAGTCTTTACAATGTCAGAAATAGCCGACATAATAGAGTAGTGTTGAATATTATTTTGTTCATGTTGAAGACTCAAACGTATCATTTTAGGTTGTGAAATTTGGGTCATTGGAAATGATATGTAATTGTCAGACGTTAGATTAAATTACAAGTTGTGATTTTATCATATCACATTATAAAAATGATAGTAGACAGGATAACGTCTTTCTAATTAAGCCAAAACTTGTTGCATCTATCAGAAATTCTCAGAATATTTTTGTTGTCAATTGTTTCTCAGTTACATGACTCGAGACTAGTGTGCAAAATGACCTTAAAAATTTTAATTCTTCAAAACAATTTCACCTTGTGATGAAAATTCGTAGTGAAAAATCAACAAACAAATATACAAAGAACTGTTTCATGCATTACTGTCTACATTCGTATCTTTGAATTTATCTGCCACACTAGAGTATGCCTTTGTTATCTACAGCAGAGGCTCAACTATTTCTTCAGAGAAATGGGGAGTTGATACTTTCAAATTCGACAGTAAATGCTTGAATATTCTAACTCTGTGATAATAAAGTGAGTACATTTTCAAATTGAGCTGTTTTTTGCTTCGGAATAAGTAGAACATCACTGTTTCTTGTTGAATACTCATGATTACCATTGAATTCATGGAACCTTTCTTCTTTTCTTCAACATATAATAAACATCTATAAATATTTGTACAAGGTAGGGTGAGTAGGAAATTTTTGATATAGATAGGTTTACAAGTTGTTCGTCGATGAGTATCGAATATCAAACGAACTATTCTTTCGCTTATATTAGCGAGTATTATATCATACCAATATTATTCGCTTTTGAGTTATAAAACCTTTTCATTTCTGTAGAGAATCTCTTAAGCAAAATATATATTATAGTTTTTATATCAAATAACTAAATATAAGAATGTTATACACATTCAAAACACAATTTCTATGTATAATGATCTTAATTTCAGAGATTGCTAAGAATGAGTTACTCAATTTTACATAAGAAATCAGTTTGGTTGTGCTTCTCAAATTTCTGCCTACATATGCTCCAGAAAATTTTGTTGATTGGATCATGAGATAGTGTTGTCTTCATATTTAACATTCAAGGTACTGATTCCATTATCATCCAGACAAAAATGAACACATACAGTTTTATCAACGTTCACCATCAAACCATAGTTTTATAAATAATTATAAATATTATTAATAGTTTTGAAACTAATTAGTTTTGACAAAGTTGTAATATTACAACGAAACGTCAACAAAAATAAACTTTTTCATATCAAAAAAAGCATGTTATTGCTAAAAACTTTCGAAATAAAATATCTTAAACAGGCAATAAATCAATTTCAAGAACTATATATATATATATATATATATATATATATATATATATATATATATATATATATATATATATATATATTATTCTGAAAGTTTTCAGCAATAACAGGCTTTTTTTGATAGGAAAAAGTTTATTTTTGTTGACGTTTCGTTGTTATATTACAACTGTGTCAAAACTAATTAATAAATCAATTTCAAGAAACATATATATATATATATATATATATATATATATATATATATATATATATTTAATATTGATTTATTTCCTGTTTAAGATATTTCATTTTGATGAATGAGATTGAATTCTCGCTTAACTCTTGGTGAAACATAATTGAATATACAATATATTAAACTCTTGGCTTAATGTTTCACGATTTATTTAACAATATGTATAGTCAACATGTTTCGAGCGTTAGCTCATTTTTAAGACTAGTCTTGAAAATGAGCTAACGCTCGAAACATGTTGAGTATACATATTGTTAAATAAATCGTGAAACATTAAGCAAAGAGTTTAATTTATTTTATATTTCATTTTGAATGTTTTTAGCAATAACAGAAATAAAGTTTTTCACTGCAAATTTATTTCGAAACTTTTTTAAGTATAACAAGTAAGTAAATGAATCAATCTTCTTCACCCTGGACCACAAAAAGGGACTTCACTTCATCATTCTAACATCATTTTAACATCACTTCATGACAGCTGTTAATAATGTGATGCTCCAAGTTTTGATGAAGCCACAGTTTTCTTTGAAACATCAATTAGAAATGATTTTTTTTAAATTTTGAAGTCTGTGGTTATGAGTTTTCATATTAATTATAAATTGAGTCGATAGTTCCTACCAATGAAGAACTATGGAAATCGTTTGATGCCCACATCAAGTGGAAATCAAGATTTTAGTTTCTTTGTTGATTTTTTTATTATTATTATTATTAGTAAAGTAAAATGTAGTAGGTACTACCTATCTACTAGTTACATCCATATGGTTATCCAGAAACGCTACAAGAGTCAATTCTTCAAGTCCAGTTGAGTAGTGGTTGTTCAAAGTGAAAAAATTGAATAAACGAAATAAAAATAAATCAACTTAGACGAACACATTTTTCTCGTAGATTTAGCATATCTGCAAGTCGTACTGAAGAGTAGCATAAAGGACAATATGAAGTCGAACATAAAGGAATCGTCAAAATGTTTCATCTTATTCCAGCCGAGATCATTTCAATTAAAACGTAGCAATCAACTTCATTTCACAGTAAATTATTGCTATTGGACGAACTGACATTGTATGTACACACTGCAGATAATTGTACATGAAAAATAAAGCCCCACGAAGTTGTGAACTCTGGTAAGTACATCGTATAATTTGAAACACTTGGTTAAATTCCGCAAAAATTATTCAATCCACTTTCGTTTTGTACTGTTAACTCTTCTTCAAAAATTAACAAAACCTAACCTATGTTGAGTGAATATCATATTTTTTGGGAAATTTAGTTGATATTTTCTTTTGTCATTATTCATTTCAAAAATATTTCATCAAATATTGCGCGAGAAATCAATTGAAATCATTGGATTATGGTTATACAAGAAAAACACAAAGCACCAACTAACGCAATGCAAGTGTTGTTCGAAAGTAGCTTCACAAATCGCGTGGGCTATACTGACAAACAAAAAACACCAAATAATTGACAGTTATGATTATCAACTATGAAATATGAGTGTTCGGAATTGTTCCACCCACAGAATACCTAAAGCTTCGGTACGAGCTATCTTATTATTATTTCTTCATCGTTGAAGTAGAGGAGGGCGTTACGTTATATGAACATCGATAAGTTGATTTCAATCCCGTATATTCAATTCGGATATATTTGGGTACTCGAATAAGGACGAGTTCGAGACACAGTAATTCATGTTTCCAACTTCTTCAGTCAAGGTCGGTGGTAAATCTAATTCATTGTGTAAGATAACTGAATTAAGAATAGGTCCCAATTTTCTTTTAATGAGAGCGAGGATCTGATAAACGTCTTTTTGTACACAAAATTTGTCTGATATAAATATATAGTATTTTTCAAATAGGTTCATTCGAATTTTTCGATTGAAAAAAATTATTTCGAAATTTTCGTTGTCATATCAGAGATATCGTATATTTATTCGTAGTTTGCAATGTTTCATTGATATGTTAGGTGACAAAATTGGTAGATATATTAAGTGCCTTAGAAACTTATGATCAAGCGTTCAAAAATAAAAGTAATTATTTAGTAATAACATTCAATTATTCATAATACTTATAATAAAATTTATCAATAGTAGATGATTTTTTCCAGAATGGATATCAGTGTTTCAAAATGAAAAATGTTCTCAAGATATTATATTTTAGTGGGTGTTCAAGAACAAACAGTAGAAATTCAATAGGTCGTTCTCTGCAGTATTTTAATGGTATTTTGTCTTCGGATATTTTTTGAACATATGATAAGACTAGTTTTATTACCAACAGTAAAAAAAAGGATGTTTTTCCGACAAGACCCATTTGGAATTCTGTTAGGAGTGTCTTTCATTATTTATGTTCGTGACATTTTTTCATTCCTCATTTCATCTAGGTAACTACTGATTTTTCATCAACACACAATGTAACGGGTGATTTTTTTAAAAGTTGAGTTTTTCAGGTTGGCGGCACTGGTTGGTAATGACATCCAAACGTCATCTGTCAAAGTGAAAAGTTTTCAGTATTGTTGAAATTTACTATCAAAATTCGTGCTCTGTGAAAAATGGGTATCGTTTGTTACTACCATATTATGGTCGTCATAATCGATCTGGTAAATCAACAATTCGTGCTGTTGTCACCAAATTTCATTGTCTCGCATGCGTACATTGCAAAACTGAAGGGAATATTGCAGCGTAGCGTACAGTGTAAATGAGAATCGTGAAATGTCAATTCGTCGCCGTTCTCAGTAATTGGGCATGTGTTACTCAACCACATGGAAAATTTCATGAGTAGATTTGGGTTTGAGAGTCTATAAAATTCAACTTCTGCAAGAATTGGAGACAAATGACCAACAACAACGTCTAATTTTTGGTAAATGGGCCTTAGAAAAACTTAATGAAAATCCGCTGTTTCATCGAAAAATTTTGTTCAACGATGAGGATCATTTCTGGCTTAACGGATATGTATATAAACAAAACTGTCGCATCTGGATTGATGAGAGTGATGAACAGTCACATGCCTTACAATAATTACCGATGCATCCCGAAAAAACGTCAGTTTGGTGTGGTTTATGGGATGGTGGCATCATCGGTTCATTTTTCTTCAAAGGCGACCGTGGAAGAAACGTTACTGTCAACGGCGAACGATATCGAGCTATGATACGCAACGTTTTTTTCATGTGGTTTGTGACATGTGGTTTCATCAAGACGGTGCCACATGCCACACAGCTCGTGAAACATTGGACATGTTGAAGGATGAATTTGGTGAGCAGCTTATTTCTCGAAATGGCCCTGTGAGTTGACCACCAAGATCATGTGATTTGACGCCTCTGGATTATTTCTTGTCGAGTTATGTGAAGTCGTTAGTGTATGTGGACAAGCCGAACACGAGTTAAGCCTTACAGGATAACATAACACGCGTAATTCGTGGGATAAAGGCCGAAATGCTTGAAGAAATGACGCAAAATTGGACTTTCCGAATTGGACCTTCTCGATATTAAACTTCTACATGATATGTTCGACTTACTGTATGAATTATTATAAACCAACCATTATTATTTTCATTTTTACTACACATATTCTAGAAATTCAGTAACATTTTTTTTGCAGTTGTATACATCCATATCTAATTTCATCATGGGAAATTATTACTCCCCTTCACATACTCTAAATATGAAATATATTTCACAAGTGGTCATCCAATGGCGGAAATTCGGAAATAATTCATTCAATGCTTGCGTTTCAAGTTTATTAGAGCTTTGAATTCAATAATAGCTGTATTGTCCAAAACTGTACCCCTTTATCTTTCATTCTCATGATTTCCTTCATGCTTTCTACCAAGTCGTCAAGGAAGGGCACCATGGCTAGCGTCGAGTTTTTAGTGTAGAGCTAATCAAAAAAAAAAAAGGTGGAAATTAATTGAACAAACAAATAACGAATACTGTTACAATCAGTAATCTGTCCGAGAACAAATGTTTCCATGATCTTCCGAAGAAATTAGTAACATCAAGTCGATAAGGAGAATACGCAGAATTCTATTTAACTGAAACAAATGACTATAAAAGCAGCTGGCGTTCTCATAGGGGCAAACTGAAATGAATAATACGAAAATGCCATAAATTCCCAGATGCAAGCACCGTATTGAAAGGTGCGGTTAAAAAAGCTTGGATATTTGTAGGAACAACAAAGAAACAACTGGAGAAACAGTACAAAAATTGTGAAACTTATGAATAAATACAATTGTGATGTGAAAAGCCCCTCGAGCAGCCAGTTAAGGACAGGACACCTTGATGAGAGTCTTATGAAAGTGTGGGAGGAAAAACTTTCAGTTTAAAATGCAAGTTAATCCAAAATCAAGTCAATAAACATTTATCGCAATACATCATAAATAGTTGTTTAACTGATTTTTGTGCTATCAGTTTTTCTAAATTCTAAATGGAATTTAATAATCTGTCACTGAACTCAATTGCCTTCCGAATATCAGAATACAAAAACCTGATCTTCATTTCACTATTAATCGTCCACGCAGAGTTCATAATTATGGTGTAATATTAAGCTGAACTCTTTCGTAGGAAATGAGCTTTCCAGAAAGGCATTGTGAATTTTAAAACTATAAAACTAGACAAAAAAATTCACAATTTTTATCACAAATATAAATATATATATTCAGTAAAAAATAAAATCGTGTTTTTTCCACCCCAATTTAAAGTCTATACCTATTCACCTGGTGAATTCTATAGAAATTACTACTCTGATAAATTTTTTAATAAGATAAACTTAACAGTGAAATCCTCTACAACCTTGTTATACATCATAATATTGCAGTCATCACAGCCTACGCAGTTTTATTCATTATTTTTTAATTTTATTTCTTGTATTTTTCTACATATTTTTGATGCGTTGTAATGAATATCCTCTGTGTAAATATTCGCAATGTGCATATCGAATATCCGAAGGCAGAGTAAAATGTCCATAATTTTGGGTTACTCCGTGAGAGATTTTATGAAGATACATTCGAAAACGTTACTGAGTCCAATCATTAGTTCCACATGATTCGCCAACAAAGGCTTAATTTCAGTCATAACACTCATCGATTGTACGTAATGACTGTAAAAGCCAAGTAAATTACCATATTTAAAGTCAGTATCCCAGGTACGACTGAAGAGATGAACCGATTGTGTTGAAACGCGAAGAGTCAAATTGGATACTACAGCGATTTTACTTCACATTTTACTGTCGATATTCGAGAAAAATTGAAGACATGAACTTTCCTGAAATATGGAATATACGAGGTTTGTTCGAAAGAAAAGGTAAACTTTTAATTTTTTCGAAAAGTATTATTCAGAGAAAGTTCTTGAAATTCTCAGTTTGAGGGTCGATGAAGTTTATCCTCCACAGAGAGGAGTCAATCATAACGAATCATTGAGTCGATTCAGTCTTATCTCATTGCAGAGCAGGAAAGAAACTTTATCACTCAAATTTTTGTACAAATTACTGCAAAATAGTATTGATGGTCATCCTCTCTGTCCGCTCTGAAATTTCGTGTTCCTAGGCAAAATTCTCGTAATACAGAATTATTCCACCTAGAGACTTCGAGGACCAACTCCCTAATACAATCCCCCATTTGGTTTATGGAGTCTGCATTCAATAGAGTTGCCAATAATTGTGACATTCACTTGACTCCATAGAATTTATTATCAGGAGTTGTGTGAACAAAGAAAATCGACTGAGGTAAATTGATTCAGATTGAGTTCTTTGTAATATTTCATTGAATGCTATAATGCAGTTATAAGTAACTATTTTTTTTATATTAGATTGAGCTCTTTGTCAAATCTTCTTTTTAATTATTCAGGTATGCATTCAACATTGTTATTATTTTCTGTAATTGGGTGTTATACCTGTTGAGAATAAAGAACTTATTGATTATTCAATATCCATTTTTTTTCGTTCAAAGTAATACCCCTCAGATATAATTGTCTCATGCCAGAGCTTCTTCCAATTCTCGAATTCTTATGTTCATCAGAACTAGTTCTACGATTGCGAGTTTATCTCATCAGTTGTGGAAAAACCCTTTCCTTTCATTGGTCTCTTCAGTTTTCGTAATAAGAAAAATTCTCAGGTAGCCAAATCTGGTGAATACGGTGATTGAGGCATGATTAGGGTGTTGTTTTTGGCCAAAAAAATTTCTAACAAGCACTGATGTGTGAGCTTCATCGTGAGGCAAACGTTGCACCGCTTCTTTGACGTGTTTCTCAAGATCTCAAGGTACACACGCCGCTGTAATCGACGAGATCAATGAGCAAAACATTCAAATTTGATGCACCTTGGCGTGCTTTTTTCGGTCTTGGCTTTTCTGGCCGTTTTAATTGGGATGATTGGGATTTGGTTTCCTTGGCCCTTTCAGTTTTGGAAATTAGAAAAAGCCTCAGGGAGCCAAATCAGGTGCATACGGTGGTTAACGTATGATTACGATATTTTTTTTTTGGAAAAAATCAAGATCAAGCATTGAAGTGTGAACTGGTGCATTATCGTGATGCAGAATCCATGATTTTTCTTTTCAAAATTCCGACCATTTCACTCAAACGTTGCATCACTCCCTTGTAATGTTTCATATTAAGTGCACGAAGGGTGTTGAAGTTGTGAGTGTTTTTTTCGTTGTTTCTGAATTTCTTTTTGAGTGACGAACATAACGGAACACAAATGAAAAAAATTGTAATCTATGCAATTGAATTAAGTTCATAATTCTGAAGAGGACACTAATATGGTGTGAAAAATCTGTTCAAGATGATAATATTTTTCTGTGTCACCCTGTATCAGCTCAAAATATGACGAATATCAAACTTTCTTTATTTTATGAGCAAAGTGGTATCTTTCTTGAATAAAGTTGACAAGATTGAAAAACCGATGAAACGGCAAATATCACGAAAATTGTCATCCTGTGCTCGATCATCAAAAAAAAGAAATAAGAGCTATTTATATTATACAAAACATAAGGTAATTTGAGGATACACGAAAAAGTTATATAATGTCAATGAAAGTTGTGATAGCGTGAGTAGAGCCTTCTTCAATTCGATCTTTTTGCCTTGAAAATACCACTTCAAAATAAATGTTTAATAATTATGTTGTTATGATAAAGAATCATTCAAAGAAGCGAAATGAAAATTACAAATTTATTACCCTAGACCTGACTAATTACCAATTTTTCTACTGAGATAAGGGTTGATAAGTTCCAGTACTCCATTCTTTTAATATGATTTCAATATATTATGTATTTTTAGTATGATTCAGTATCTTTTCCAATAAAATTGATGAATATGAAATATCGCTTCGCTTTCTAACTAATTTCTCTTAATTTTTCTCTAGGTATATCTAATATTAATATCGTGAAACTGAATGAGTAGGAACATTTGTCCTATTTTATCTATCCACCTATTTGCCTATCACCTACCTATTTTGTCAATTCAATGTTATGGGTCCACGCTACTGCTTTAAGGTGCTAACAGAATGCTTTTTTTCTTCTATCGAATAGTATAAATTAGGTATCATAACTCAGTTCACTTCTGAATAAAATATCCAGCTAGTTATTTGTAGCTAAGAATTACTTCAAAGTGATGTTTTTCATATAATTTACTACCTCGGTATCTATTGTACTTTTGAAATTTCAAGAAATCATTCACAAGGGATTTGTTGTATAAAATTTCTGAATATACGTTCAATTAAGTTCTTGATTTCATTGCCAAAAGTCTAATCACTCAGAATCATCCATAATAATAAACGACATGCTATAAAATGCCTGATCATAATAATCTCTAAACATATATCGACTAAGTTGAAATAGATTGATTCAAAAAAATTTTCCAGCAATATTCTCTCAACTGTTGAAACGTCCTTTTCTATGTTTTTCTAAACGAGCTTTTCTTTGTCCGAAATTCTGATTCTGATTTAGTGTGAGCCACAAGAGAACTTTATTGAATGAGAATTTTTCGAAATTCTCATTCCTTAGAGACGTTCCTTCTCAATAAAATGAATAAAAGGTGTTGGCAAGGTGGAATACAAAGAAAACTCTTTCTGCGAGAGGACTCAAAAATAAAGTGACGGTATTGAAGGTTTATTGTGGTAAAATGAAATGAAACTCTTGAAAATATCAAGAATAGATCATCGAAGTAGATTCATCTCCCAAGCTTTTTTCATACATGGACATTTAGGATAGTTATTACAATAAAATATTGATACAACAGTTCTGGGTGTGTATCACCCTAAAGTTTGACATTTGTTTCACATGTCGCCATCACAAAAAATATTTCAACCGCACGCCACTGCATTACGCTGTTATCATCGTCATTGACCATCATGAGAAATTTATTCCAGCGTACCGAACGTCGAGATTTTTAATTATCGCAAGTTAATACCTTCAGATTTGCATTTTCATTAATCGGTTCTTAATTGACGATCTAAAATCGAACGAACGCAGTCAGATAACTCTTTTAGGATTATATGCAAGTCGATATCGATGCAAATTAGCATATTTAATCGAATTTTAATAGATATCTTTTTTTGCGTTGAAAAGCGGACTAGTTCACTTATTTGGTACCGCTTTTCAACAGCGGCGACGCGTATTGCATATATATTCAGTTGGGGGTACTTCCAGTACTGAATCTAGACCAGGCCAGGAGATTGTTTTCGCTATCTCGGTATTCAATCTGATATAGAGATTATTATACTGAAACGTTGGTGGTGCTCGAGAACCTGTAGAATTTAGATCGTGTTTACCTAACACTCGTGAAATGGTGTTCTAGTTGAAAGGACGATTGGTAGGGTGATATAGATATTCGTTTTTGTCAACAGTCTGAGATTATATCTCTGACGCAATATTGTATGAATAATTCATTGTTTACAGATGGAAGAGGTGGTAGAGGTAAATATCGTTATTCTACGTCGTGGAAGTAAGTCGATATATATATATATATATATATATATATATATATCGAAAAATTAAATTAATTAAAGTAATGTTAGCTATTTAATGTGAAGGTGTAGGAGGTGATGCCTTCAAGGGAAAAATGTTAGAGAAATATTGAAATCGATGACTTACATGATGGCATTAGAAGACAAGTATTTCGTTCTACAAGGAACTCGTCAGTTGCACTACGTCCATTGAAGTGAAGCAACGATTTCAATCTCCAAGCATTATTTCATTTATTAAAATAAATTAAACTCTTGGCTTAATGTTTCACGATTTATTCAACAATATGTATAGTCAACATGTTTCGAGCGTTAGCTCATTTTCAAGACTTAGTCTTGAAAATGAGCTAACGCTCGTACCTAAAATAGGCATTGAGCAACTGAACTTGAATTCGCAATTATTAGGACTTTTGCTTCATCTTTTTTGCCTCCCAAAAACGCTCCATTCTCTCTGAACGCTCCTTCTTGTGTTCATCTGTCCATTTTACTTCAGATTGACGAGTTGACTTTTGCTCAAAATTCACAAGTGCGATTTTATAGCGACATTCAGTGAAATCTTCGAGATTTTCAATATTGATCTGTTGTAGATCCTTTTGGACCTCTTTTAGCCACTGTTCCGCATTTACTACTATGCATAATTATATCCAATAGTTTCTTCGGTATTCTGGACTGTTTCATTCTGTAGACATCGATTTCAAAATTCTTCAACATTTTTCCCATGAAGGATAATGGAAAATCTATTATTCACTAACATTGATCTCTAGAGGAAAAATGGAGACGTCGCATTGTTTATGTTTCACGTGGCCAGCTCTGCTATAATATTCTTCAGAATAATTCTTCAAAAATCATTGAAAGAAGGTAATAGTGTACCTTGATAGCGAATATCTATAAGTAGTATTATCTACAAGTGTGATAACATAGCACGGGAACTACAGTTGTCTCTTTCTTGTAGCGAATATTGATAAATATATATATATATATATATATATATATATATATATATATATATATATATATATATATATATAGTTCAAAGATTCACAGGTGATTCAATACTAGTAAATACTGAGACTCTTAATCGAAATATCGAAATATTTCAAATAAAACTCTCAGGGAGCTGTCTACACAAATGTTGTCAACGAGAACGAACCCATCACTTTCGAGAGTGAGTATTAAGAGCTTTTCGAAAAATTCATCGATCTTGTTGAATGATAATAGGATACAATTGTTTCATCATTATTATGAATCATCAGTCCATATTTAATCTATCAATCAAGAATCGATGACTTTCAAAACGAACATAGGTCCCATACCAAATTAAGAGAAGTTCTAGAGAGTGAAATACTCACGTAGGCTCCCTCTATCGGCGAAAGGACGTATAAACACTCCCTAGCGTTCAAGATTCCTACTCATGACAACAAGAGTGCGAGTGGAAGGCTTTGTAGATATTTCATTCGAACACAACAGAAAATTGTCTGAAATGTGTACGAATGATCCCATGCCTAATCGCTCCAGATCACGCCCAGGCGGGCAAAAGTGTAGCTAGTTCAAAGATTCACAGGTGATTCAATACTAGTAAATACTGAGACTCTTAATCGAAATATCGAAATATTTCAAATAAAACTCTCAGGGAGCTGTCTACACAGCTCCATCACAGAAAGTGATGGGTTCGTTCTCGTTGACAACATTTGTGTAGACAGCTCCCTGAGAGTTTTATTTGAAATATTTCGATATTTCGATTAAGAGTCTCAGTATTTACTATATATATATATATATATATATATATATATATATATATATATATATATATATATTATATTCATAGTCTCAATAGTTTTCTTATATGCCTATATTTTAACTCAAAATCAAAATTTAAACCTCAAAACGTACAAGTTCAAGAGTATTTTCTGAACATTCACCACAGCGTAAAAGTGTGAATTAGACATCGTGATCAGGCATCTATTAGGCTTATAATTAGGATTAATGAAAGATATTGCCCCAGGATCAGTCACGACTATTACGAATTGTTAATTTCAAAACAGTATTATCGACTGAGCTGTTGATTGACCATCATCGCTTTTTGTGCTTTTATAATCAAATTGACTGAGCCAAGAAAAGACTTCAAAGGGAATTCATCTAATAGCAACTTCTTTTTTAGTAATTGCATTAATAATAGCTATTTTCTATAGAGCTCAAGTCATTATCGCATTCAGTTGAGACGATTTCTGTGTATTGAACCTCTAATTTCAATTTCTCAACATGACAGTGTCCATTATTTCCAGATCTCTGCGAGTGGTCCGCCATAAATCAAAACAAGACAATCAGATATTTCTGTAATTACAAGGCTGGACAGAAATATCCAATATGCCTTTGTTCTTAATAACAAATCGAGTGTATCAGACGATCGGACCTGAAGGACTTTCGGTAATCTTTTTGGGTCATTATTCATAATTGGCACATAAATCTTTTAGTGAAATTATTAAAGGTCTGCTAACATATTCTACAAATTATATATGTAATAAGGTACATGAGTGAAGTTGTTGCCTTCGGCTTCTATATTGTTCTAGGTTGAAAACATCACATCTCGAAATTGGGTATACTTTGAATTTATTTTAATTACATGATCATTATATTGAGTAATTATTCGGACTTTCATCGAAAGTCAATTTGAATAGGTAGAAGACTTTGAAATAGTATGAATTTCTATAAAATTTGGTAGACAAAACAAATACGTTCTATGAACTCCAGTTCTATGAAATCCAGAACTATTTAACACCAGAAATAATGAAACAACAAATGACGGACGGGGAATGGAGACATATGTATGAAATGTCTCATGATAAGAATCTCTACTCTAATCTCATCAATAGTTTATTTCCAAGCATATATGGAAATGAAGAAGTTAAAAGAGGCATTTTACTTATGCTATTTGGGGGAGTTTCCAAAACAACTGTTGAAGGCACTTCATTACGAGGGGATATAAATTGTTGCATTGTTGGTGATCCAAGTACAGCAAAGTCACAATTTTTGAAGCAAGTCTCACAATTTTCACCACGTGCTGTGTACACATCAGGAAAGGCATCATCTGCAGCAAGTTTAACTGCAGCAGTAGTAAGAGATGAAGAAACCTCTGATTTTGTTATTGAAGCAGGAGCTCTAATGCTTGCTGATAATGGTGTATGTTGTATTGATGAATTTGACAAAATGGATGAAAGAGATAGAGTTGCCATTCATGAAGCTATGGAACAACAAACGATATCTATTGCTAAAGCTGGTGTAAGAGCCACATTAAATGCTAGAACATCTATCTTAGCAGCAGCTAATCCACTTGGGGGAAGATATGATCGTGCTAAATCATTACAACAGAATATCGATCTTGGAGCACCTATCATGTCCAGATTTGATTCGTTTTTCATTTTAGTTGATGAATGTAATGAAGTTACAGATTATGCAGTGACTAGAAAAATTGTTGATTTGCATAGCAATATAGAAGAAAATATTGAAAAAGTATATACAAAACAAGAAGTTTTGCAATATATTTCATTTGCAAGGAAGTTTAAACCTGTGATTAATACAGAAGCAGGTGAACTTTTGGTAAGACACTATAGTCATTTGCGCTTAAGAGATACCACAACTACAGGAAAATCCACTTGGAGAATCACAGTGAGGCAATTGGAAAGTATGATTCGTTTAGCAGAAGCTATGGCAAGGATGGAAATTTCTGACGAAGTCCAACCAAAACATGTTCGTGAAGCATATCGACTATTAAATAAGTCAATTATCAGAGTTGAGCAACCAGACATCCACTTTGATGAGGAAAATGGAATGGAAGCTGAAGATGAGGCATTGAGTGAGACTACCCCTGCTAATGGCTCTGAGGATCCTGCTCCTCCTAAAAAGAAGCTAGTACTTAACTTTGAAGAGTACAAGACATTGAGTAATATGATAGTTGTTCACATGAGAAGAGAGGAAGCACGAAGTGAAGAAGAAAATCTGGAAGGTGTACATAGAAGTGACTTGATTGAATGGTATTTAAATAGGATTGCTGATCAAATTGAATCAGAAGATGAGCTTATAGAAAAAAAGGAACTCATAGAGAAAGTTATAGATCGATTAATTTACCATGAGTATGTTATTATTCCTATAAGTAAAGTTGGGTTCAAAGGATCGAAGAAGAAACAAGATGAGGAAGAAGAAGAAGGTGAAGAAGATCCTTTGCTGGTAGTTCATCCAAATTATATTATAGATTAGGCATGATTGATTTCATTTCAATCTTTTTTCAAGTTAGTATATAATAACTTAAGTCTGAATATATGATCTTTTTTATCTTAGAAGGAATGTACGTCTCTGTATATTAAGAACAAAACATCGTGGAAATCAGTGTTGAACTCTCTGGAAAATAAATCTCAGTTTTGTATTCAATTATTTATACTAATAATTGCACATCAATTTATGTGATTACAATAAAAAAACTCACTGATGATAAACTGGAAGACTGAAACAAAACGAATTTGACAATAAAAGGTACACTGTGAATCAACGAATATCCTCTTAATGGGTGGTTTTGAACAAATGTGAAGTTTCTCACACTAGTGAGTATAATGCAACCATTTTTATTAATTTAATACGAAGTTCGCTTTATAAATATTGATACATCGAGCAATTCGCAAACACCTATACATACTCCTTTGATGAATGCAAAAAATTACAACATCGATTGTATTTTTGATTACAAAAAAAACACTTCACTGAAATTGAAAAAAAAATATGTAGGTACAGAAATTCTTGAAATGCAACATATCTGAAAAATTCAAACAAATATCTAATTTGAAAATGGAGAAAGAAGATGCAATTTCATTGAAACCGATGACATTTCTTGATGTGAAGTCATTAAAATGATGAACAGAAAACGAAAAGACTATGTCTAAATTTGTTCTGACAACGTGGCATAAGTTTTACTGTTATGAAGGTTTCTAGGACTGATTTAATCCAATGAACACATCTGCTTCTGAATCCACAATGATACAAGTTGAAATCATTTTGTCAAGTTTTTCTATAATTTTAGGTTTAGACATTTTTCTCTGAAATTTTTCAAGTACAACACTCTTCGTGACGTACGTTTCAACTCTACCAAGAATTTTTCGGACTGTTTCAATGAAATTAACACGAATAGTTCTTATATATGTATATATATATATATATATATATATATATATATATATATATATATATATATATATATATATATATATATATATTTACAGATTGAATTTTGCGTCCATACCTTACGTTCCTAACCTGTCCGAAAACATCCAAATACTCTTTAACAAATATGACATCAAGTTGAGTCACAAAGGATACAACCTCTTACGGAGCATGTATACTCAACTAAAAAGCAGTATCCCTACCAAGAGAAAGACTCACACTGTATATCAAATACCATGCAACAATTGTTCTGGAGTATATATCGGACCAACTTGTCAACATCTACAGAACAGAATCAACGAGCACAAATATGACAATAAAAACTCCACCTCTTTTAAAAAACACCAACTATTTTTGAATCATAATTTCAATTTCACGGATGTTAAAATACTAAAAACGAAATACCATCGAAGAAAACGTGAAATATATGAGATGATTTTCATCAAAAATAATCCAAATGCAATTAATGATAAAGCTGAAATACAAGGACTCAGCAAGATATATAACAACATCCTGAACAACTAGAAGGATACATCTCATGTGAAAAAAATACTTATGAAAATATTTTCGAAAAATTCCGATATAAATGCGCAAACCGCCCAATATACCACCTAAGATATATAGCGGCAGTCTACATCTACACCTTGTCCGAGCAACAACATAAATTAAATTTGATATCTTATATGATCGTAAATGTAATGCTCTGTTTTATTTTATAATTGTAAGTATAAATGTTTGATTGATTTCAAATTGTAACGTAACTCTTTTACATTTTAGTGACCAGGAAATTGTTGTATGACATAACTTGAAAAAGGTAGCAGTGACGACTGGAACATTATATTAATATAAACATCCGAATTGAAGTATTTATTAATTGAACCACACAACCTATGAAACAGTACATCTCTTATATATATATATATATATATATATATATATATATATATATATATATATATATATATATATATATATATATATATATATATATATATATATACCTATATATATTCATATCAGTTTATGGTAGACTTTATAGAATTCGTTCTACAGTCTATTCACTATTTATTATTGGTAATTATTGGCGGAGTATAGTTTATGGTCTAGTAAACTTCACTAGTTTTCAATAAATTGTCGGTAGTTAATTGCTTTTTCTGTAATTACAGTTGGAAGTTACATTTCACAATTACCACGCAATAAACGAATGTAGTGTGAATGCATGTGTTTTATCATTTTATATCGGTATTGAAAGGATGCCGCCTCAAGAAAGTGCATAAAAAAAATTGATCATTGGAGATAGTTTAATACCGGTTTGATTTGAATGTATTCGACAAAAAAGGTGCTCATATTATTAATCTTTTTAAAATTGAGAAAAGTTCAATTTGTTTTTTCAAATGTATTTTCAAATACCAATATAATGGTGTTCTAGGCTGGGCTCTGTAGAACTACCGACTATGGTGCGGTAGAACTCGGGTTCGAGCCTCGCTGAAGGGATGGGTGTTTGTGTTTGTCTATGATTTAAGTAGTTCAAATAATTAAATATGCTGGGTAATGTACATCGATTACAAGCCCAATGGCAGTTCGGAACCGGCGTTAAACTGTAGTATAATGGTATTATACAAAACCTCACATGAACGTAGGCACAAATATTGATTGGAAAATTTTATTTTACATCTGTAATTTAGGTATTGAAAACACTTCAATCAAATTGATGTCTTACGGAATCTCTATGATCCTAAGACAAGGTATTGTGAAAATATCCTAATAAATTGATGATTGATGAGGCCGATAGTTGTAGAAAATTGATATCCATAAAGAAACAATGTTTAGAATTTTCTCATAATTTGATACAAATACGCATGACGAAGTACTACTTCTTCATCAAATGCTGAATTGATGTTTAATTGAGCATTTAATAAAGAAGTAGTACTTTGAAACGTCGTCATGCGTATTTGTATTAAATTATGAGAAAATTCTAAATATTGTTTCATTATATCGTATTAAGTAAACGGCAGTTTTATACTACTCTTGCTCGTTATTCTTATTTTGGAGATGCAAAAACAAAATGTAATGGAAATACTTGATGGCGAACTAACAAGTTCAAATATTAACAATTATTTAAAGCAATGTTTACCATATATATGTAGCTAGGAAAAAATTTATAAATAAAAAAATACAGGTCTGATAGTAGATAACAGAATAACTTTCTTGAATATTAACTTTGGAAAATGCAATTCAGGGTTGTATATCGATGAAGACCGTGGCAAATTAATCAGCAACTCAGTATCTATCACAAATGCTGATTTCATAATTTTATAAGGTCATAATGAATCATTTTTGTCCTTAAGTGATCACTTGTGGTTCAAATTCCGGAAATATATTCACTACTGAAGTACGATGTGTTTCTGCAGTTCCATACTCCGACCGGCACATATGAAACATGAAATACAACCTCTAAAATTCATTCATATTCAACTGCAGTCATTGGATAAAAGACCTGTGTTCTCTACCCAAAATATTTCTCGGTCACCAGTTCGCTTTATATTTGTCAACAAATGCAATCGAGAAGAAAGCATATACTTTTGCTGAAACAATTTTCATTCAAGTATCTGAAAGAGTCACTCATTTTCAAAATGTCCTAAGCACTTCTGCTGAATGGTACTCGGTAGTTTCGAAGTTAAATTTTGGGTTTTGCAATTCAGACGAATCGTTTTTGTTAGCTAGAAAGGAATGTCTGCTTGCCATGTGGTAATTAAAATTCAACCTCTTTCAGCTGCCTCTTTCACAATACTTACCGCTTTGGTTTTTCTCTGTTCTATGCGAGAAGTTTCAAGGTCTCTGAGGATTTTTGGGAAGAACACCCGACTATGATGCGGTAGAACTCGGATTCGAGCCCAGGTGAAAGGCATGGGTGTTTGTGCTTTGTTTATGATTTGAGTAGTTTAAATAATGATATATGCTGGGTAATGTACATTGATTCCAAGCCCAAATGCCGTTCGGAACTAGCGTTAAACTGAAAATCTACTGAATTAAAAAAAAGTTTCATTAATATTCCATACGAACAATTTCTTTCTTCATTTCATTTTGAATGAAATTTTATTCATGAAACGAAAATTGTTCCCATATGTATGCTTCATATCTGACACAGGCTACGATGTTTTCACAATAATATAGAGAAAATGGAAGCAACGAAATGATCAAATCAAAAGTCCAACAGGCTAGTGTATATTTGCAATCACGAAAGAATGAGTGGAAAGGGATGAAAAAGACCATGCAGGAGATAGGGTTGAAATTGATTCACTTCGCAGAGACAAAATCGAAGCCACACATGCAAGGAAGAATTTCTAGCCTCAAAGGAAAAACAGTCGTAATATTTGAGGTCACGTTGTCACGGTTTTCTATAGTTTTCTTTTTTATTTAATGTCAGCAGATTTGTAATCTCATAAATATCAAATACTGTCGAACCTAAATAGCGAGCACATTATTAGCCATAGCCGTGTCAAGTACGTTGTGTCATGTTAAAATCTATATCATGTTATAAAACGAAAATTCAACGAATGCGGAAAAAAGATTTCTCATATTCCTGATTTATATCTGAAAGTGCACAGGCTAAATTACCCCATAAACAAATATGTTGAGAACAATACAAAATACCTCTTTATTCACTTATTCTCGGATATTGCAGTTTTGGTCGTGATGGTCTTGAGTTATTGTGAAAGGGTATAACATCAGAACTTATCTGCTTATTTATTCACTTTTTGAGCTTTTCTAGGAGGAAAACTTTGAACTTAACCAATGTATATTTCAACCCTGCAATTCATTGTGCCGATTGAACGAACAACAGTTTTCTTGATTATAGATGACGGCCTTTTACTGGAGACAGCTTTTTCTTCATATGTTCCGTATTAGACGGCATCGTTAACGTCTAAGACACAATATAAAAATTTCTTATTACCAGGTCGTATATCAATTGCAATCATTCTCGGGAAAATTATCAATAAAATCAATCGAAACATATTTATTACTAGTATTTCAAGCTCAAAAACTTGCATCGCGCTAATGTACAAAGGAATCTGTTATGGGCATGTCTTGGAACATTACTATACAGAGCCTACTTTCATTTAGTACTCCTGCCACAAATAGTACCAATTAGACACAACCAAAACATCGAACCGAACTAATCGGACCTATTATTTAATAGTTATTTCAGAAAAAAGCAAACCAATTATCCTGGGAATAACTTGTCAACTCAGTCTGAAATTCGAAGTTATTTCTCTACTATTTCCATAATTGATTGAATTTCCATCTTGAACGTCCATGAATTTCAGTTGGATTCAACATAATCTATTTATAATGCTCTAACATCATTGGTCATTTTTTGATTCAATTAGATAATACAAACTACGATCCGCATTTCGTAATAATATCACTTATTCAGATGCAATTTGACTGTAATTTTATGTGTCCATGCCAACGACATAGAAACTTAAGTATATTCCTATAAACAAATTAGATTTGAACCAATTAAAATTTCACCTAATCAAATCACCTATCAAATATATTCACTACTTATGTTCTCAATTCTGCGTGTATTGAAAATTACGAATAGAATTTCTGCTCACATAGCAATAACATGGTACGAAATTCTTGTTTTTGCATGTGTATTCCACAAAAAACCTTCATAACTAATCAGAATATCGAAATAATTTTATGTATAAGAAACAAGTACTGATTCATTCTGAGAATGATTTGATTAATGAACGAGAGGATGAAGATATTAGAATTGGATTTTTTGAAAACTTTTCTGATTAATCCTTTCAGAACAGAGGTCTTTCTCCCAAAACACAAATAAATTATGAGAAAACTTTGATTAAGCTCTTCAACTCCAAGAATCAGATCGGATTTGGGTACACTATAATATACTCGCATATAAAAACGTTTAGTATGTACTCTTTGTGAACCTTAAAGCTGTGTTAATAACATCATTATCATTCTTCACTGAACCACAAGCAGAGACTGAAGAAATTTAACACGCAATTGCAAGTGTAGAAATGAGGACCAAATAAAAAATGTCTGTTAATTTCACATTCAGAGACAGACAAACCAGGAAGTCAAATAGGAGGCACGACTCAGTTAAACGGATTAAGAGAGGTCCATTCAAGTGCATGTTTGCATACACGAAAGAGTGAATGGGAAAAGATAGGAGGAACGACCATGCAAGGGACGAGGAAAAAGTTGACTTACTCAACACAAACAAAACCGAAGACTGATATACAGGGAAAATTTTTAGCTTCCGAGAGGAGGAGAAGAACACTCGTAACATTTGAGGTCACGTTGTTACGGTTTTCTATAGTTTTCTTCCCTATTAAATGGCAGCAGATCGGTTATCTGATATTCAGGAAACACGCTATTGACCGTAACCGTGTCCAATCCGTTGTGGGATGTACAATCTTCCACAAGAAACATCGAAATGGGTTTTCATTTGTGAGACATAGGAAATAGGAAAGAGTAGATCTATAGATCAATCAACAGAAAATTATAGTATGTTTCACATCCTTTGGGTCTTCATTCTTTCGGGCTACATTTTCAGTCCAAAATAATGGAAAGAAATGAAAGAATTTCTAGCAAAAAGATCCGGAATTGATTTGTCCGGAACAAAGCAAATATATTTCTAGCAGAAACAGTTTGCTTCTGAAAAATGTATATGAAGTTCAATTTTCACGAAACGAAAATCCAAAATTTCCTGCCTTTCTCTTGCATTCATTTCATCTTAACAACTACGAATATATTACCACGGCCATAATTGAAGTCATTGCAGACGATCTGAATTTCCATGTATATGTGAATTGAAAAAATAACAGGAAGTACAATACAATGGAGTTTCAAGAATGAAAATTTCATTTAGAATTTAATATCTGGTTGTTGATACAACAATAACTCATATTTCAATGAGCCTCAAGTTTGTTTGCCAATATTTTATTCTGTTTTAATAGCAATCGAGATTGAAGTATGATTAGGACATTTTCTCAAAAATTTCAGGAGAGACCGAACGAAAAAATACCCTTAAAATAGTGAAGTAAGCAAATACTGAGTTCTAATGTGATTTCATGAGCAGCTGCATTTGGGTGTCTTTCAACTGGTCACATAGAACTTATGGCTTCTTCGACTCCTGGGCTTGGACCGACAAACTAGGTACTTATCATGAGATCATGTGATCGTTTTTGTTCACAACGGCGCTGTTAGACAATAGAATTGCGAGAATATCGCATACTTTGTGTACATTTGTAGATCTAGAAACAGAGCAAATTCAAAAATTTGAGAATAGGAATATTGTGTTTGAATCTTGACCGTATGTTCTATAGAAAAGCTTTACATTCATTATTATTAATATAATTGGTATATAGAGACTTTTACAGTCAAGGTTTCAAATCCTTCGAACGATTTGAGGTAGAAGTATATAATTTTGTGAATATCCTATTTTTGAATTTTGGTTCTTAGGGCGTTGATCCTGATAAAGGATTCCTTTTCCTTTCTGCATCTTTTTAATAATAGGTATGTTTTATCACTACATAGTATATAACAAAGTCGCTTTCTCTGTCTCTATATCCATATGTATGCTTAAATCTTTTAAAGTACGCAACGGATTTTGATGTGGTTTTTTTTTAAATAGAGTGGTAGAAGAAGAAGGTTTATATGTATCATAACAACCATTTAATGGTGGCAAAATACTGTTATTTTTGAAGTTTCTATTGTATTGTAGTAAATAATTATATTTTTTCAGGTTACATTGCAAACGCAGGCTGAACCCTACGAGATTTATCAAAATAATATAATAAGTATTGTACACATTGAAACGGTCCACAGAAAACTCCGCAATGGTATTTGTTCATCTCCTAAGGATATCCCATAATAACATTTTTTTTGTCATTTACTTTCTACGACAAATAATGGCTAATTTTCGAATCGATTTCAATCAATACAGCATTAATCCTTATCCAATTGAATACCTTAAATACATTGTTGATTTAATGTAGATCTACATGGCCGAATATTTCCGAAGATATTACAGATTTACAGGGAAACGACTTTATTTTATACTATGTAGTGATATATATATATATATATATATATATATATATATATATATATATATATATATATAAGAGGATCTACAACAGATCAATATAAAAAATCTCGAAGATCGCACTGAATATAAAATCGCACATGTGAATTTTGAGCAAAAGTCAACTCGTCAATCATATATATATATATATATATATATATATATATATATATATATATATATATATATATATATATATATATATAAACGAATAAATATACGTGTTTAATTCGTATTTTGAATGATTTTTCCATTGAGTTTCCGGTAGAAAAAAAATAGATTATGGAACGCGAGTGATGTGCTACTTGAGTGTATATTTCAGGAATTCAGAAAACATTCCAGGAATTAAACAAGAGTTGTTGTTTCATATGAGAAAACTGAATGGAATAATTTCAGATTATTCCAACAATCTTTACGCACCATCCACTTTCGCCGAAAATGGTAATGTTATGAGCATTACCAATCGATGGGAAACTACAACATGTAATCGAAATTCTTCAATGTCAGTGTATCGGAATGTCAGCATCGATTTTCTCTCTACTCAGTTTTCCATCGTCGTTTTCGCGTGAAGAATTTCCTCCGGCATCTGCAAAGAAAAAAGTCTTTTCCGCGAACTTGCTGCAAGAATGCTCAGCGTTTGTGAGAGAACACGCTACGTCTATAATATAAACCATCCGCGAGCGGAAAAAAGTACTGGTGCCATTTAGAGATCTAGAAGCCATAAAGGAGACGGTCGACTGACAGCTGCACGACTTAATCATTTGAATATTTCGTCGAACGTTCGGACAACTTAACGTACCAGATAAAACTTCCAGTAATTGACGTTTATATCGAAAAAATTGAATAACAAATGTTTCATAGCCGAAGGAGTGGTTGATGTCAAAAAATCGATGCGATTTGCGCTATGAATTGATAGAAACAGTTCATTTTATTAGTCGAAAATGATATGACATCAACAATGTTATCAATAAACTATAACAAACAAAAATAAATGATAATAAGAGTTCATGAAAATAATAATCATAATAATATTAACATAAGCATATATTTTCAACTAGTAACTACCCAATTACAAGAAAATAGGTACATAATTAATAAAATGAATAAAAAATAACAAGTTGAGTGAATATTAATTCCAACACACAACATTGAAAATAGTAATATCAAAAAACATTATTGAATATAATACTCTAAATATGAGAGTCTACATATTCATATTCAAATAAATTGAACACTTGGATTAATGTTTCAAGATTATATTTAACCATATCAGATAGTCAACATGTTTCAAGTGAGAGCTCATATTCAAGACTGAAGACGAGCTCACGCTCATTCACGATCAGTCTTGCAGATGAGCTCACACTCGAAACATGTTGACTATTGGATATTGTCAAATATAATCGTGAAACATTAAGCCAAGTGTTAATTGAATATATAGGAATGTTTGACCAAGAGTTAAGCTAGAATTTAATCTCAGTCATACTAAATATTCAAATAATTGAATGAATGTCTGAACAATGAATAGTGACTGAGGTTGAATTCTTGCTTAAGTCTTGGTGAAACATAATTAAATATTAAATTGAATTGAACTCTTGGCCGAAGGTTTCACGATTATATTTAACAACATTAATTTGCCAATATGTTTCGAGCGTGAGCTCATTTTCAAGACTGAAACATGTTGACAAATTCATGTTGTTAAATATAATCATGAAACATTAAGTCGAGAGTTTGACTTAATTCAATATTTAACAATGAATATTGACTAAACAAGAAAACAAAATTATTTCAGATCTTAAATACAAAAAAAAATGACGATACTTCAGAGGTTAAGATTTAAATATAAATAGAGCATGCAATAATGGGCGGCGATCGCGATATGTAAATAGATAATGAAGATAAGCTGATAATGAAAGAATAATGTGAACACAGATATATGTCAATTTTTTCGTAGCTCTAGAAATTGGTGATGTTTAAAAGCTTGCTCGAATCCGAAACTGAGCCGTTAATATTTCTGAACGACAAAAGGGTAGTTATTATTACGAAATAGGGTTTTTGGTACATTGAACTCTTTGGGCTTTTAACATTTCAAAACCCACTTTGGTATCTAGTTATAGATTTGTATACATCTACATACTCATACACACAAAATATATACCTGCGAATCATCTCTGGCTCAAAACCTGAGTGAATGTTAAGTGAAAACTGAAAGTGAATTGTACCACACTACAGTTAGCTGCAGTGAAGATGGGGTGTGTGAATAAAGTAAAAAAACTAAATGCCAGGCGCCAGAGGTTTGATAGTTCTCGGTAAAATTCAATTGGTTTTCTGGCGGATGAAAATAAAAGTGAAAGTAAAAGTGAAAATTAATATAAAAACCCGGAAACATAAACGCCTCCGTCAAACAATAAACAAAGCTAAATGTTTAATAGTGTTGGCGTTTACTTGATGTTAATCTATTATAATTGAATATAAACTTAAATTCAAACAGTTGAACTTATGATTTACACTTCATTCACTACATAGCATGACGCGTTTCGTCGTTACAAACGACTTCTTCAGATGCTTACAGATTAATGTTCATGTATCATTATTCTATAAGCATCTGAAGAAGTCGTTTGTAACGACGAAACACGTCATGCTATGTAGTGAATAAAGTGTAAATCATAAGTTGAACTGTTTGAATTTTAGTTCATATTCAAAACTAAATATAAAATACGTAGACTTACGCAAAGATGTAGTGTGCGGTTTACTGTGTATCAAGAACACGTGCTCTGATCCCCTGAAGAACACAACATGACAATCAGACCTACCAACCTAACATATCAAAACTAAAATCACTCCTCTCATCCTTTGTGACGAAAATATATCAAAATTAAACAAAATTATAACGTTATAATTTTCGTGTGTTGTCGATCAACGCATTCAAAAAAAACATCATGGGCTGCTGGTATAAAGTTTAGTCTGAAGTGTTTTTCTCTATTTATCTGAGAGTCATTCATAATTTATTCAGTTCCTCTCAAATTTTCTCATATTTCGAATTTCTATGATTTTATTAATGAGATATGTGTACAATTATGTCAGAAGCATTTCTAGGTAATTTAGTGTGAGTATCCAACCTAATCATTAATTATAAATACTGATAGTTTTGGCAATGAGTTGGCCAAACTATCAAAAATTGTAACAGAAAAACTTATATCGACCAATCTATTCAAAAATGAGGATTGTGAATTTTTTCAATTGAGAAAATATAATGGATTTGATGAATGAAAATCAAAGTAATAGAAATTATTGATATTAAACAGCTCATTTCTACATCGTAAGTTTAGTTACTTATCAAATGTATACAACACGATTGGTAAACATGTAACTTGGAGACGTTTATTCGGTCTATTCTTTGAATGTTGTCTCCTACCTATCAATATTTATCGAAAATAATTTTTATTTCAAGGTTTAAATTTGGTTGTTTTTCACTTTTTCATGGAACATTACGATACAAAAATTTTTTTTCAATACCACGGACAAATATGTTGAAACATGTCATGAATTTAAGCAAGGATCGCCATCTTTATTGAGATTCATACTCTCGAAATATTTTGGAAACATGAATAATTGAACTCGAAATTTTGTTGATTTGTAACATAACATGATGACATAATAGATGGCATAGGATGAAGATAATATATGTTCCTCCAAGTATTCATTCAAAATACTGAGACAATCGGAGATAGTTCTTTCCCTTCAGTAGAAAATTAAGAATTATTATTGCAGATGATAAGTTTTATTCTATAAATTAGGGTAAATTCATATAAATATAATTAAAAACGTAATCACTTAAATTGACACAACAATAACCTATAATCTAGATGGTCGTCGTGTTTTTTTCGAAGAAGTCGGACACGGTTGTTCATTATACGCAATATTACTTCTCAATCGTAGACTATAAGGTACATTGTGTATACTATTGCACTGTGGTCTATTTGATTTACTTAACAACTTAGATATCATCTCCTTCTTCTCGATTTCCCATTTTCTCATCCTAACATATTCGCACAAGATAAGCTTATCGCTAGGTATTCTCTTGTTCAGAAATTCTGTCAGTCTACTCCAAAAGAACGATGTATTCCTTTTGTATAACCAATTCCTCGGTAATAGAAGACAGACACAATTCGAAATAGTTTCAGCTACAGCAAACCTGTGCTTCAAATGTTCGCCAATATTGAAGCATGCGGTTTCTGTCAGCTTGTAAATACGCACGAAGCAAGTATGTATATCATCTGGTAGCTTCTTCACCATCTCCATCTGGAAGTAGTCCACAACCGGTGGAGGAGTGTCCCATACATATTTCACATCCTTCTCTTTATCCATTCCCGTATCAGGCACCTCTACAGAGTCTAATTTCTTCACAAAATATGGATTCTTTGGGTCTTCGAATGGATCATATATTTTGTAATCATACTTTTGACGTTTTTCGTTCCAAGCAGTCTTGAACATGAGATGATGGATTATGTTTATGTTGCCTTTCACGATGAAGTATGTGAACTGTGAGTAACCAACGTCATCTCCTAGTACCAGTTCGTCGTGTTCGAATTCTTTTACTTTGCCGACTAGACATGCCTCCAAATAGTCTTCGTCAGAATACTGATCGAAATACGGCAGCTGTTTCATGTGGGATGTTATGATACTGTAGTGCCTCATCACAGTATCTTTTATTATGGAATCGAAGTGTTCTTTTTGAATGACCAAGAATTCGCAATGAGTGAGAGTAATCACAGAGCGCGATCGAGGTTTATCGTAGAGCAAATCTATTTCGCCAAATGTGTAACCTGCGAAGGAATTCCAAACGAAAATATTTCAATAATTTAATGGGATTAAAGCTTATCATGTACACACATTCTTGTCTGACACCAAAAGAGTACAGTATTGAAAATTATTCCCAGATTTTGTGAATAATATTACTGATACAAATATTTTGGAGTTGTTCAGATTGTTTACAAAGACGTGAGTTTCATACGCCTCTATCGTTGGAAGCATAAGTTAATAATCTAAAGGTACACCTGAAGACCTCAAACTCGTGGGCATTGTTGACAAAATAAAAGTTCATACTAGCATGTAGCTACCTGTTATTTACCTTCTTACACTTTTATATGGAGTGATTACAATGAAATATAGTGTACCTTCTTTTGAAATAATTTTTTCGCCTTCAAATGCTGTGAATTGACAAAATCATAAAACACAATCGGACTCATTAGTAGGTTCATATAATAGGAATTGAATGCTCATTGCAATTTATCTAGAAATTTTTGCCAGTTTAAAATACACTAGTCTGCATAGTATTTCAGAATATTGTTTCCGAAAGCAGAAATAATTCAAAAGAGTGCAAAATGAGTTAGTTGAAAGTTCATAACCATGAAGATGTTGTCTCAAAGAAACAGGAACTCTTAAAACAACAACGTGATGACGCTTTTGCGTAATGAACTCTTCAGGTGGTAACGATTCCGCGAAAGATTGATGAAAATAATAGTTGTATTCTTAAACAAACCATATGTGGCAATTTGAGTAATGGTCTCCATTTAATGCTCAAATTCTGTTATACGCACCTTTTTCATAAATCTGAATTTCCTTCACTCCGGTCTCACCTTTTCTTCTTATGCTTACTTTACCATCGAGTATGTAATACCATCCATATGGAGGGTCTCCTGTACGCAAAACATATCTTTTTGGTGGAAAATAAGCGAAGGCTGCCACTGCAGCCAGGCGTCGTCTCGTTTCCTCAGGATACCTTTTGAAGCATCTCATTCCTTCGAACACATTGCTGAGATATCTTCTCTCTTCCTCCGTTCTGTCTTCTTCTGGTTTATTAAGAATTGCCTTCTGTTGGAAAGTGACCAAGCTTCGGGACTTCTTTTTGATTACTAATACACGAATATTCTTCATGAACGAAGGCCCTGAATCTCTCCAACCTTCGTCCATCAGCCAATAGGCATTGAAATATGCTAGTCGGATGCATGATTTGAATATTCTTCTGATTTTAACAACTCGGCGGATTTGACGTTCCTCTTTCTGATCTTCCATTTGAGTTCATACAGTTCAAGTGACAGTTGTTTGAATATATCGAAGTGTCATTATGAATAACTAAGGAAAATGTCATTATAAAAATTTTTTTTCTAATCTCACACGTTGATCCATTCCTTATTTTCAATCAAATTATTCAATTCAATGTTTGTGATTTTTATATATTTTCTAAAATATTTGATATCCATGAAACATTGAATATATTTTGAATTCATCAACAGAAATTGTCTAATAAAAGTCACTTATTCATTAAGTTTTGACAGAGTTGCAATTCGTAACGAAAAGTTTGTCGAAACAGAAGATTTTTCAACTGAAAATGCTTGATATGAGGGAGTTCCAAAAAAAACGCAAGACTTCAATTGAATTGAAAACACAGTTTTAAGTCTTTTGATTGTGGTTTTTTACTGAATATATCTGATGACGTTATTTATGAAATAAAGCATCTGGCAAATGGTTACCTCGCCTTTGCATACACATATGCACTGGTCTGTCGAATTTTTTTCATCAATAATGTGAAAACAAAGATCTGTATGGAGGGAGGATTATCTAAAGTGCGGGTAAACAATAACCTATCCAACAGCTTTAAAATGGATTCCGTACTAAAACAAGGCGATGCCCTATCTCCACTATTGTTCAACGTCGTCCTAGAGAAAGCCGTGAGAGAGGCCGAGATAAAAACTGAATTACTAACAGCGAAAGGAAGGTCCCAAGTAACCTTTAGCATACGCAGATGATATCGACCTCATCGGGGACTCGGTTGTAACGGTAAAGGACATTTTCAACAAGATCGAGAGAACAACAAGTGAAGTAGGACTAAAAGTCAACGATGAGAAGACGAAGTACATGTGCATAAATAGAACGACACGAAGAGATAGATTGGGACAAACGTAAGTGAATAACTCCAATTTCGAAAGAGTAGAACGCTTCAAGTACCTTGGCGCCACAATTACAGCTGACAACGACGTTACTGAGGAAATCAAAGGAAGAATCCAGTCTGCAAACCGCTGTCTCTTCGCACTCAATAGCCTTATGAAGTCGAAAAATCTAACAAGGACCTCAAAAATCAAAGTGTATGAAACGATCGTCCGACCCATCATAACTTATGGAAGCGAAACATGGACAATGACCAAAGCAAATGAAGATAACCTCAGATGCTTTCAGCGAAAAATCATGAGAAAGATATTTGGAACCCACCATGAGCCGACGATCAACTGATATCGCATTAAACTAAAACAGAGGTCCAAGAGCTGTACAACGATAACGAGAATGTGCAAGAAATCAAATCCCAGCGATTAAGGTGGGCAGAACACATGCAAAGGATGAATGACGAAAGACTGGTGAAACTGCCATGGAAAGAGACCCCAACAGGCAATAGACCACTCGGACGCCCCAGACTCGGTCACGTTGGAGGGACAACATTAGATCAGACCTCCGAAAAATGAACATCCCTTTTGATTACAGTTGATGGAAGACAGGGTCTTCTGGAAAAAGGTTGTGCAGTCAGCCAAGACCCACCCAGGGTTGTAGCGCTATACGATGAGGATGATGACGTCTTTCTCGCTTTTAAAAAATATAGTAAATGGGCGTACAAAGTTCACCGGGTCAGCTAGTTCTGCATAAATGTGGCTGAATTTCGTTTATGCATTATTGAATGTCTTGAATCCACTTATGCGCGTGGTGGTATGCTTATTGAAATGAACCTATAATTTTAAATAGCATAAAAAGAAATCTAATGGTGTTGAGCACAAAATCAAGGGGGCCAATTCTGATCACTGAAACGGAAAAGTACCCAACCTGGAAATGTCTCATGGAGTAATTGAAGTGTTTCATAGGCTAAATGACATACAGCACCATCTTGTTGAAACCACATATTGGCGACATCAATATCATCCAATTTTGGCAGAAAGAACTGTGCTATCATGTCGCGAAATCGAGCTCCATTGACAGTTACTGTTTGACCATCCTCATTCTCAGAGAATAATATGAGAATCACAGAATGATACGAGTACAAGGTACAAGTATTACAGTTTGTAATATGGTCTCTAACGTAACTTAATACACTAAAATACCATAACGACAGTGCATAGTGCACTAGATGGTGTTACATATATATATATATATATATATATATATATATATATATATATATATATATATATATTAGAATCACTTTCAGTTAGTTTAAGAGTTCCATACTGGTCGATATATCATGATAATCTTATCACTTTTCGAAGTTCTAATGAAAATAGCCTCTAATGGTGTATCTGGAACTTTAATTGGAAATATACTTCGCTGACGGGCAAAATGATGACATCAAACACTGAATGTTGTCTCTGAAATAGCTAAAAGTCATATATCAAGTACTGATAAAAGACGTTGGAAAGCCGTTCTAATTTTAAATGACGTTAGAATTAATTACGACAACACGGTTTGGACGAATTGTTCGTTTAATGATTGAGATATTTATTAGGAGATTAAAATTGGCATCTATCACGTAGCTCATTAAACACTTCTAGCAGTGGAAGATATTTGCGGTAAGGATTGTTGAATTTAGCAAGTCTGTTTTAAAATACGAATATAAACTGAACATTGATATTCTTAAGAAATAAGAATTCTTGTTTACGTTTCGCTTCAAATTAGAACTCTGTCGAAACTTTGAAATGAATAATTTTCACCAAAAAATAGTTCTGCTGTCAGAAACGATTCAATCAATGAAATTTGTCTAGCTAGTTACTAGTTTCTTCGAATATATCAGAGGAAAATAGTAGGTCTACATGTCAGAAGTATAAAAAATTCATACTTGCCAGATAATGAAACTATTCAAAATCATCCCTACGTCTTCTATTATTTTCGGCTCTCAAAATGTTTCTATTGTTAAAGCTGAATTAATGATTTTTTGTTATTTGTGTTAATGTAGTTAGATATATGGCTATCTTCGTATTTATAGGCTTCTAATATTTCTTCTGAATTTCTACGTGAAATCATATGAATACTATGAACGGTTTGAGTAGTTTCGTAGTAACTATTCTACTACTTAGTTTAATATGAAGTTTTTCTATTCCATTTTGTAAAGTCTGAACTAAAACTACTATTATTATATTATATTTTTCAATATTGGTGCTCAAAGTTTGAAAGAAATGAATGAATTCATTTCTATAAAATATATCCTCATGAAACTATCATAAAACTTGTGAGTTCTGTTACTAATATAATTTGTTTTCGTTGAATAATGTAATTATTAAAATTTTCAATACTTTAGATTCAATATTCCTGAAAAAGACACGATCTTAAGATGTTATTATAAACTGCTAATAAAATTTCGTTATTAAAAAATTTCGACGACGAAGTCCGGAGGACGAGATCCATAGCAAGATCTTCAGTGGAAAAGCTCACAAAAATTTTTAGGGACCGCAGAATAACCAAAAACACAAAGGTTCGCCTGATGAAATGCCTAGTCTTTCCAATTTCTTGTACGGAGGTGAGACACGGACATTGAGGGTGCAAGATCGTCGCAAAATTGATGCGTTAGAAATGTGGTGCTGGAGACGCTTGCTCAGAATCCCGTGGACTGCACATCGAACCAACATCTCGATTCTGAAGGAGCTAAACATCAAAGAAAGGTTATCGTCGACTGTGCAGCTGCAAATCCTTAAATTCTTTGGACATATAATCCGAAACGAAGACTATATCGAACGATTGGTGGTCCAAGGGAAAGTCGAGGGCAAAAGATCGCGTGGGCGCTTTCCAACAAGGTGGACAGATCTAATTGAATCTGTGACGCATTCCAGCATCAATGAAAATTCTAGAGCCGCTAAGCATAGAGCAGTGTGGCACCGTATTGTGTGGGACGCAGTGGCATAAGACCAAGACACGACCACGACCACTCTGTCAAGAGTGAACGACTAAGAAGAAGAAGATTTAGAAATTGCAAACTTGTCAAATATATAAAATATTTGTACATATGTTTGGATAATTTATAGTTAACTCATTCGACAATAAACAAAACACAATAAACAAAACACAATATGTCAAAAGAGAAGAAAATATTGCAGAGTTTTTTGTCCGTCTCCACTTCAGAAATTAATGAAAGGATAGTTTGAAACTAGCTATCGGGGCAGATTCTACCACGTGGAGTTGAATTCTTGTTTAAATATTTTCAAAAAAACGTATAAAAGATGAATGTCGAAATAAGCATCAAATCTCTGAAATCTGAAGAATTTCTAAGGTGACTTTTTTCATCTATATTTGCTTCAAACTAAAACATTCCTTCGACGTCGTTGATGAGTTCCAACAAGATCGAAACGAAAGCAGTAACTGCTTCCTTTCACTTCGGTATAGTCCGCAATTAGAAACAGGCGTCGTTTCGAGCTTATTGGCTCTCTTCAGAACGGCGTAGCGAAGTTCAAGGTAAATGAACCGGGAGATGGAGAAAAACAACATGAGAACATTTCTTCAAAGCAAGTCAACAATCGGAAGATTTGGTCATTGTTTGTCAGTACAGAAATATTCAATCGAAATATTTGAAACTAAACTCACAGGGAGAGAGTGCATATTAAGTGCGTTTCGAAAAATTTAAAACATGTTGGAAACACTCTACAGTGCTGTTTCCTCATTTTATGGAAATCATCAGTGGCATGTATCCAAACAATCACATTTCGTTATTTTTTCAACACTCACCAAGGCCTTACCGAATAATGAAAATTAATGTTCATAATGAAAATATGCGAAATATTTTTTTTGTCAATATGGAAGAGTTATTAAAGCACTTACGTTAGAGTGATGCTTGATCTCAATTCAGTATTCAAAGTAGACGAAATTATTGAGAAATGCGATATTTTCGTTTCATATCAACTTTCTTTATTTCTTGTAATATCGTAGACAATATTTCGAAATAATCAAGTAGAGTGGATGAGTCACTCATTCCGGAAACGTGAATAATCAAATAGAAATTTGAGAAAAATGTGCAATCTTGTGGACATTGACATACTTTCATGTGCATCACGGACTTATTAGTTTTTCTGAACGTAGGTAAACAACCTATAATTTGGAATAATCTATTAAATTTATTGATTTATGCAATTGCCGCTCCTTCGATATCCTATGTAGTGATCATCGATGGACAAGTAATATTCAATGTTTCTCGAACTATGTATAATTTTATAAACACTACAATTTTCATGGATCAATGAATTACTTAATCTTTCACTTATCTTCTTGTTCTATGGGATTATCATTTTATAACACTTTAAATATAATGGCACAAATTTTCATAAATGAACATGAAACACCTCCGAAAAGAATCGATAGTAAAGGGTGTTTTTTATTCGATTGACAAAATTTTTTTAGATGATTTCTGGCATATGACCGCCACGGCTGGCTCGGATGTAGTCCAATCTGGACATCCAATTTTCGATATGTTTTTCCAACATTTGTGGCCGTATATCGGCAATAACACGGCGAGTATTGTCTTTCAATTGGTAAAGCGTTTGTGGCTTATCCGCATAGACCAACGAGTTTACATAGCCCAACAGAAAGTAGTCTAGCGGTGTTAAATCACAAGATCTTGAAGGCCAATTCACAGGTCCAAAACGTGAAATTAGGCGGACACAAAACGTGTCTATCAATAAATCGATTGTGGCACGAGCTGTGTGACATGTTGAGCCGTCTTGTTGTAACCACAGCTCCTGGACATCATGGTTATTCAATTCAGAAATGAAAAAGAATCATGGCTCTATACCGATCACCATTGACTGTAACGTTCTGGCCATCATCGTTTTTGAAGAAGTACGGACCAATGATTCCACCAGCCCATAAAGCGCACCAAATAGTCAAATTTTCTGGATGTAACGGTGTTTTGACATACACTTGAGGATTATCTTCACTCCAAATGCGGCAGTTTTGTTTGTTGACGTAGCCATTCAAGCAGAAGTGCGCTTCATCGCTAAACAAAATTCGCTTATGAAAATCGGGAACAACGGCAATCTCGTTTTGGGCCCATTTGACGAATTGCTTGATGATCGTTTGGCTTCAATTCTTGCACGAGTTGGATTTTGTAAGCATGCAAACCAAGATCCTTCCGCAGAATCTTCCATAAAGTGGATGGACGCAGATCCAATCACTGTGCTCGATGGCGGATGGACTCATTCGTGTCTTCCTCAATGCTAAGCTCTACAGTAGCAACAGCTTCTTCTGTACGCACACCGTACGGCGTCTCTGGGGATGCGAGTTATCGATAAGAGTAAACGTGGTGCGAATACGTTCCATGGTTGATCGAATTAACTGCTCTGATGGACGATTTTGCCCACGATAAAATGGACGTAGTGCGCGATACGTATTCCGCACAGAAACATTATTTTCGAAATAAAATTGCACTATTTGCAAGCGTTGTTCAGGCGTGAGTCTATTCAGGGTGAATTGCCAAACCAAACTGAGAATGAATCAGTTCTCAGCTGTTAAATCGGTCGCCATCTTCAACACTAATGCCAACTTAAACTTCCATACCTCTAAAAAAACACCTTTTTTTATCGATGGGCCTCATCTTCATAAAAAAAAACGAAACAGCGAGATACGATATACGAGAATGGAAAGGTCGCACAGAAGCATCCTGGTGATATTGGAAAACGCTAGAGACTTCTAACTGCATTTTCCTCATTCAAGGTGAAGAAATGAATCGAATTTCTTCCTGCGGACTTCGTGTTCTTGCTTGAACGCAAAAGGAATTCTAAATAATCTCAAACCAAATTCGGTAATAAATTTCAAAGCTTAAATCCAGTTCTAATATTTCAACACAGTTGAAGCAGAAGGTATGTCAGTAATATTCTATCTCTCAATCTGTGATAAAATCACTACTACCGTATCGAAGCTGCCAGTTATTCTAACAGATCTAGAGCTGACAAGGCTACCGAATTATTTATAATTCATTTATAGTTCACTTCAGAGAAATCGACTCGCCGAGATTACGAACACAGTTAAATGTTTCAGTTAATGTTAATGGATCTGAAACTGTCACTAATTTAAACGAACATCATATGCACAATTTAATAGGCTTCGCCAACTAGACGATCGGCTAATAACTAACAGAGCTTCCACATAAATTAGGTGACTTGATCGCTCCGTTCATTTGGAACTACATATGTATTAGCATAGGAAAGAGTTGATATGATAATCGATATTTTTCTATCGCAATTTATGTATTTCTATTCGTAACAAGATGCTCATTGGCATTTCTGGAGATGAAATAAATAAATACGTTTCTGAAATGCATCGATGAATAAATGAGACGTTGTAAGAAATAACCTTCTGAGAGTTTCCAATCCTTGATGTTATCTATTAGCAGTTTTTCATTCACTGATTGGCGACAAATCCGGAAATTTGGTTCTTTTATTCATGACTAAAACTCCAGACAGTGGTAACAAATTCAACAGAAAATAAGGCCACACGTTAACAGTGTTAAGGCCTATATCAAGAGAAAATATATAGAATAGCAGTAGATTGGACTGAAAGTAGTGAAAACACTTATATTAAGGTGAGAACTTTTCCCTGACAATCCTACTATACTTGGCATCACTACAAGAACTTTTAAATCATTTTCATTTATATGATGATCAATTTATTTCTCAGATCAGTTGATTGTAAAAACTTGTCCTTCTGTGGGTGTACTCAATGTGAAAAAGGTTTTTTCTGTCCGGACTACATCTGAAAACTGTGATAAAAATTTCCGCAATCAAGAAAAAAGAAATACGTAATTTTCAATATAAAGTAATTTTTGTTCTCATTATTTGGGTTTTCACCAAATCTTTCAACTCTTTATTCATCTATTCTCCAATTTCTCCGTTGAACTCGAGGCTCTTCTGAAATTTATTTTTCAGTTCTTTTTCCTTCACCTTGTTAGTTTGATTTTATTTTTGGTTTCGCTCAAGTAGGTTCTTGTTATAATGTTGCAGTAGTCCTTCTTTCTTTACTTCAGTTAAATCAACTTCTCGACATAATTTAACACGATGTATCTTTCTCAGGTTTTTGACGAATTATCCTACTTTTGTCCATGTTTTATTACTCTCACCCAGTAGATCACACAGCAGTAGAGAACATATAAATACTTGAATATATTTCAAATTCCAATTCAGGTTTCATTTCCGAGAAATCAGAAATGTAGTTAATTTTACGGTAGAAATTCACTTCAATTCACTACAATCAAAGGAAAAAAAATTTATTTCTATTTCCCATGACTAGAAGTTTCTTGTCAAAGGTACACTGAAATAAAAAATATGGTGGGGTTACGAAAATCTTCTCTTATTGAGATCAACCAAAACAGCAAGTGTTGCAAAGAATGATCCAAATTTAATTAAATCAACTGGATGTGGTTTTTCTGCAGCGATCTGCATGACATTAGCTCATTCGTATGAACCATGATATCGACTAACATCATTATGAGTCGTAATTTTATTTTATCGTGATGATTTCGGGGGAGGCTCGGACTTGTATACGCGTCTGATTCGTCTAAAAGTGAAAGAGGCTGCTTTTCGAAGAGGCTATCTAGCACAATCCTGGGGTCGCCCTCCAACATATTGCATAAAACTGACATTTATCAAGTAAGTGATTCTGCAAAAGTCAGTATTCAGCTTGAAATTTTTGAAAGTGTATACGACAAGATTCCTTGAAATCAGTCTCAAAAGGTGAAAAAACAGGGAAACATTCGTGCAACTTATTGAATAGTACAGTACGAATTCAAAATGAAGAAAATAAAATTTAAAGCTCTGCATAGAAGAAACCGCTCAACAAATTTTCTCTTCAGAAATCAACTTCACTATATCCCTATCAAGAAAGACAGTAACTAACTGAGCGATATATTCATAATCCTAGAAATATCTTTATCCGTATCATTTAACTCGATCAGACCGATACAGTGGCATTCAAGCTGGCAGCAAAAGATAAGTAGCTAAAAGAAGAATTTGTAACAATAACGTTTCATTCATTCGTTCGCAGTACTTATAGGTTAAAAGAGCCTTATAACATCGATAATAAGATAATTTTATCGGAATCGGAATATACTCCGTAGAAGGAGTTCGGTCGGTCGAGATTCCTTTTATCATCATTAGAATCATTACATCATAGTTGGCAATGGACGACGTCTGGCTTTTTATTCCTTCGCGCGATCGAACGGTGACTAAAGCAAGCCGTACAATGAACGATCATACCATAATATTTCGATATAGAGCTCTTTGAAATCATAGAAACAGACATTCTGGCAAATCGAAACGTCACAAAAATACCAAAGGAATTTTAAGCATTTTCGAATATTTATCTCTATTTTCTAGAGAAATAGAACAAATTCTCCCGATTCCTGGAAATCGGTATGAAAGGGTTTCGGTGCTGACAAGGCCTCAATCTGCCTACTCCTTGTCAGGTGAATGAGTTGACTACTGATGTAGAACTGATTTTATTAAGAGAATATTAACGTATATAACAACGAAACGTTAACAAAAATAAACTTTTTCATATCAAAAAAAGCCTGTTATTGCTAAAAACTTTCAAAATGAAATATCTATTGTATATATAACAGGCAACAAATCAATTTCAAGAAATATATATATATATATATATATATATATATATATATATATATATATATATATATATATATATATATATATAGATATATTGGATAATCGAAAATGAAAATATGGTCGAAAAAAACTCTGCATGGTTTCACTGAAGGAAATTGATGTTACCTGTAACAATATCATTAATATAGAATATAGAAATTCATACGGCTTTCTTGCACGTGTAAGTTATATACTTAATCAACAGAGCCTCTTTTTTTAGTATGCCGATTGATGTTGATGATCTAATGTGATAACCGATGCAGCTTGCCTTGACTGAATCGATCGTCTATTGTGTGCACATCCTTAATCGGCTTCGACGAGTTGAACTTCGTAGTGAATTCATTCACTTTTGTGTAAAAGTTAACGATCACCTGGGGACTAATAATTGAGGCGATTAATTAGCGGATTCTTGGATTGCTACGCAACGAGAGTGCTCGGTTTGCAATTGTAATTGAATTTCAAATTTGGTCGGACAGCGAGAAGGTTTGTTTTTGTTAGAAGGACGTTGACATGCGTTCGATGGGCTACGTGAAAGGAATCGTTATTTGGTCTTCTGTCGGTCCAAGCGTGAAACACAATGAGAAGTCGATGTAAGGAATCAAAGATAGATTTATGACATGAGCAATGTCGGCTACCAATTATTTAATGCTGCATCATTCGAATTTATTGAAATGTTTTCTAACAAATGAATACATTCAAATTCATTCAACAATTTATTGCAGGGACGTCCACTAGTTGATATCCTTTATTCTATAAAATACTTATTTAATATAAACTTAAATTCAAACACTTGAACTTATGATTTACACTTTATTGACTACATAACATAACGCGTTTGGTCGTTGATGACAGAATAATGAATAATACTTCGTTTGTAACGACGAAACGCGTCATGCTATGTAGTCAATAAAGTGTAAATCATAAGTTCCAGTGTTTGAATTCAACTTTATATTCAATTATTACAGTTTTACATCGAGTAAACGCCAATACTATTAAATACTTCTTTAATTAATGTTCACTGCTATTTCGTCCATGAATTCCATTGAGAAATCAGATGAACCGATTGAAAAGTGTGAAAAGCGATATTAAATTCCAAGTATTTCGATACTAGTTCCGTCACCTACGATGAGGAAAATGTATCCTTTTTACGCGGAACACTCTGCGCATTCATCTATAATAGTCTTCCTGTTCGCATTATTGGGTATTTTTCAATTTGACAGTTTAGTTGAATTTAATTGTAGCATTTTTGACATTCTGCATCTACAAATTAAGTACTGACAGTGACAAATTATATGAGCGAAATCAATTAATTTTGAAGCTATCCAAATTCAAACCCGCTAAATATTTATTGGAAGGTATAACCTTTCTTAGTATTAGATTTTGATTTGGATATTTCGGAGAATTTGGACCAATAAACTCAATGCTGTTGGAAAAATTGTCACTCTTGCGTACGGACACATCTTTTCATAGACGTAGTTCAAATTGGGATTTTATTACAGATTTCATCGTTAAGGCGAGTTTAGACGCCGCGCACCACTCGCGCACCATCCTTTCATCCGACTCGCCTTACACTCGCCCGGCAATAGACTCATCCTCACCTCACTGTATAGATGACGGCATCCACTCGCGAGACGCGAGGTTAGAGACCGAGTGTCCTTTGATGCGCGACTACAAACCGACTGACGACTGCTGACTCCGAGTTTGCCTCACTGTGAGTGACCTAGAGGGGAGGAAGGTGTTTACATTGTGCGAGGGACCGGTAGTGAGCCTGGTGCGCGAGTGGATAAGCGCCGTCTAAACCCGTCTTTAGGTTCAAATCTGAACTCTTAAATCTGAATACTTAATGGCGACTCTGGAAATATTGGCAATATATTTTTATAAGATTATTTGGCGGAATTCTCAACAGAGTGATGCCACATGTATACTTTTTTGGATGGAAATTAGTTAATCGTTCATTATTAGGTAGAGCAAAAGACTGAGTTCGCTAATTTTTAATCGAAGGGAATAAGTTATTTGTAAGATATTTGGATTTTACAAGGTCAGTACTTCAGTAACCTTCACTCCAGTATAAGTAGGAGGAATGAGTTATCCAATGAAGAAAAGTGTTCATTATATCATTTAATATCTATAGATTTCTGGAGCGTTCTGTCAATTTATTGGTAGGTACACCATTAGAATTCTGATACCTGCTTACATATTTGTGAAATTACTACTCGTTGATTAAGTTCAAATTCTCTAGATATAGGCGATTTTGTTTTCTCGGATAATATTCTTGATTCTCTCGACTCTTTTCAATTGGTTTGTAAATTTTACTTATCGTTTCCTTTCGATTTTTGATTTATAGTAACTAATTTAATCGAATCGTTTTTATTCTAATCGTTATAAGTTTTCTTTGAGTTTTCAATAAAAGTTAGGTACCAATAGTGGAATACCTTTCAGCATACGAAACTTACCCACCCCCTTCTTTTTCGTCGAATAGTTATCACACTATTTATATAATATATTATTGATTGACTAATGTTAATTTTTCCTAAAAATAAAAACCCCTATACCCTGAGTTCCTATATCAGCTCAACATCTGTTAAAGAAGGTGACGCCAGAAATAAATTGAAGAGGTAGTCGGTGATACAGAAAAAGTCAATCGGGTTTGTATTGGTACAACTATTGCCCTATATGATTTCCGTCAGGATCAACATGAGTGAATAACACACTGAATAAGATGAAAAAGATAAAAACTTTTTTGAGTAGAACCCAACCAGAGAGACTATATGAGGGAATTTAAATCTGAATATATGAACAAATCTCCGTTTTAATAGTAGTCCTTAATGAATTTAATGCACATTCAAAGTTTTTTGAGTACTGAAAATTTGAAATTCTATGCAAATCACAAATTGGTAGAGTGTATTACATAATTCAATTATGCTTAACACAATTTTCGTTTTTTCTGTTTTCCATGACTTAATCAAACTTGTTATATGGGTTGAACTCATGATATGGGAGGTGGAGGTTGGATGGTAATTACTTATTATGTCACTTATATTTATACCTATGCTTATACTCTTTCCAATTATCTGCAAAATTTAGTCGAGTTATTATAAACTGGCATAGCACACTTTGACTATGTTCAGCCCAATAACACTACATCGAAACCGAAGCCTGACACATTGAAATATTCAATCGCGTCGAGTTCTTTTTTGTTTTTCCATGTCACGTGGTTGCAGCTTTCATAAGACAGATTGAGATGCATTTAACGGAGTGTTGAATTGGTGTATTTTGCCTCCCGAATATTTGAATTGTATTGAGTTGATGTACACGAAAAAACTTCGACGGCTGACATAATGGGAAGAATAGAACGGTGTAGATATGCCAAAAGTTATATGAAATACGCCTATACAACATCCCGCAACCATCATAGAAAGTCAACAAAACCTAATACCTACTCATACTACGTATTAAGTCGCCAAGATTTTTTGGCTGTAGAAGCGAACAGAATAGTCCTGTTGCACTCCAGCCAAGACCTCATTCATGCATTCTGTAGTTGCAGAAAGAAGCATTGGTGTGAAACACTCACATTTGGTGTTTGATTCAATAATATAAAAAATAAGTTGGACACATCAACCTAGAAGAAGTCATACTCAACAAAGAGAGCATATTCTTCTCACTAGGTTGAGAGAAAAATGAATATCATTTTTGCATTTTCATCTATGTGTAATAAATTTTCATTCTCAGGATCTTTTCACCTTACTGAAACTACTACACATCGGTTGGTATCAGCTAGAAGGGAAAATGTTTGGTTGGGGGGCAGATGAATGAAGCTCTAGAGGACGACACAGTAAAAATATGTTGAGGAACCCTTGGTTGTTGAGAAAACGAAAATGAACTCGTCGAATATAAAAATTGTTGAAACTGATAATAGGTAATATATAGTTTAAATGAATATAAATAATGTATCAGATTCCTATGTGCCAGTGTTTCCCAACGTAGGGCCTATTCTCCATAGGGGGGCAATCTGATAATGGACTGGACTCGAGTTTACCATTCGCATTTTAATTCGCACTTATTAATATAAAGTTTTTCACCCTTTTCAGGGGACATAAGAATTCCCAACAAATAAGGTTGGGAAACACTTCTCTATATTATAGTATAAAGATTTCTCATTTTTAATAGTCTCGAATATGTCCTGCTGCTTATAAATTAACAAGTGAATCAGAATATATTGAAATATACATATAATAAAATAGAAGGCAAGATTTTCGCCTTCTTTTGTCGAGAGGGATGAGAAAGCGTTTTATAATTAAAATTTTCATTTTAATATAATTTTGTACGTTACCTTTACTTGCGTAATACGCAGTGTTTAATTTTGTCTATTCGAAACTGGTTCATTCAAACTATTCATCAACAAACAAGAATTCATTGGATTACCTGGCTTATGATTAAATTCTCGTGTAAACTCTTTGAGTGGGAAGCGATAATTCATAAACCGCTTAGCGCTTGAGAGTGATATGATTTGTGACAAGCGAAAGGAAATCGATTCGCTGATAGAACTGAACTGTTATCCGGTATTAACAATAATAGTGATGGAATATTGGGATACGAGAAGTAATGTGTATTATGAATAATCCATTTTATCCAGTGTGGGTTGATCATAGCAAACGTGATCGTTTCTGATGTCCATTAAGATGTCTATATGTTTTCCTCTGCAGTTGCTAAGACTTTTCTTTATCACATTACCAATGTTATCTCGATGACAGATATATTCATCTTAGAATACTGTAAAATCAATTCTTGTATCTGAGTGTTCACATAAGTATATCTACCACCACATTGAAAAAGTGGCTTTCTGACATAATTTACGAGCCTCGAAAGGAAGTACTCTTAAAGTTCCTTCATTATTCATTTTTCATCACAACAAGATAAATATGAGATATTAAACAGAAAGAGTTTCAATTCAGGATGTTTTACTCTCTTTAAAGTTCTTCAAGATCAATTGAAAGTCAATGAAATTCAATTAATAATTAAATTTAAGAATAAAAATATATTTTTTCAGAATAAGAAATACCTACTGCATCACGAAATTGTAATGGGAAGAACATCTGCATCTTTGTGTTTGTTTGTGAAGAAAATATTAGTTCTCTTTTTCTTTTCAAATATGACCAATCCTCGATTAATACGTTTATGTTGGGTTCACCCAGATAAAATAAAATGTTTTTATGTGTTCAAGATCCTGTTTAATGAAAAATATTAATTTTCTGAATTCTAGACATAATATGTCAATATCTTTGAGGTGTCTAAGGGTCTTGCTGAATTGCATGGTTTTTTTAACTCTCTGAAAGGAAAATATGCAGTCTCAACACTAACCGAAATTTTCACAAAACAAGATTTCAGTCAAACCATATATAACTCAAGGTTTGAACAAAATACTCTTCCAGACCTTACATTTCTAAATTATCTAACAAAATATATTTCGAAAGCTCATAATATTGATATTGTCCTCGAATAACAAAATTGAACAATTTCACTTCAAAATCGGAGCCATGACACCTTAAAATGAAAAACAACATATTTTTCATGGATTTTGTGACAAAAACTGTGAAAAATCATAAATTCGATAAAATATTCGATAAACATTCAAAAAACCAAAAAGGGAAGTAATCAAGAGCTATGCATCAATAAATTATAACAATAGTATAACTCATAATTTTAATTCTCCACTCACTCCATATAATGTTCTTATATAAAGTCTTGATAATGGATTAGTAGCACGAAACAAAGGTTCAGTTTATTGAATAATGTCCTGAAATTTAGCCTTGTGGTAATTCAGTATGTATATGAAAACTTTAAAGACAACTTTCAGTTGAATTGTAATTGAAAAGTTTAGGTAGAAAAGAATTGATAGCCCATGTATATCACGCATTCGTGAACAAAAATTATGTTGATTCGGATGAGCGGCTTTGACTTCAACACGGCAGACATTCATGTTAAAATAACTTTGTGTCCTGACAATGATCAAGCGTTTCGTGCCCAACGACCTTATCATCAAGCCACTGAACACGAATCATGCTCCCACTTTCTCAGAACTACTCGCAGATTGACGATTGCTGGACTCACACTCGACAGTCTGTTGAAAATATAAACACGATGAAAAATTACAATACCTTCGTGATAAGCTGGTACGAAATGAAATATTATATCGTCATTTGAAAATTACTTGCTACAACAACAAATCATTATGATGAATTCAGTCATTCATGAAAAAAAAGGTGGCATAAGATTTGATAGTTTTGATGCTTTTACAAGAGTAGGAATAATAAAATATATTTCAATATATAGGGGGTCACTTCCGAACAATACATAACAATAACCACGGTAGCGAAGAGTCACCAAGAAATTAGAAGAGCCTTTCTTGTCATTTTCTAAGACAAATAGAGTTTCCACGTTTTGTGTGCTTATGGCAATTTTTTGATAAAAATTCATTTCCACAGTAATAATAATTTTTTTTCTGAAGCGCTTTCAATATTTTACCCGTTACAGGTATTCAAAAAAGTATTCGTTAAGTATCCGCAGATCTCGTTGAACCATAAACTTCTCATGATTCCCATTGCTGCTCATCATTATAAAATGAAGCAGTCACTCCCAAAAAACTTCTACTTTGCATCTTGTCTCTCTAATGTCTCTGGTTAAAGTTAAACCTTACACTTTCTAAAATTCTCCTTTGAAATTTTCTATAATAACGTCGTATTCAAATTTTTACACTCTTCTTACAGTCAATCGTGGAGGCGTTGTTTAAATTGGAAAAGTGTCTCACATTAAACTGAGAAAACTTGCATTTTCTACGACTCTAATGAGACTATAAAAGTGAATCAATACAAGGAAGATAATTATATAGACAATGACAATTGAAAGATAATTTTATATCAACTGATAATTATATTATTATTGAATTGTTTTTCAAATATCTCTTAAATGACATAAAACACGGAGAGAAAATATCCAAATTGGTATCTGCGCTAATCAAGTTAAGCCTATGAAAGGATCTATGAACACCCGAATTCAGCATATAATTCATTTTGCTCTTCCTCAAATAACTAGTATTGTACGATTCCTAACTACGAGTGAAAAACTATCAAAGTTCATAAATACATGCAGCAGACTCTATTGAGCCATTAAGTAGGAGAAACATATTTCAATGTATTCACGTCCCAAACTCAAACATTCCAACCTATAAAATCTCCCATTACTTTCAGAAGAAAATTTACGGAAGTACCTGTTAAAACAAAAAATAAGTGCATTCATGAAGTTACGTTAAAAATTCTATTCGCGTATTTATAATAATTTGCATTCTAGAAGACCGACGCAAACTCTAACCTGGATCTTACAATAGAATTATACAAACCAATTTTTGACTCTTGCCAATCGAAAGGCCTAGTTACTCGTAATATAAAACCCAGATTTCTGTGAGCATGTTGGACTCTTTCTTCAATATGCAATTTGGAGATTAGTTTCCTATCAAGTTTAACACCCAAATCTTTCAAGGAACTGACTTCAGTTAAATATTAACAAGGCAATATCGAGTTGAAAGAGACAGAATTTTAACTTCTGCAGAAAATAATATGACTATATATTGACTGTGACAAGATCGGACTGTAGAAGAGAAAAATCGCCAATGTATCTTATCTGCTTCGAGATTTTAAAGTCATCTGCATATACATCTATATCAGGATCTGAAGCATTTACCAATATAGTTCAAGAACATAAGAAGAGGAAGCAGTCCAAGATGTGAACCTTTCGGTACACGAGATGCTGCCAACACATACTGCCTTTGGTCGTTCAAATATGAATCAAGAAGACTCAGGAGATTTCCAAGCACTCTGAAATTTTCCAGTTCGGTTGTGACTGTTGGGTGGTGGACCCTATCGAAAGCCTTGGAAAACTCAGTTTATACAACACAGATGTTTGTTCCTCAAAATTCCACAATATCCGCTGCGCGTAAGGTAACAAGTTTGACACAACAGACCTACCAGAGAAAAATCCATGTTGACATGTAATCAGATGGTTTTTGATAAGGAAAAACAGATTTTTAGTGATTATGCACTCAAAAATTTTACACATATGGTATAACAGTGAAATAGGTCTATAAATACATGAAAAAGATTTGTTTCTTTTTTAATATGATTGACATTACTTATATCTATATTAATGCGAATGCAATAAGCTACATTATTCAAGCTGTACTGATATAGAGCAATCAATTATATTAATTATTGAAAATGATATATTTTATGATTTCTACATCTATAAAATTATATCGATAATCTCATAATCTCCTGTTGAGTTTATTAAATATACATAAAATTCTAGAAATGCATTAAATATGTATAACTGTGAGACTAAGAATCAAGTAAGTTAATAAGAACATCGGCTCAATGATCACAGCAAGGCCGTTTCTCCAACTTATAAATTCAATTAAAATCAATAATATTCCAGGTGCCGGGGGAATGTAGCATTAATCCACAATGAAAAATGACCGCACATTTACAATCTTGTCAGATTATCAATTTCAGCGATTGCTTTTAGAGTAGAAGTAATGAAGTTGCGGAGCGTTGTTGCCAATATTTTTACTTCTCTCAAAAATTATTGATATTTTTTTAACGAAGTAACCTACGGGTCAATATACTCGTACTGCTAGTTTGCCTGCTCACCAGCATAGAGCACCCGACGTAAACTCATTTATTAGTTTATCTGTTCAAGCGTCAAACTATGATAAAATATAATATCGGTAGAATCTCGAGGTGAACTCTGCCATTCCATCATGGAAAAACCTAAAAACGAGCAACGATTGCAAATTGTTGAAATTCACTATCAAAATTCGTGCTTTGTGAAAAATATGTATTGTTTGTTACGACCATATTGCGGTCGTCATAATGGACCTGATGAATCAACAATTCGTGCTATCATCACCAAATTACGCACCAAGTTAACTTTCTTGGACATTAAACCATTGTCTCGCATGCGTACAGTGCATTTTGAAGAGAATATTGCAGCCGTAGCGTACAGTGTTAATGAGGATCGAGAAATGTCAATTCGTCGCCGTTCTCAGCAATTGGGCATGTGTTACTTAACCACATGGAAAATTTTACGTGTTGATTTGGGATCGAAAGCCTATAAAATTCAACTTCTGAAAGAATTGAAGCCGAATGACCTACCACAACGTCTAAATTTTGGTGAATGGGTCTTAGAACAGCTTAATGAAAATCCGATGTTTCATGAAAAAATTGTGTTCTGCGATGAGGCTCATTTCTGGCTTAACGGATATGTAAATAAATAAAACTGTAGCATCTGGAGTAATGAACAGCCACATGCCATACAAGAATTACCGATGCAACCCGAAAAAACGACATTTTGGTGTGGTTTATGGGCTGGTGGCATAATCGGTCCATTTTTCTTCAAAGACGACCGTGGAAGAAACGTTACCGTCAACGGCGAACGATATCGAGCTATGATGCGCAATTTTTTTTCCCCAGTTGACCGGGTTGAACTTGGTTGACATATGGTTTCATCAAGACGGTGCCACATGTCAAACAGCTAGTGGAACAATGGACATGTTGAAGGATGAATTTGGTGAGCAGCTTATCTCTCGAAATGGCACTCTAAATTGGCCGCCAAGATCATGCGATTTGACGCCTCTAAATTATTTCTTGTGGGGTTACGTAAAGTCGTTAGTGTATGTGGACAATCCGAACACGATTTGAGCCTTACAGAATAACATAACACGCGTAATTCATGGGATACAGGCCGGAATGCTCGACAAAGTGGCGCAAAATTGGAATCGACCATTAGGACCAAGATATCAATTTCAATAAAAATTTTCAAATATATGATGCAAATTGAGTGTTCTATTCGGTTTAAAAAAAAACTATGCTTAAAAAATCAACCATTATTAACACCTCTCTGAAGACGGTCATAGACGGTTAAGTTGAACCGGATAGTAGATTCAGTTACAAGAAACATATACAAAACACAATTCGAAAAGCATACTGACTTATGAAAAACTTATTTCAAGTAGTAAGAGCGTACTTTCTGAATATAATAAATAAAAAACTACTATACCTGACACCTGACACTTTTAAGATTAAACTTGACGTATGCTGCTCCCGTGTGGTACAGCGTGAGTAAGACTTCTATAAAACCCCTTGAAGTGACAAAATAAAATACTTATTTTATTTTACCAATGCTTATTGCCAATATGGTCAGATGAACCACAATAGATATCCCACAGCAAGAAGCTAAAATACATCCCCTTCATGAAGACTTTAACGAAATTGCTAAGTAGCAATAGCTATGTAACACAGCTGGGGTCAATGAATTGACGAAAAAATCACCAAAATAAGACAGCACAATGCGCACGAATATACTCGTACACAATATACCTTACCAACATTTACAAATCTTTAGTTAAAAATTAATTGTCGAATGCAGTTTTTTCTCAACTAGTTTTCTATATATAAAATGATGACAAATATTATATATAATAATCACTAGTGAAATGTGAGTTACCACAGTGAAATTCTAATTACGACAAAAATTTATTTTCATACACCTATTTCAAATAGGATATAGTAAGTAAGTTGAAACAAATAAAGTTTTGTAGTACCTACAATCAACAGTATGATAGAATTATTATGATAGAAGAAATGAATGTCAAATGAAATATGTATTAGATTGAGATAATTTATTGAGATACTACGTGAGTCAGTAGACACTACCATTCAACGCATGCCTCTGGAAAGACCAAACAACAAAATGTTAATGAAAATGAATGAAATCAAGTACAATCGATATGTACATATCGAATATGTTCGAAAGTTTGATCTTGGGTATCTGTGAGGACGGAAACGATTTACGAAATAACGAAATAATTAGAAGTTTAATTCACGAAATTACATCTTAGATATAGTCACCTCTAATCTTTCTTCCATTTTGGTTGAATTGAAAGAAATTGCTAATATGGTAGTGAATTCTTTTGGTATTAGAATTATATATTGATTTCTCGTTTATTGATTTATTGATGTTATGACTCATTGGCTTTATTTCTCTTGAAAAGGTTTACTGACATTTTTTTAACATAACCTCAATTTGTGATAATTTAGTTATTCTTGTCACTTGTCATTTAATTTGTCTCTTTACTTTTTCCTTTAGTTTCAAAAGTTCAACTCAAGATAGGTACATTATTACCTTTTTAGCCTATTTAAATTTTCATCTAAAATTTAAAAATCTAAGACTTATTTAATTTAATGAAATGTTATGTTGTGTAATTAACTTCAATCATCCTGAATGTCATCATTATTCAAAGATGTAAATATAACAACTTCAGATAGTGAAGATTTATCGACTCTTGAAAATATGTTCAAAATATCGGCACTCAAAGAGATTGAATTGAAAAAAGCAAGAACGAAAATCGCACAATGGAATGTTAGCATAAATTGGCAGCTGATAATCAATAAGTAGTTTTTGGAGCAGCTTATAATGAGCACTTTCAGGGGCGGATTACACTTATTCTAACATATGTATGTGTATTAATATCTACAAGTGTTTGAAAATTGTAGACAATTATTTTTAGAGCTTACGGTATAACCATAATTGATAACAATAGAAGTGCAACAAGCAAATAAGCTAGTAGTTTCTTTCCAAAATTGTTAATCAAAACATACAAAACTTCACATTTTGGAAATAATCAACTACCAAAAAAGGTATTTCACGAATGTTTTGATTGTTTAACATACCACAAGACGTAGAGATAGAAAAACAGAGAAATTCATGAGAATCACAAATCTGAATTTATTAGAAACCATTTTAAACCACATCAAAAACTGAAAAACTGTTCTATTCTGATGAGCTGAGACGCTCATTATTGAAATTTTTCTGTTATTTCTGTATAATTTCAGAAATTTTCATCATAAAGTGCTCCAATGATGTTTCATATAGAAATTATGCGATTATATCTTTACGAAATAGTGGAAATTGAGATAATGCCCAAATTACAAAAATTAATTATAGCCTTAAATTCAATAATGTAATTGAAGAGTTGCACAGAAATTATCATAATAGGTTATTCCATAATTGAGCTATTTCAGTGCTGTTGATTATATGTAGTTAAATACCAAGAACTTACGTTTAAGTTACTTCTATCAACCTTATTCAATTTCTCTTAAAACAGCATTTATAAAACTAGCAATGTTCTTCTTTGCACCTGATATAAGAAGAATTTATTCATTAGCTCTACATATAGTTAGCTACATTTCATTATTCATTATACCTATTATCAAGATATTTATTAAAACATTATATAGGGTGTTTTTTAGAGGTATATAACTTTAAATTACAATAAAACAACGATGGATCATTTGATTGACAAGAATTTTTTTTATTCGAAACATAATCTTGTGGCATTACATTTTGAATATGATTTCTGGCATATAACCGCCACGGCTGGCTCAGATGTAGTCCAATCTGGACGTCAAATTTTCGATGACTTTTTCCATTATTTGTTGACGTATATCGGCAATAACACGGCGAATATTGTCTTCCAAATGATCAAGAGTTTGTGGCTTATCCGCATAGACCAATGACTTTACATAGCTCCACAGAAAGTAGTCTAGCGGTGTTAAATCACAAGATCTTGGAGGCAAATTCACAGGTCCAAAACTTAAAATTAGGCGGTCACCAAACGTGTCTTTCAATAAATCGATTGTGGCACGAGCTGTGTGACATGTTGCGCCGTCTTGTTGAAACCACAGCTCCTGGACATCATGGTTGTTCAACTCAGGAATGAAAAAGTTTGTAATCATGTCTCTATACCGATCACCATTGACTGTTACGTTCTGACCATCATCGTTTTTTAAGAAGTACGGACCAATTATTCCACCAGCCCATAAAGCGCACCAAACACATGAAATTGCACTATTTGTAAGCGTTGTTCAAACTGAGTCTATTCATGATGAATTGCCGAACCAAACTGAGAATAAATCACTTATCAGCTGTTAACTCGGTCGTCATCTTCAACAGTTTTTCCAACTTAAAGTTCTTTACCTCTAAAAAACACCCATTCTAAGTGTCAATATATTTGGGATTTTATTTCGTGAAAAATTACGAATACCGATATTCATCTCAAATGCTTGACAATTTGGAAAATTTCAATTCGCTGTCATCAAAAAACCACCCTTTCTCCAGTAATTGTGAGTAGTTGATGACATCCATCAGTATTTACCTGTGAGTTTTGAAACAGTTTTGGTGTTTCATTTAGGATATCTAGAGTTCAGTCTTTCCATATACATATACATAAGTTGTGAGATTACTAAGGCTTTTTTTTCGAATGGAAAATGGAATCTTTGGAATGCGAATGTTCATAGTTTAAGAAAGGTAACACCTACTTATATGGGTATAATTTCCACAGACAAATTATGGTGGTAAAATCCTGAATCGTTATAATATATATTGTAGAAAACTTTAGGAGCACATACATTTGAATAATCGAAATTAATCAAAGGAACACTGAGGTTCAGTAGCCAAACCGTATTGGATATGGTTAATGGCGTAATGAGTTCATTACCCCCTTGTTGTTAGACCGTTCGAAATCGATGTTAATTTGTACATTCGAAAATGGGAGCTATAGAGGACTGATCTGGAACCATTAGACAATAATAATAATATTATCATAATAAAGCTGGCCATATAAGCATTGTGTCGCCGGCATCATCCTTCGAAAACGTATCGAGACATACTGTTTCATTCTACAAGAAACTCGCCAATAGTGCCACGTCCTCATTCAAATTCGAATGAATCATAGTTTCGTTTTTAGGAATCAACAAACAATATCTTTCAGGCTCTAAACGAGCCGAGCACTGAATTGATCCCAGTAGGTATATACTGATTTCTACATCTATTTTTTCAAAGTCTAGAGGTTATATTATATATAATCTGAAAAAATGTCGAACCATATGAATAGTTAATTATAATCCATAACGAAACACACAAATATATCCCATAAATACACGAATAGATACCCTGATAACTGCGCTGCATGAACACAGAATAACAGAAAAGCATGTATTCAACTATTAGAATACAAAACGCTCAGCTATTGAAGAGAATAAAATGAGTGGCGAACTTTCAAAAATGCATATCTAATATATGTAAACAATCTGCATAAAATATCTCTGAAAAAAAATACTAATAAAAAAGATAGTTCATAATGATTCAAATAATTTATCAAATAGCATTACTTAAAATAGCACACCACAATCAAGAAACAATACGAATAACATCGAACGAATGGAACCTGAAAAGCATATTATATGAATTTTCACTACATAAAGACAAAATCATATGTAAAAAAAAATTCTTGTATATAATTTTCTGACACATCATTGCTTTTTCTCATGGCGAAGAAGATGATATTTATCTGAGCCTAATGCTAAGTCAGTATTTTCCTCTGGTATAGATTTATGAATGAACTAAAGAGCCAAATCAATGATCAATTTGTTTTCGTCATCAGTATTGTCATAAGGAAATATTTTTTTCCGAATATTGACAAAGCAAAGAATTTTGAATAGGAATTTCAAAGAATATAAATGAATAACAATAAATGTTGTATAGAGCAATAGCATTCAATAATGAATGATCCATTTTCATGAACCATAAATGCTACGCTGCTAGAAATTCGTTACAACAAATATTTTCCAACCTCCTTATCCTGAAACCCTTGTAACCACTGTTAGTCCAAGAGCTGGCACCCATTTTTGGGTAGGTATTTGAGACAAGCTGTAACTTGTCACATACCTTGCCTGATATACCTTAATACGGAATTGTAAACCTGGCTGGTGAGTAGCGGGGATAAATCAACCCAAAATTTTCAAAAATGTAATTTTTTTCCCTAAAATATATTTGAGGCAAAACGCAATTTATATTTGTTACAGTGTATACGAAAATTAATGAATACGAAAAAAAATAAGCCAGACGATTTAATCGTGGTTTTAACATTGCCAGACGCGTGCAAAAATATTTCGAAAAAAATTGTAAAAAATGTATTTGAGACAGCTTGAAATTTTTAAGGAATTTTATTCATAACTAAAAAATAAAATTCCCAAAAAGACAGATCATTTTGGTGGGATTTTCAAGCAGCCAACCCCTAAAAGTTAAGGGGTGAATTTAGCCCTGCTACTCACCAGTCAGGTCTGCAATTCCATATTGGGATATATCAGGAGAGGTATGTGACAAGTTTTCCGCTCGCCTCAAATACCTACCAAAAAATTTATGCCAGCTCTCCTACTATGTCATCGTGCATCTTTGTGTTTTGTGTTTTGTGTTCATTTTCGCATCATCTCAAATTTAAAACTATCTAAAAATTCATCTTCCAAACATGAGACAACACGAAATTTTATTTTAATTCCCATTTATTGTGGGAAAATTCTTTATGCTTCAACCATTCATTAAAATAATGAAGTGAATATTTCGATCTAATCGAGCTCGGCTATATCTTCCGAATTTAGTGGAAATCTCAATCATAGGTGCAAAATCAATCAGAATTCCATACTTAAGGAATCGGAACCTAATATCTCAAATATATAATAATGATAATTATAATAATAATAATACAATTTCATCGAATGGCATCTCGTTACAGGAGTTCCTTAAATATTAACAAACTAGTGGTAGCGCATAACCAACGGAAAACCATATCAAAAGGTATATTAGCTTTCGCAAGTCTTACTAATAATAACTTTATAGAACCAGTAGGTATATTATTTCTAAGAATGTTTCGCTCTCCTTTTTTTCTGTTCATCCAAAAATTACTCTTCCATTTGTATTCTGAAATTCGATAATTTCATCATTTTGTATTGGTTATTCAGTTGATTTAAATATTCAGTGATCAAGTACGAAAATGATGCCTGCAACTTCACGGTATTGTGTTTTAGTATATTTTACAACATTTTGTCACGAATTTTTCAACAATGTAATATTTCTAGAAACAATTTTCTCATCCAGATAATTGGGGCAAGATGTTGATAATATTTGATATATAAAGACATAAAATTGTGAACGAAATCTGAAATCCATTGAAATTATATATATATATATGACTTTCATCCAACGGTCTTATATTGTACTACAATATCCTTACTACAAAATACCTTCATCCATTTTTGCTACAAAAATTGTAAATTTTTTTACGCAGGTATATTGTGAACTTTGTATTTCGCTTTCGATTGTACAGTTAAAAAGGGAAAATGTGCAGCATTAGAATTAAGGAGTTTATCAGAGTTAATTTCGATTTGTTATCTGAGACACATCAAATTTTCGGTGTCGTTGCTTTCTCCATCCACTCACTATACACGTAAAATTCAATAACATTCAAACCCAATGCATTTTAGAATATTCGGTTTTAAATTTCAAACAACAAGTGTACCTTTGCACTTACCTCACAGTAATTGTAAGAACTGTAAGGTAAGAACTGCACTTACCTCACAGTAACTGTGAGAACTGTGCCTTGTTACTTGAACAGTCAGTATTGTACAATTTTAGCCCTGAAGAAGAAAATATACATTTTCGAGAACTTGAGAATTACTAAAGACGTAACTCATTTTCCTGTCCTGGACTGCAATCCAATCCCAGTTGAACACTGAAAAAAAAAATATATATATATATATATATATATATATATATATATATATATATATATATATATATATATATATATATATATATATATATATTTATATCGGTAAATATAAAGTTTCAGTTTTGTTCATCATGAGTAAACCTCTGAAAAACTCATGGTTAGCCAGGTGATTCTACTGAGTGTGATTTATGTATACATATATACATATAATTACACATAATTGAGTTTTATATTCTTATCAAGAATATGTATCTATATTGATTGGTTTATGTGTGTGAAATTGATGGTAGATCATGAAAGAATCAGTTTCGAGATATAATGTTTGATGTTGTGTATTCATTATATGAGTGTTATTTGTGAGGTTTTTCAAATTGTTGTTAATAGAATTAAGATGTTTATGTCTCTTCTTTCATTCAATGTGTTTTTACGAATTTTTTACAATTTTTACGAATGTGTAACATTCTGAAATTTCTCTACATTTTTGTCTTTCTCAGTTGCTAAAATCTTTGTATTGTTGTAATCGAAATCGTGTTTATCAGTTATTCAATTTTTAAGTAAGGATGTTATTTGAGTTTTTGCTTAGTTATGTATTTCAATTATTTCTTCAAAGTTTTGCGACGTTTTTGTGCTTTATAGCATTTATTGCAATTTTTTTTTTCTGAGATATTGTTTCACTCTTTAACTTAGTATGTATTTCTGTATATCTTTAATTTGATTTTGTGCAGTATGAGCTATTATTGAATCATAAGGTTTTAATATTTTTGTATTTTTAAATATATTTTTCAATATTTCTATATATATATAACCAAAAATATATGAATACCTCTGTTGTTTCTTCAATCCGTACCTGCACCTTCTGGCCGGATTGCAGCACGGTGGACCCAATTAGAGCAGCTCTGGACCTGTTCTTATCTTTGTCCCATCTTGATGTTTTTGGATATGCTCGATCATTGCAATCTTCTTACTGGTGTGCCTACTGTTCCCAACGTCGATGATGCAGCTACTTTTGATCGACTTGTGAATTGAAAATCACGGCGGCTCTGATAAGATGAATCACTTCGACCGACAGAATCCATGAATAATTGGGTTGTTGAATTAAGACCAAAAAAATTAATTGTGTTTGTTAAAGAACTCTCATTGATCCTACGTAATTCATTTTGAAAGTAATTACTTCCGCCGATGTTATATAATAGAAAAACCTCTTTGAGTTCACAGTAAATTGAAATTGTTCGATTAAGTGACAATGTAAAAAAGTAACTTGATCAAAGCGGTTCTTTGAGAAAAAAGACGATGGTTATTGATATAATATGATATACTACTTAACTTTGAATTTCCAAGAGTTTTTATTGAACTGATTCTGAGGCGGTGTTTCGCTTTGTCAGTGAGTCTGCAATTGAAAATATATATATATATATATATATATATATATATATATATATATATATATATATATATATATATATATATATATATATATATATATATATATTTGTTCAGCGAATTCTGAGACTCTTAAATGAAGTATCGGACTATTTCAATTCAAATTCTCTATCTACACAAATGTCATCGAGAACGAACCCATCACTTTCGAGAGTGAATATTAAGTGCGCTTCGAAAAATCATCGATCATGTTGAATGATAATAGGATACGATTGTTTCATCATTATTATGAATCATCAGTCCTTATTATTATAATAAAGAATCGATGACTTTCAAAACGCCCACTGGTCCTATATCCGAATGAGGAGAACATCACTTCGTGAACATTCACGTGAGCTCCCTCTCTCGAAGAAAAGACGTATAAACTCTCTGTGTTTTGGATTCCTACTCATGACAACATTAGGAAGAGTAGGTAGAGGCAGATTTTTCATTCGAACTCAACAGAAAGCTGTCTGCAGATAAAACTTTCATTCTGTAAAGTTTTGGTTAGATCTCTATTAATTTTGTTATACGTAGTTGTAACACCCAGCATTTCGTTAATTTTTTGTCTAAATTCATAAGTTTCTAGAATGACTATTTTATTTCCTTTATCGGATTTTGTTATAGTTAATTGTGGATTCGATTTTATGAATGATTTTGTTTTGATTAATTTTCTTATTGAAAGTATATAAAACTATTTTTTTATGTATATATAAATCACACCCATTAGAATCACCAGGCTTACCATGAGTTTTTCAGAGGTTTCCTCATGATGAAGAAGACTTAAACTTCCGAAGCGAATGCTAAGCCAGAAATATTTCTCTGAATATAAATAAACAACAAAAAAGCCAATTTGATTGTTTTCAAAATAATAAGTTTGACGTTTTGATATTTATAGTAATTCATGATTTTGATAAAGTTGTGATATACAAAGAAACTTCAACGAAAATAAAGTTTTTAACATTGGAAATAGCCTGTTAATGCTAAAAACACTAAAAATAATATATATATATATATATATATATATATATATATATATATATATATATATATATATATATATATATATATATTGTATATAAAGAAATATTTGAATTTGGAATCGAAATTACATGAATATTTCTTCATATACAATATGTCCGTACGTGCATGGTTAGCGCGAATAATATTCACTTCAATATATATATATATATATATATATATATATATATATATATATATATATATATATATATATATATATAATGAAAAGGAGTTATTGCCTTGTAAATTGAATACAATTAATTGTTATGCGTTATAGGCAAAATAAGAGGCTTAAAATGAATTTGATATTACAAAGGAAACTGAAAGTTGATGTTGAAATAGTATATACAACATAAATGAGTATATGTTGAAAAAAAAATATTTTTTCAACATATACTCATTTCGAATTGTCATTTCTACTCTATTATTGACCTAACGACGTTTTAGTTAGTACATAAGAATTTTTTTATATTTACATTTCAACATCAACTTTCAGTTTCCTTTGTAATATCAAATCCATTTTAAATCACACATTCCTGTTTGATGGTTTTTGGCCATACCTTTTTTACCTAGTTAACCGTAAGTTATCAAATATTATTTTTATCATGACAATTTTATAAACATCTTTATTATACATACATATCTATATATACATATAAGCCTCTTATTTCGCCTATAACCCATAACAATTGTATTTATATATATATATATATATATATATATATATATATATATATATATATATATATATATATATAAAGGTATTTCCTTAATATTTCACTCTGTGTCATTAGCATACAAATTATATGCGTGTGTGTGTGCACATATACTGATACATATTGAGTAATATATATTGATCACATTATCTAATTTGCCATGGGTACCCCTCTGAAAAAAGTGAGCCAGAAAATGATATTTATGAAAGTTTTTCACAAAATATACTTCAAGTTTTTCATTCGTTCTATGTTTTGTGAATGCTATTATTTTTTTGATAATGGAGTGTTATTTTGAGTAGTATTTTTTGATGATTCCATTAAATCATTATGAATTGAACTTGCTGCTTTATTTATTTTATGTCATTGATATCATTTTCCCAATTATTCGTACATTTAGCATTTTCAGAGATTCGCTGATTTTTCATCTTCCAAAATTCATGCTTTTTGGTATTCATGTAGGTCCGTTATTTAATAGGCGATAATTTTTTTAAGGAATTTTTGTGTTGTTTGATATATTCCCACAGGATTTCAGAATGATTACATGAAGCATCAGAAAAGTATGTTCAAAATGCTTTTTCAGCAGTTTTTCTGAAAGTAATTGTTTCATTTTTTAGTTTTGTATAGACTAACTCTGCTCTATTTTGTGAGGTGTTCTATTGCGAGATTAGGTATATCGCTTCGATATTATATTTGTGCTTACAGTTGAAAAAAAGATGGAAGAATTAATGAAATTTCTTTATGATATACTGGTATTATGTTGATGATAATTTTTCATTACAGGTTTCTTTCAACCAGAAATAATTTATTTCCTTCCACGGTCTGTTATTTGCAAAAGATATTCTCTTTAGTCTCATTTTATAGTATTTTATCAAAGTAATTAGGTTTCATTGAAATCAATTGCAGTATCAGAAACATCATTCCAACAATCGATATGAATTGAACAAGTCGCCCATTAAGCTGAGTACTATTGTCCTGGCAACATTATATTCCATATACACATGCCTATTGGAAGAAGAACATCCTTATTTGGAGATTATCCTCATTTAAAACATGGTATATCATCCATTTCAACTTGCCACCTGGTAGTGGTCAAAATTGATCTACGTCATACAGTACGTTTGAAATCAAATGGTTAAGAAACGTCTATAAATATAAAAAAATGCAGGATTTGCCATTGAAAATAAGGAGAATGAATCACCCTGGAGATGCAAATTCACGTTTGAATTTCAAAAAAATTAAGGAAATTTGAGGTGACTCAAATTTATTGACAAAGACAAAAAAGGAAATCTTAATGAGTCCAAATCTACAATTGCATCTACCGGTTACTCAAATTAAATCTACAAAATTAAATCTACAATTTTCTACCGGTTACTCAATTTTTTATCACTTTCTCACTGGTTCTGTAAGAATTGGAAGGTCTTCTCATTGTCATCAATTCATTTTACATTGAAAACTCTACTCTTTCTCAAATGCACATCTCGAATTCTCAAGATTATTAATCTGTTTTCTTTGATGGGAATAATTCTTTAATCTGTATTCTTTCGTCTTAATTTGGGATGCAGAACTTTTCAGTTAGCCAGAACCTTATTTTCATATGTTGCTCATTCAATATTCATTATGTGTTTTACTGTAAATATTCAACAATATCTGGATATCTATATCTTTTTTGCTCCTCATGGATTTTTTATTTTCATTCAGTTAATATTGTTTCTACGGTTTGTCTGTCCGTTGTCTTTTTTATGCAGATTTTACTGGTTTTTAAAAGTAGGAATCAATCATCTGTTTATAACGCCGTTTTATCAGTTTTTTATTTGTCTTGTTCATAATTTCTTCATATTCCAACGTTCAGTATTCCATCAGTTAATTAACACAGGTTTGCCGAATCAGATAAGAATTCGCTCAGCTACTTTATAAAATTAATATACAATTGTCGAGGTTAATGGGGTGTTTATGGCTATTTGGGATTATAAAATTAAGAAAATAAGCATAATAAATGCGCTGGGTTAAGAGTAAAAGATTGATGTTGTAGATAAGCATTTTACGGTAACTGTAAATTACATCCAGTTGATGAAATAAAAGTAAGTGATTATATGTTGGTAATTGGCAATGCAAAGAAGGATTCTCACGTAATTGGGGAGGTGGGTTTTGGATGGGAGAGAGGATGCGGAGAATTTCGAAGAAGGTGTCGTTGCGCTCTCTTAATGAATATAGGTGATATGAATTGGGTATTTTTATTTTTCGGAAATGAATAAACAGCTACTAGAATTTTGAATATAAACTCAAATTCAAACACTTGAACTTATGATTTACACTTTTTTATATTATAAAGTGTAAATCATAAGTTCAAGTGTTTGAATTTAAGTTTATATTCAATTATAATGGATTTACATCAAGTAAACGCCAACACTATCAAATACTAGAAACTTTCTGAATGGGATAAACTTGTATGCTTAGGATAAGCAGGATTCGCAAAAAACAAAGTATGAAATTGAGGACTCAATGCATTTTCAAGGCAGTCAATGCGTTGAGCATTTTCGTTCTGAATCCGTAATTTCCATCCCACGAATAATAACCATTTATTTATTTTCATTTCGATTATATGTCTTACAGGTTACGTCAACCCAATTATAAGGTATAACCAAATATAAGTGATATATGTGAATGGCACAAGTGATTATATAACTGATAAAGATGAATAAAATAAAAGAAATACCAGAATATTCACACAATTCAGCTGATTGAATGGCACAAATTACAATATATTACAAAGAAATGAGAAACAAGAGAAAAGGAGAAGAAAAATAAAAACAAATAATGAAACTTAATTCAGTAATACTCGAATATTCAAACATTAATCTGATAAAATGCAATGAATACATTATAACGTACTTCCCTTTAAAATGTTAGTGTTTACAGTGGCTAGCTCTAAAATTGAGGAAATTTATATAAGTTCACCTGATTTATGTGCAATATAGTGGAACTAAATAATTCTAATTCAAATTCCATTGAAGATCTTTTGATTCTAAGCTTACAAAATATTCAGATTTAAGATCTCTCTTAGCTTAAATACAAATTTCTTCTTTCCAGATCAAGATATCTCTTTCCACTTTCCACTTATTGCACTATTCCTATATAGATCGTAAATCATGGAATCCCATTTCTAGAGAGCCACTCTTGGTTTGGAACCTTAACTTGTAACTCCATGTGATATGCTAAAACCTTAACGTGAATCTCCAGGGTAATATGCGCTTACACGCGCACTCAAAATTTATAAAGATATATATATATATATATATATATATATATATATATATATATATATATATATATATATATATATATATATATATATATATATATATATATATATATATATATATATATATATATTATTTCGAAAGTTTTTAGCAATAACAGGCTTTTTTTGATATGAAAAAGTTTATTTTTGTTGACGTTTCGTTGTTATATTACAACTTTGTCAAAACTAATGAATAATTGAATTTATGAGTTACTATAGATATCAAATGTCAAACTCATTTTTTAGAAAAATCGAATTAGTTTTTTTATTTTTTTTTTTGTTATTGCTAAAAACTCTCGAAATAAAATATCTTAAACAGGCAATGAATCAATTTCAAAAAAAAAATATATATATATATATTATTTCGAAAGTTTTTAGCAATAACAGGCTTTTTTTGATCAAAATAGTGATAAATTAATGAAAAATAAAAGTTTATTTCTGTTGACGTTTCGTTGTTATATTACAACTTTGTCAAAACTAATTGACAAAGATTTATAAGAGATATCTTGATCTGGAAAGAAGAAATTTGTATTTAAGCTAAGAGAGATCTTAATTGATAACTAATTCGTACTTTTCTCATGAAAAATAATTACCCATTAAATTAAATCAACAAAATCATGAAAAACAGAATTCATAAATTATATAATACTTCACATTCAGAAAGAAGTAAATCTAAGGAAAATAATTACATTCCCTTACCATATATTCCAAAATTAAGTACAAACATTGCAAAAATATCAAAACCTTATAATTTAAGAATAGCACATACTGCCAAAAATCAAATCGAAGAGATATTACAAAATCAGAGAAAAACTCATACAGTTTATAATATTCCGCGTAACAATTGCAATAAAAGCTATATCGGACAAACAGCACAAAATCTCGAAGAAAGAATCAAAGCGCATAAATACGCAAAATTAGTTTTGATGAAGTTATAATATATTAACGAAACGTCAACAGAAATAAACTTTTTCCTATCAAAAAAAGCCTGTTATTGCTAAAAACCTTCGAAATAAAATATCTTAAACATGCAATAAATCAATTTCAAGAAATATATATATATATATATATATATATATATATATATATATATATATATATATATATATATATATATATATATATATATATATAAGATATTTTATTTAACGGCCAAAAAACCTCACCTATCAGTTCTAATATTCGCTACGAGTAACCCCAATATCGGAATTAATAAAATTTGTAACCGCATTATACTCCCTACTTACATTTGCATTTCGAACTACGATTATTCGGTCTTTACAATTATTTATTTAGCTCGTGTAATGTTTCTTAAAACATTACCAGGACCTCGGGGAAGTTATACAATCCTCAGGTTTAAACTGAATCGCTAATGAAGAGAGAATTACTAAGCTCCAAAAAGCCTAAAAACTAACATGGGCCCACTATAACAAAAAGTGCCTTTCGTGAGGCGCCAAATTGAGGCATAATACAACGATTCCTCCAGAAGCAATTATATTGACGGTCATTCAAGATTTAGAGAAATAGAAAAACAAGAAGGAAAAATTCTCAGAAAGATTTACGGGCCAATCAATAGAAACGGCATTTGGATGAAGAGACCTCATAGTGACTGTATCAGACAGTATCAAAAGACAAATACAATAACGGAAGAAATCAGAAAACTACTCGATATAATTATGAATAGTGAATGCGGAACAGAGTGGCTAAAAGAGGTCAACAGATCAATATAAAAAATCTCGAAGATCGCACTGAATGTCGCTATAAAACCGCACATGTCAAGTTTGAACAAAAGTCAAATCGTCAACCTGGAGTAAAATGGACAGATGAATGGAAGAAAGAGCATTCAGAGATGATAGAGCGTTTTTGGGAGGCAAAAATATGAAGCGAAGTCCTAATAATTGCGAATTCAAGTTCAGTCGTTCTCCTATTAGGAACAATCGTAATGATTATATATATATATATATATATATATATATATATATATATATATATATATATATATATATATATATATAGTTTCAAAATTCACAGGTCATTCAATACAAGTAAATACTGAGAGTCTTAATCGAAATATCGAAATACTTAAAATTTTTCAATTTTTCGAAGCGCTCTTAATATTCACTCTAGAAAGTGATGGGTTAGTTCTCGTTGACAACATTTGTTAAGACAGCTCCCTAAGTGTTTTATTTGAAATATTTCGATTATGAGTCTCAGGATTTACTATATATATGTATATATAAACAGGCTTTTTTTGATATGAAAAAGTTTATTTTCGTTGACGTTTCAAGAAAGTTGTAATATAACAACGAAACGTCAACAAAAATAAACTTTTTCATATCAAAAAAAGTCTGTTATTGCTAAAAACTTTCGAAATAAAATATCTTAAACAGGCAATAAATCAATTTCAAGAAAGATATATATATATATATATATATATATATATATATATATATATATATATATATATATATATATATATATATATATATATATATATATATATAAATGATACATTTATTCCCAACATATATACATCCAATTATAGAAAAGAAATAACGAATTGAATACAAACAAGAATGTTTTTAAAAAAAATTGAAAAACCCAAGGTATATAGGCAAATAATTACAACGAAAATAAAATTAAGATTATTTAGAATAATGATATCGAAAAACCAAATGAAAGAAGCAAAAAACAATATGTTATCAATTACAAGGTCACACGTAGTGAACAGAAATTGATGAGATATAGACCGAATCAACGAAAATAAAACTGGAATTAACTGTATTAGTATTATGGAATAAATGAAACAGACTTAAATTGATAATACCTATAACTAACCCATATGTAGTCAACAGAAGCTAATAAAAATATCACGATACCCCATTGCGCTGTTCTGAGTGGCATGTCAAAAGCACTGAAAGCTTATCAAAATTGGTATCACCCATCATAAATAATACACATAAAGTTGATAGGAGAACGTGGCAAAACATTTCATCTGCTGTAATTGACATAAAATATATTATTTCCCGTCAGTCAAGGTGTTGGTACCTACTCGAATATTCATTTTGCTGAGAAGAAATGGCGAGTCAATCGAATTGTGCGAAATTTTCACTTGAAACTTATATCTTTCTTTGAATATAAACTTAAATTCAAACACTTGAACTTATGATTTACACTTTATTGACTACATAGCATGACGCGTTTCGTCGTTACAAACGATTTCTTCAGATGCTTACGGAATAATGAATAATGATACGGAATAATTATTCCGTAAGCATCTGAAAAAGTCGTTTGTAACGACGAAACGCGTCATGCTATGTAGTCAATAAAGTGTAAATCATAAATTCAAGTGTTTGAATTTAAGTTTATATTCAATTATAGTGGATTTACATCAAGTAAACGCCAACACTATTGAATATATCTTTCTTTTTTTTTGTAAACAATAGTACATTCTCAATATCTGCATGTGTCAAAAATCCCTCAAATTTTCCTACATTTTATCATTCTGAAAATTTCACACTCATTTAACATGCGTCTTGAATTGAATGTAATATTTCACTTCTTCATAAAATGTTTCTGTAGTTTGAGTACAGTTTTACAGATCAAAAATATCCTCATTTGCCCACTCATTGAATACATTTACGAAAATGAAATACTCCCATTGGGCTACTTTCGTTTGAGTTATTGACATCGATATGTCATTAGTTACCATTCGGTAAATTTTAAGAGGCTGCACCGTTTCTTCATCATTTTTGAAGTACGTAGTAGTAATTAAGAGGATTGATTGATTAATGATCTACTGCACAATGTATATATACTTTTTTTAATGACGGGTTATATTTTTGAATTCATGATAACGAATATTAATGATGTTTCAAACCAAATATATGTAGACCACCAATGTTAATTCACTGCCTGAATTCATTCATATTCTTATTTCTTGGTATTCATATAAAATGAATAATCACTCCCACAGATATATGAACACACACATATATATATATATATATATATATATATATATATATATATATATATATATATATATATATATATATATATATATATATATATATATATATATATATATATATATATACACTATCTAACGGGTGATTTTCGAAGAGTTAAGTTGTTCAGGTTGGCGGCACTGGTTGGTGATGGCATCCAAACGTCATCTGTCAAAATGAAGAGTTTTCAGTAAACCATGTCATTTCATCGTGGAAAGACTCACAAACGAGCAAGTTACAATTATAATTAACAATATTATACAACTTCAATACCTGAACTTAAAAAACTGCAGGGTGGAGAATCAAATATAGTGATTCATCGTGATGCCATCAAGATGTACATTGAGAAATTGCATTTTTGAAGACGAAAAATATGAGCAAACCCCTGCAATTATTCAAAGTTTACCGAAATAATGTCAATCTCAGATGAGCCACAGTTCAAGGTATCCTAATATTAAACCATTTGGTTAACCTCACTGAAGAGTTCAGGAAATATTTCCCAGACACTTGTGACGAGGGTATTCACAGACTGTCAATACACCCATTCAATATCAATATCAATTCTCTGCCAGAAGCACTGCAAGAAGAAGCTTTGGAGATAAAACATGATTCCTCTGCCAACTACGACTTTGACAAAATGGACAAGTCATCATTTTGGATCAAATATTTCAAAGTATACGCTCGTGTATCATAGGCAGCTATTCGATTATATCTGCCCTTTTCGAGTACCTACTTGTGTGAAAAAGCATTTTCAACTCTCATTACAATTAAAACTAAGTTCAGAAACAAACTTGATGTTACCAGTGACTTACGTTGTGCCCTCACTAAAACACAACCAAGAATAGGTTTACTAGTGAAGAAAATGCAAGCCCACTCATCTCACTAGTTTACTAGTTTATTATAATCTTTTCGTCTATATTTTTCTCTAACAGTATGTCTTTAAATTGACTCTTCAGATGTTGTTTTTGGGTTATTAAGAATACATATTTTGTTTTCAATGTAATTTTTGGTTTTTCCACATACACATAAAATTCACTGTGAAAGAGGGAAAAAAAATTTACCATCCACAAGGGCGTGGATGGTTTCCATTTTAATAGGAGGGGGCGTAGTAAAAAAAGTTTGGGAACCCCTGCTATAGAGTATAGAAAACTAATCCAAAGCTGAAATTGATTCAATATATAAAGCGTTAAAAAAGTTCACTACTGTTGGAGATCATTAAGAATTAATACAAAATCAACTGTGTTATCAATCAAGTCGCGCATGAGAATAAGACGTGTTTACTTATCTTCACGGTGGTCATTCATCATTCAATTAAAAACGACAATACCCCCTACAGTTATGATAAAGAGAATACAACTCTAAAGGAATAAATATGGTAGGTAATCACAACAAACTTATCTATGCATATTATTCATAACGATAAGCAGACATCTCTGTCAGTTGAAACTATATCGTCAGCCTATATACATATACGAGTATATTAGGGTATAAAACTACAAAGAAAGCAGAAAGTGGTCAACTATGAGTCTTCAATATTTTCATCTTTGCGATTAGTTAAGGCAACTGACGTACATTATGCAATTCAAGCTGAAAATTTACGGAGTGACACGAAAATCAGTTTGATTCAAAACTGATTTCAATAATTTTACAATCGATATTCTAAAAAAATTTTAAAGGTTATTTCTGGATGATTCACATTAATGTGGAATAAATATTATGTCAATCGATGCATATCGTCAGGGCATGACTATAAACTACTTGTGCCACGAAATATTCAAATAGAATTCTAAATGAAACAGTGTTGTCAATCTTGTCAGTGTGTTTAAGATACGAGTGCTGTTCAAAAGAAAAGATCAATTTTATTATCGAATTTTTTTTTGTTATGTTGGTACACATGCGTTCCTCATATGTTGACATTAACAGCTATTTTTGATGAGTAGTTTGTTTTAGACAACTGAAAAACTGTTAGCGCTCTTTTGAGTGTTGTTAGATTTTTGACTTTTGAAGAAAATGGATCAAATAATCTGTATACAATTTTGCATTAACAATGAAATAAAGTGTCTACTTTCTCTGAAAAAATTTATTGTCAGTGGTACAAGCACTATAAAAAGGCCGAGACGATGCTGATGACGACAAGCGTCCTGGAGTTACAACCACTTCAACACACGAAGAAAACGTCAAAACAATGGGGAAAATTGATTTAGAAAATCGTCGAGTCACTACTAGGGAAGTTGCAGAGGATGTTGGCATATCAATCTACTTCTGCCATTCAATTTTCTCCGTTGTTCTGTGCATGAAACATGTGGAAGCGAAGTCCAAAATTTCTGAATGATGAGCAAAAGCAACGTCGCATTGACGTTGCAAAAGCAACGTCGCCAAATTCGCTCAAAAAGTTCAAAAATGGTGACGAAACGTGGGTATATGATAATAATCTTTATTGATCATTTTAGACATATAGAAACAAATATATATGACACGTCAAATTACAAAATAATCAGAAATTACAATCATTGAAATATTATCCTATAGAGTAGTAACATTTCTTCATCAACTTCAACTTAACCACATTTTCAAATTTAGTTTTGGATGAACATTTTATAGAATCAGGTAGACAATTGAAGAGCTATGGTTGTGACGTCGAAACCAAAGCCCAATCATTCCAATGGAGGCAATCCGAAGATAAAAGACCGAAAGAAAGTACTCCAAGTTTTATTGAATGTGATGTTTTTGGTCACTGTTTTCTTCTATTACAACAGCTTGGTGCACCATGAGTTCTTGCCAACAGGTCATACAGTTAAAACGGAATAGTACAAGAAAGTTATGCAACGTTTGCGTGGAGCAATACGGCTCAAACGATCAGATTGTGGAAAAACAAATCATCGATTCTTCATTACGATAATGCAACAGCGCATACATCAATACTTGTTCGTGATTTTTTGGACAAAACTAACACTGTCAACATTTTTCACCGACGTTTTCACCAGATTTGCCTTCCTATGATTTTTTCCTATTCCCAAAACTGTAGAGACTAACGAAAGGAAAGCGTTTTGCCACAATTCATGAAATGAAGTCGTAATCGAAGATCGAGCTAATTGCCATACCGAAAGGCGCATTTTAGAAGTACCTCAAGGATTAGAAGAAGCGCTGGTATAAGTGCATTATATCTGAAGGAGATTACTTTGGAATAGACAAAATGCATATTGCTCTTTTCTTTTGAACAAACCTCATAAGTATGTAAAAATCGAAAGTTCTGTAATGATTTATTGTTTATATTTGCAATTTCAAATGAACTGAATTTGTTATTATGTTTTCTTCAGTACCGCTGATCAAAATAAAAAAGTTCTGTAACGATTTATTGTTTATACCTGCAATTTCAATTAAGCTGAATTTGTTATTATGTTTTCTTCACTACCGCTAATCAAAATGAAGTTGTTCTTGTGAAGCATGTGTTGTACTTCTGACTATATTCCTTCAACAATTCTCTCAGATCTGCTAATTCCTTATTTCCTGTTTTCACGCTATTTCTTGTATCGATAACATGCTTCACCTCGCGTTTAATACGTCTCGCCTACTTGTTTACTTACCCATGCGGAAAACATCACCGATAGCCAAATGGTAAGTTGTATTTCGCGGATAAATAATTAGATACTTCATTACTATCGATATCATGTAGTTATATAATTAATACAATCCTGTCGGGAAATATAATTAGTTGAGTCATACGTGTTTGCTGTCAACGGTCCGCTGGATGATAATTTATTGGTTTCTTCAAAACGGATACACTATATGGTATTAATTAACACACTTGCCGTTGGGTTTTTTGATTGAACGTTGCGTGTTGATTTTGGTGATAGTGAGACGTCGATTTGACCATGTATGGAATTTTGTAACGGTTCTCGTAGATTCGGTATTGTATTACCGTTTCTTGTTTATCAGGTGTTACGGGTTCTATTCAAAAAAATTATTAAATTGGTGTGAATATATACAGGCTATTTCCAGAACAATCTGATATATCTCTGTGGGTGATTTGCTTTTCAATTTAATTTCGAAAAGTATTTATGAAAATTTGTAATAATATATTCTTGTCGTTGATGAAATGAAGGTTGGTGACTTGTGTTTGATTATAGCGTTGTTAGTCAGGTTCTTTCTCGTTCTGATAAGGTGGGAGATCTTGGTGTAGTCTTTGATTAGAAGCTTTCTTTTTTCACACATCACCCAACTTATTTCTTCTACCTCGAAAATCTATGGATTCATTATACGCAATGGCAAGTATTCCAATGATTCCTCAAAATTCATAAGACTATTCAATACCCTAATCTGTAGCAAGTTGGAGTATGGCACCATGATCTGCATTTACACTTGCCATCAACGCCATCTTGAGGGCATTCAGAGAAGCTTCCCGAAATACTCGGTTTGGAGGAAAGATAAAGTTTATACATAGAGAGAAGTCAATCATTACGAATTATTGAGTCGATTTTGTTTAATCTCATTGCAGAGCAGGAGTTAAACTTTATCGCTCAAATTTTTGTACAAATTACTGCACAATAGTATTGTCCAGTATCTTCTCTCTTGTCCGCTTCGAAATGTCGTATTCCTAGGCAAAATTCTCGTACTACATAATTATTCCACCTAGAGACTCCGACCAATTCCCTAATACAATCCCCCATTTGGTTTATGGAATCTACATTCAATAGAGTTGCCAATAATTGTGACATTAAATTTGACTCCATTGAAGTTATTATTAAGAGTTATGTGAAAAAAGGATATTGACTAAAATGAATTGATTTAGATTGAATTCTTTGTTATATTTTTATGTTATCAAATGCTATTATTCAAATGCTGTCATTCAGTTATCAGTTACTATTTCAGTTTTTTGAGATTAGATTGAGCTCTTTCTTATATCTCTCTCATTTCAATTATTTAGTTATTATTCAACATTATGTTATTATTTTATGTAATTGGGTTTGAAACCTGTTGAGAATGAACAAGTTATTATATTAATAATATTATTATTATTGTGATGCACCAACTTTCAACAGTGCAATTTATTTAGATTCTAATTAAGTGATCATTGGCACTACAAGTATCATTTCCTCTTTCGAGTGGTCTCTGATATTAAAATAAATATTGACAATAACTCTGTGAAATCTGAACACCAACGCAAAAAAACGCTCAACTGATTCCTGTGTATTAGTAATGTCAGTTCTGGTTTGATTGGTGTTGAGTTCTTATATATTCAAAATCACACTTTTCATAACTTCTTTATCAACTGAGAATGTCTTGGAAATTGAATGAGATGTGGCTGTAATGTCATTTGCAACAATCTTGGACTTTTCCAACATAATTAGAAAAACATGTGACCGGATGTTTTGAGGAATGTTTCATTTAATTTTTTCATTTCAGTTGGGGATGTGCATACATAATTTCGAATTTGTACATACTATGGAATGAGCTATGTTTAATGATTTTCTGTTAAGATCTTTGATTTTATCCAATGTTAACTAAAATACACAAATACATTTACCTTCAATTAATAAAAAGACTCAGAAATTTTTTGTTTGCTTTTGGGATCAACACGTTTCACGAATTCAGCCATTTGTCAGCAGCCACAAATTATTATGTCAATGTCGTTAAAAAAATATTTATTCACATGTATTTATTCAGTTTACATTTCAATACATCATATAATCACATTTGTCAAATAGAAGTTGCAATTTAGTAGATACCTAGTGATATAGAAAACCTGTGAGCGTTCGGTGCTTGGTGTGTATGATCTTGAGAGATGTTTTCTATTGATTCCTATAGATGGCATTGAAAACAATTCAGTACTTGACGGATCTTTACTTGTAGTCATAAGAAGATGTTTATAGATAAAAATCGTTGCATCTCTACAATAGACGTGGTGCAACTGATGAGTTCCTTGTAGAATGAAACAGCTCTCTTGCACTTCCTTCAGGAGTGGCATGGACTGCAACATTTATTCCTTGAAGGATAATATAGGCATCTATAGCTAGCTCTACTATAATATTCTTCTCATTTAGGGTCATTAGCACAAAAACTATATGTATATGTGTGTGCACATATATGTATTCATATATATCTGTGTATATTCTTATACATATTTTCATTCTCTTATGTATTTATTATAGATATAGATAGAGATACATAGATATTGTAGATAATATATATGCATATATTATCTTCTTAGAAACCTTATATATAATTTCATCCCTTCCTCATGTCTTGAATAAGAACATAAATAAGAAATATCTATTGGTCTCTGTTTACATCGGCAAATTATGACATTGATTATATTTATGTCCAAAAGATATTGACAAATCCTATAGAATATATTTGAAACAAGATGATTGAATCAAGTTATATTTTGGATCAAAATAACTAAGTTATGTGATTTTCATTATGTATTGCTGAAACAAATAGTACGTTTGAATAATATTAATAGGAAAGCACATCATGAATTAAATTTATTCACATTATATTATTTTTATCAAATATCGACTTTTTATTTGCATGAAAAATTTTATTATAATATTTTCATTTGAATGAGACATGATTTTCCATTACTCTCGGCAGAAATCTGAAATAGCCTCCTTGAAATCTGATATTGGGTTTAGATATTTATTGGAATAAATTCAGTCGAAGAAAACGTCGAAGTAATGTCAATTCAACTGGAGTAAGTAACATTGTATGCAAATATATTGTGAATTTATATCGATCGTACAGCAATTCTTAAATTAAATATCTAGTCTGACCCATTTGAGTCAATTTAACCACAGACGTTCATTATTTGCTTGGAGACAGCTAGAATACTTTTATTTTCAATTGGTTTCCAATTAAATGTCTTAGTGAAGTTTAACGATCATTTATTCATTTACTCGGTTTATGCAGGCATTGTTTATATCCAATGGAACATGTCTTCACTTTCTGTGAAATCATTATGAGCATGAAGATAAACTTTACATCATTCTATTTTCATGAAATTCTTCAACCATAAGTGCTGAAGAAGTATTTAATTGAGAGATAAACCGAAGAAAATTCATTGGTCCTCGATTATCAGGTCATTCCTTATGTTGAATTCGAATATTTGAGGTGTAAATTTGGTCGTTTTTCCAGTAGATTTCTAGTCATATGATAACCTGAAAAGATTACTCGGTATAACTTTACTTTAATTTGCCCATTTCCTATTAACTGGGTTCAATGATCTATACGGAAACTACATCACAATTTTCGCAGAATATTTGATACAGCTTGTTATTATCTAATATTGAATCTGAATTTCTTTTATCAGGTTTGTTTAGATATTTCGCATTATGAAGCACAGTGTGTTTTATTAAATTTGTTATCTAATTGACTGTATGGACTTCATTGTTGTGATGCTCAGACTCTTGGTCTAAAAAAACGTGTTTTTTCTGATTAATCATAACAACACTGTAAAGATATTATATTAAACAGAAATGTGAATATATGAACAGCTTCATATAGTTGGACAAAGAAAAGAAGTTCAAAGTTGCATTATCCATTTTTAGATTTAATTGAAGCTCCTTTAGACTGAATCAATTGTAAAGGGAGGCAATTGCTCATTATCTCAATTTTCCCAATTGTTTCTTTGCAAAACTTCAAGTGAAAATGTATTGAGAAAATTTTGCAGGCAACAAATCAACAGATTATGAATCGAAAAAACTACTAGAAGTGTGACCAAGAAATGTGTATATACCAACATAAAAAATGGAAAGTTAACTACAAACTTCATCTTACAAATTGGTTGAGGCTTTCGCGGCCAGTCGTTGAACTAGGGTTGTCCTGGTTCGGGTCTAAGGGCCGTCGTCAGTTGGAATTTCTTCCTAACGTTTTGCTACACGAGTGACGAGCTTCTTCAGAGGTCATTCCATTTGTGATTCTGGAAGTGGACTGAATCACTTCCAGAATCAGAAATGGAACGACCTCTGAAGAAGCTCGCCACACGTGCTACCGAAACGTTAGGAAGAAATTCCAACCGATGACGACACTTAGACCCGAACCAGGAAAACACTAGTTCAACTTCATCTTAGATGCTCAAAATTTATTTCTATTCCACATAAATATTTCTCACTCCCAGTTTCAACTCCAATTGAAATTCAACTATCAGCTATGTAAAAATTCTAATCAAACTGTTGGCTTAATGTTTTATAAATATATTGAATAATAAAATGAAATAACTTTCATTAAACTAATGTAACTTAACTAACTCTAGTAGAGTTTCTCATTTATCTATGAGTTTCTCAAAAATATGCATCGCAATTGAAAGATATCAGCTGGTATCCTTCAGATTCCATGAAAACAATGCACATCTTTGCAATTTCAAAACTGTTGGGACAGAGCAACTCATTCATTTTCGAACATTTCCCAAGCATTCCAAAAACTTCGTTTTCATTTCAAAATAGAATTAGATATTCTTCTTTATCTTCACTCTTGCTTCACCTGAAATATTATGCTCTAAAATTAAAGGTGATAATTACAATTTCAGTTAATAATTGATTAGAATAATACTGGTGGAGTATTTTCAACATGATAGGCAAAAATATTCAACGCCTTGGGTATAAACAGCCGATAAAACATGTCACAGATTGCATCCACATAATAAGTATTAAAGCTTCGCGCTTCGAGTAACCAGATCAACTAAAAAAAACCTGCAGCCTAATAGGGTACTTCGAATAAATAACCGAGTTGTTAATATCTGGCTCAATTTCGTAAATACCCCCCTTGACGTAAGGACTTGTCGTGCATAATGAGTGAAACGTCATAATAAATTCATAACGTAGTGTCTTTATTAGGCGAAAAATTGTTATGCAGTTCTCATTTTCCAACATCTTGCATTAATATCATGTCCATCGGAAGGACAGTCAATGTAACAAGAATGATAAAATAATTTATTACACTGACCGGTGAAACCTGATAACTTTTCCGTATAAATTTCGAAGTTCAATTTATGGGGCGACATTTTTTTGAGCCTTTTCAATTTTGGTCCATAAATAATTCCGTTATTATACATGTATCTTTCTTTTTTCACATGAAATAAGCTCAATCAATATAACTATAGGATAGTTCAAATTCTCTCTGACAATTCTCTGAGATCTCTCGAATTCTGACAATTGTGTGAACAAGTTTTGATTGGTATGAGAGAAAAAAGCCAAACACACTGAAGAGTCATAATGAATGGTTATGCCAGCAATGATAATTCTTCAAATATTTCACAAATTATAAAATTTTAAGTAAACAAAGGACGAAATGGTTTTTCAATTTCTCTTCTGAGCAAAAGATTTAGAAATCAATTTAATTGAATTGAAGAACAAAAACTAATCAAAAAATATCCAAAATGGGGAGTTAATTATAATATATATAATAATAATATTAATATATATAATAAAATGAATTTATTGAGAAACATTCCTTACATTGTAAAATTACATTAATTTCTATTGATATAATAATTTCAACTAAGAAGAATGCTCTCAAAAGGACTGAATTCAATTTTGAGTGATCTTGCATTCAGCCCTCGAGCAAAAATATTGATTCAAACAAAAATACAATAATATACAACTTTATTTGAAAAGAAAAGAAAAAAATAACCTCAGAAATATTAAACATTTCAGACAATTTCACATGGTGAAGAACATTTGTGTTAAAAAAATATAAAAACATATGATACAAAAAATTGATGTATACCTTATTGCCTAGATTCGAATCATCGAAGTACTCTGCCACACTATAGTATGACTTTGTTAAGAGCACTCTCCTCTTAAACAAATGAGCTTTCAGTACCTTCAAATTCGATGGTGAAAGGTTGAAAATTTCAATACTCTGATAATAGAGAGAGGCTTAAATTTACCTGTTTTATGCATAGGAATAAGTAGTACATCCCTGTTCCTTGTTGAATACTCATGATAACTATTCAATTAAATAAACCTATCTTCATTTTCTTCAACATATAACAAACATCAATAAATATATAAACACTGTAAGGTGAGGATGTAATTATTAATGCTTTTATTAGGTTTACAAGATTTTCGTTGATGAATATCGTTGATGAATATTATGTATGGAATATCAGAAATTCATCACTCGTCACGTTGTTTTTGGAGGGTGTTGAGTACAAACAATATTGAAGTAATTCTCTGTCTCTTTATGAAATTTCAAAGTATAAGAGTATGATTAGTAATTTATACGATATCAAAGAGCGTTGGAGATGTCTTCCGGTAGCTTTTTCTACAAACTATTCCAATTTTATATTTGGATTGAAAGTATTTTGCCGATTTCTTTTAATCAAATCAACATTTATATAATTTTTCAAATTTTAAGTGAAAAATACTGCAGGCTTCACTGTCATAACATAGCGATGACTTTTCGCTAACGATTTGAGTTCCAGATAGAATCTTTAACTAGAATCCCCAATCAGATATCTTGATCTAAATTGTTTTTATTTCAGATATCTAAGACCTCATTTCCAGAGAGGCAATTTTTCATGAGTTTCTCAATGAATAAGAAAGAACCTATTGGAGGGTTTAATTATTTTGCAGACTCGTTACTGTTCAGATTAAAAAGTTAAAAATTATATTGTACATAAATGAAGCCAAAAATTCATCAACGTTACATGTAGTAATATATGATAAACATTGGAGTCAGATAGAAATGAGTTTTCTTTTTCTCCCTCCAGTTTTCGAAGCTTGTACTTCCGGGAGAACTATAAAATAAATCATCATAAACATAGTCCAAAAGGCAAGACATACGAATCCATGGAGTGTGGTAATATGAGGAAAGTTGTTTTATAATTAATATTCTCTTAAACAATCAAGAAATAATAGTTCAAATTGCATCAAGAAGGTATAAGATAAATTTTCATATGATTTTGGCAATTGACGTAATGATGGTAGTTATGATTAGAGCAACAGCAATAATCAGATATTTTACAAATATTCGAACTGTGTGTGCCAAAAATTGACAGCCAAATTGTTTGTTCTACACAACCTTAAAAACGATTCGAAGTATTGTTCTTGCAAATGCAACACAGTTCTGAGATGCGTAGAAAAATGCTCAGCAGAACAAAAATTGAACATGATACATTGAACAGGACAACATATCAAACATAAATATGTCAAAATATTTGTTTCATTACCTTATTTCACTGGTATTGTTTATTCCATTGCTCTTGCTGTGTATGATTACTCGGTATGTTGGTTAATTTAATTCGATGAGACCAAAAAGCGGACAATAAAATCCGATACTTCGACTAGTCATAAAATCACAAAAACAATATAATAAAGCAAACATTTTCACACATTGACATTTGAAGTGAACCTGTTTTGTAATCAATTATTCTATTGATTTACCATTCTATCTATCTTGGAACCGTCTTGTATTAGAATCAGATAGTGAAGGTGTCCCAAAATTAACGCATGTTTCGAATTTGCCGCCATTTGGTATTGCCATTATTATCAGCATAAAGATAATATCATTGTTCATCGCCATTTTTCCAATGTGTTATTCCATGAATGATACTATCCAAGGTTCTATATAAAAAGATAATTCACAATCAAAAAACTAAAAACTGTGTTTCCATTCAATCCAAATCTTGCGACATCCTATATTGACAAGAATAACAGCAGGAAATGTGGAAACAAACAATTCAGCTGGTTTTCATGCTATATACAGAGCCTTGATAATTGCAAGACACAAAATCATAAGGAAATGCCACTCCTAAAAAATACCAATTATATATCATCTATCCTTTTAAGTTAAACAAGTGGTACTTGTTTATCTGTAGTTCAACTGATGAACGATTTGTAATTTATGTTAATATTGTGAGATTCATATTAGATTCATATTTATATTATTCCAATATTTTCATATTTTAAGTTTAAGGTTGCCTTTATTTGGTAAATTACTCAATTTCGGATATTTTGAAATAACCAATCTGATGTTTCATTGAAAGCACAGGTTCTTTATATCGAAATATCAGAAACTCTAAAATAATTGTTTTAATTACAAGCAAAACTACTTTCTTGTGGCCACATACAAACGTCTACAACACGTGAGTTCTTATCTATCAAATCATTGATTTATTACCAAACCACGCCTTTTAAAAACGAACACCTGAAAAGATATAACAATTCGTGATTCATAATAAATTCAATGTTCTGTTACGTGTTCAGTCCGCTGACTTAACGAAGTTCAATCGTCCTCCTTCACCTACATCTGCTCAACTGGTCCTTCGAGTCGGATAGTCGGGATACGGTGCCTCGATGACATAATCGATGGTCGCATGTGAATCGCCACCGAGGATAATTAGTGAGGGGAGGGTGGCCAATAATATCGGTGAAAGCGATACGTTCTACCCAATATACCTTGATACCTTACTTTACGCGAGTTCTGGGTGGGAATTAATAAATTGTAGTTTAATGCGGAGAGTTTTCCTTTCCATACATGGTGTCTATATTCGAGGCTAAAATAATTAAAAGTGTTCTAATATCTCGAATTATTTGAACAGTTTATGCAATAAATCTCAGAATTTCATTTCATCATTATTGATTTAAGGATACTCGTGATCCATTAGGAGTTGTTGTTCTCGTTCATTCAGTGTTTCGGGGAATATTTGAATTGATTTGAAGGAACTCTTGTTCTCATGTGAAATTTTATGAAATGTTTAGAGTTTTAGCTTATCATTGAAATCATGAATAACCCATTTGCAATTAGCGTCGACATCGTTCCTTACCTAGTGATTATAATTCGATATATTTTCTCTATTTCTATTTCGCTATTTTTTAAGTACTGATGAAAACTGTGTGACAGAACGTTATATTGTCCTCCATTTTGTTCCAGTAATCAAGAGTTTTGTAATATCGCATTGTTATATGGTTGATTTTATAACAAAGTGAATGTTTTTATACTCGTTCGTTTAGCGTTTCGGAGAATATTTAAAATGATTTGAAGAAACACTCGTTTTCATGTGAAATTCCGCTGAATGTTTGCAGTTTTTAGCTCATCATTAAAATCATGAATAACATCTTTGCAACAAGTATCAATATAAATCCTAATATAATGGTAATTTTTCTGAGTACCTACTCATGAAAAATGGTTACAGTACGTACATATTGTCCTTTTATTTCGTATCAGTGATCAAGAAATCTAAAATGTCGCATAGTTATTTGGTTAATATTATAACAGTGAATGTTTTATTCTTTTTAATAACAGAAAGGCATATTTCGAATTCAATATGTAGGAACTGATTGACAAATACGTCTTATATTTTACAATTGTTCAATTATTACTTTTAATGCAAAACTATTATTACTCGAGTGACAATAAATAATCCAAGAGATTTTTGAACAACCAGTAGCAAGCAGAGTCAACTCAACGTCCGATTCAATTGAAATAATTTAATGGATTTTGATAGAACGGTTGAAATAATAAAGAAGTAATTGAAAATGTTAAACAACTGGCTGAGGTTCAAAACTTAAATTAAATTCTAGTAAAACAATATTAATGGTTTTTGATAGTTGCCATAATATTAAAATATTTAATGAAAATATATCAGATAAGTAGAAATAGACAATTGTACTATGAAAAGGGTGTGTGAAATCGTCTCAGGACAACTTTGTATTTTTTTTCATTCAATTATTGTCAATACTTGAATCTCACTCATCATGTGGATTCAATTTGTAGAAAACTGGGAAAAAGATTGGTTTTTTGAGTAGACTGTCTTATAAGTTAAGAGGGTGGACCAGACACGCTCAGACACCACCGATAGTGCATTAATCTTTCCCCAATTCACATATTGTATGTCATATATGTTAAAAAGACAACATATCCTTAGTGTTGAACGTTTGATTTATGAGTTCAACTTAATATTCATATATAAAACTGAAAATAATTCAGCACTAAAATTAAAAGGTCCCTTATATCATACGGATTGAGGAATATGACAGAATATCACATAGAAAAGTATAGAACATACACACTATATGAATCTCTTTCTGTCGCTGATCTCATGTTATATAATCAATCACCAGAGTTTGTTAAGTCAGCACAAAATGTATTCATATTTAGGAAACGATTGAGACATTATCTTTCATTCAGTAAACAGCTGTAAGTAAACATAAGAACTGAGAGACTACTTTTGTCATTCTTCTTTCTTCTCGTCTCAACTGATTCCAAATTCAATAATAGTTCATAAGCACTAGATATTCAATTTCAAGAGATGAATTACATATTTACAAATGAGTACTAATACATATTTATAATAAATAAAAAATACATATAAATAAAAGTACAAATACATATTTATAAATGACTGTCAACAAAAACAACAAAAATTACCAATCTTATTGTATAGTCAGTATATAGGAAAGTTGAAACCGAACGTCAACAATGCACAGCTATCAAATAAGAGTATGAATATAACCAGAGGCGCCGACTCTATGGCGCCTGAGGGGGCTCAAGCCCCCTCAAAAATTTGTTCGTAGGTGATTTATTCGGCTGAGCCCCGATAATAAGGGAAACTACCACTTATATTATGCTTTGTAAAATCTGGTCTACGACCTCTTTTCCCAACTCGATTAGCAAGGCGAGCTTCTAGTATCTTGAGAATATTGAAGAACTGTGATAATCTTTAACAATTTTTCAGAACATTTTCTGCAGAGTACAAAACAGAGGCAGGCTACAAATATGCACGCTATCTTGAGTTAATGTTACAATTCGAGACTTATTTCTTTATTGACTTTAGTGAGATACAATGAACCCAATAAGTGTTTACAATGGAAAAACTCAATGCCTTCATCTAAAAGCTGCTGATCTGAAAAAGATTTGAGAAGACTTGATGAGTATCTTCAATGAAAGGCGTGACATTTAGGAATATTTTGGGTATTGTGTTAAAAAAAACAATATTTGCACCTTTACACAAAGTCTATATTCCTGACTACATAAAGAATGTTAAATTTTCAGTTTCGAAATATTAGGACTAGTTAAGTACCGTATTAGTATATTACAAATAGTTATGTATTTTCAATGTAATATTTTCATATTCTTGAATATTTTCATGGTTTACGACCCAATTAGAGTCCTCTTCTGACTGAAAGTATTAAGCATACTGTATTAACTTCATTTACTGTATTGTTTTCATTCAATGAACCCTGAGCCTTATTCAGGGCTTAAATTAGCTAATTTGCTCATTGATTAGAGTGGTATTCGTGGCAGTCCTTTGATAATAGTTTAAGTTAAATGAGAGGTAATAATAAAAATATTTCTAAAAATCACTGACTGAACAATTCTTTATTCGACTAGTTTCGCCTTTCACAGCATTATCAAAAATGATAAATTCTTGATACATCCTTGATAATGCTGTAAAAGGCGAAACTAGTCGAATAAAGAATTGTTCAGTCAGTGATTTTTAGACAAGTTTTTATTATTACCTCTCATTTAAATATGAACTATCACAGAGTAGATTCATCGTCCATTGAATTTATAGTTTAAGTTGTTTTCGAGAAAATTTCAATCCTTTCAGAGCTATATATACGCTGCTCTGTAATAGTCTATAAGCTCAATTATAACTGCATAATTAAATCAATTTTTTACATGAATACCATGCGTGTTCATGTTCCATTTCTTTTTTCAAAACGAAAAAATATGTCAGGCTTGTTGAGTTTTACGGAGTATCAAATCATCGATAGTCCAGTTTTCGGGTTTCTGATTTTGATGTTTTGACACGTAAATGCTTAATTCAACCTCAAAAACCACTTTTTTCATCTTGAATTCAGGAAATTTCCGGAGGTAAAACCACCGGTTGCGACCACCACACCCCCGCTCCTCCCCAATATTTTTCAGTCGACGCCACTGAATATGACTATTATGAATTTATGAAGATAATTTTATTATATGAAGATGAACTTGAAAAATATATAACGAACCAATTACGAAAGGATTGATAAATTTTTTTCCTCCAGCAAATATGAACTGGAAAACTCACAGCAAAATTCGTTACAGTCCAGTATATATAATAATGTTTGAATTCATCGCTCTATTCGTAATATTGCCACACCATATCATCACAGCATATCAATAATTTACGTCCCATCAGTCTTTGTTAATGTCTGAATTCAACAGTATTCTACATCTTCAATCTTCATTTCAACATTGCATTCATTCATTTTCACTGTTGACTGCGTCCAAAACGAATAAGAAGTTGCCAGTGGACCGAACATTGAAGCAAGCTCATTAAAAATGGACGAATCACTGAGCACGTTAAGTCATTCCAATGAAAATTGTGTATTTATGACAACAGTACTGTGTTAATTGCAAACCATGATTACCTAAATTTTTTCGCTCCATACACCGCTTAAATATCGATTGTATTTTTTCTATGAGTATTTCATGTTCTGCTCTAAGAGAAATTCTGATTTGGAAATTGAACCCTTAAAGGAAAGCAAAAGAAATTCCAACCTTATGGTTGTTTTTCCAGTCAGAATGTTCAATTACCCGATATTATCACATTTAGAATTTTTTTCCGATATTTTTGAAATCACTGTCTCTGAAACGAATAAAAAAATTTCTCGAAAAATTTCTTAAATTTTTTTTTGGGAAAGTTTCTCAATTGTCAGAAATACAAAACATCAGAAAAATATCGAGAAAAAAATAATTTGTTACATAGAAAATCGAAAACCAGTGAGAATAAATATTCTACTAGAGTGTATTTTGGGAAAGGAAAACACATTTCGTATCATGAATCGAAATTACTCAATGACCTCGATACAAAAGACATTGAATAAGTAAACTGCAATCATGTTTAGTGAAGAAAATGCTTCCGAGCTTAAACAGGCAATAAATTAATTTTAAAAAAAATATATATATATATATATATATATATATATATATATATATTTTATTTTGAAAGTTTTTAGCAATAATGAAAAAGTTAATTTTTGTTGACGTTTCGTTGTTATATTACAACTTCGTCAAAACTACAATTTAAATCAATTTCAAGATATATATATATATATATATATATATATATATATATATATATATATATATATATATATATATATAAATATAATTGTTGTGGGTTATAGGCAGAAATGAGAGGCCACTATGAATAGATTTTATCCAATTTGTGTGCCTGGTCTATATTTCGACTCATTTTTGCCTATAACCCACAACAATTATATTTAAATTACCAAGCAATACTCCTCTTCATTAATGTTATATATATATATATATATATATATATATATATATATATATATATATATATATATATATATATATATATATATATATATATATATATATATATATATATATATATATATATATATATATATATATATATATATATATATATATATATATATATATATATATATATATATATATATATATATATATATATATATATATATATATATATATATAATACGTTGAAACTGATATCTCAGTTTGAGATAACGAAAACAAGGTTGTACATCAAATCTGCAGACTGATTCCTTACTCAAAGAGTATTACATCTACCATCTTCGCTCGACAACATATCCAATATTAAAAATGGTATTCTGACATATTCCCATGATTTATGTTGAACGATACAATTTACGGCGATATCCAAATATGCCCATCTATAATATCGATTATTTAATAACTGCTTGCGTTATCAACAGTGTTGCCAAGTTGGACAGAAATGATCCAAAATTTCATTCATGTGACTGAATATTTATTGACATATTTTCAGTTATCATGCTACAAATAACATATACAAATAATCAAGTACTCTTTTTCAAAAACATAATAATCAGAGTCAATTGAAACCTGAAATGCTGTGAGACATTCCTAAAGTGTTTCCTGGTAGAAAGAGAAGATTACCACAATGAATTAATGAATGTATTTCAGAGATATCGAATTCGAAAGTCGAATCGATGATATTTTCCATAAGAAAACGTTATTAAATCATCTTACGTTTTCAGATGTACCATTATCCAAATTTCCCCAATACAAAGTGTGTGAGTAAGCGCATACTTTGAGCTTAGTTGGATGAGGAAACTGTGTTGATTAACAAGGTTGATAAACTTTTCCGAATGTGATCTTAGCACCATAGGACAAACTGAATTGAAATGAGCAATTTTAATTGCTATCTGCTGAACTCAATATAAAACAATGTAACGGTACATATTTTATTCAAATACAGATTTTAAATCTGTATCTATAATTATAGTAGAAAATTATTTAGATTACCTACTTCAATACGACATCTAGAAAATGAAAAATTAATTGTATAAATATTTTCCAGTAGATCGAATTTTTAATCTAAACAGTTCTCGAATTCAACGTAATGTAGATGAAAACGTTTCATCAACATCGGTCTAACCGTTCATGAGGAGTCCTGTCACATACACGTGCACTGGAACACGTATCAAACCAATCTAAATTCCTCAATTTCTAGTAAGTCTAAAGTAATGACAAACAATGATTGAACTAAAGAAAGTTTATTCCATCTAAAAGTATGATTTATAAGCATTATTGCAATAAGATTTAGCATGAAAATTTTATAAGTGACCTATTGACATTTGAAAACATCATGTGATGATAATAGACATAGTAATTTAGTGGATACCTACGGATATAGAAGACATGTGAGCGTTCGGTGCTTCGTGTGTCTATGATCTGAGAGATGTTTTCTATTTCATCTTATAGATGGAATTGTACAGTATTCATTACTCTACGGTCCATTACTTGTAGTCATGAGAAGATACTTGAAGATTAAAATCGTTGCACCATTTCGTGGTGCAACTGTCGAGTTTCATGTAGAATAAAACAGCGGTCATGCACTTTCATCAGGTTTGGCATGGTTTTCAGTTTTCCCTAGCATTCATCCCTTGAAGGATAATGGATGCATCACATCGAACACGTTTACATAGCTAGCTCTACTATAACATTATTTTGATTAATTTGACATTTTCGAATGTATTGCAACGTTCTTTTTAACACTGCGAAAGGCAGCTGTTCGCCGGTGAACAAGGTGTCGTGGGTCGCAAAAAATCTTAACAAAAATCTGTAAACCGAAATAAATTTTGGGCGCCACTTGGTTTTCGAAAAACGGAATTAATCAGTCTGATCCAAGAAAAGATCTAGACTCTTTTATCTTACTAATAGAACCTTCGGACGAATAAATAATTCAATATTAAATTTCATAAGTCAATATATTCGGAATGAAGAGTTAGTAATGGTTAGAAGTCATAATTTTATATATATTATATATAAAATATATATAATAAATTTCTAAACTTGGAATATGTGATAATTCAAATCTAATAATGTTAGTGCAAAAAAATTGGCCTGCATTCAGTCGCACCAGGCCGTTGTTATGGTTAACTTATCGGAGGTTGGAAATATCTCGCTCGAAATAACGATTCTTCTTTTAGTTTCGTTTGAATGGAATTTGTACTTGAATTTCTTTATTTTCTGCAAAAATTGGCTCTACCAAAAATGGAAAGTAACAATGAAAGGGAAGCCGTTCCAAATATTAAGGATGCTCCACAGAAAAGGCTTGACACTCTCTCAAAAAAAGGATTCTCCAAAAAGGAAACTCCACTGAAAAACACTCTGAAAATTCCAGTTGCTGAATTACGAATGTAATGTGATGTATTGAGTGAAATTGTAGTTCGGAATACTTTCTTTCGAAAGACTCACCTTGTTTTCAAGAGTTTGCTAAACTACTATAGTCACAATAAAATTAAGGAATTTCAAATCGTTCGAATGAAATGAAGGAAGTACTAGATCACGACGGATTCGTTCTTGTGCAAACCAATACTAGACGACACTGTCGGTAAAAATGGAGAAATTTGCAGGCCACTTGTAATTCAATGCACCAACAACATTATATTATTCAGAAATCTTGCATATTTTTATAGGGAATGATTGCTAGATTCAGTTTCCACTATAGATGGACTGCATCCCCTATAAGGGTTATTCAAAAGCAATGAAAATGGCAATTGTCATCTTATATTGCTACAGTATTCAGTTTCTTGAATACTTCAATCAGTGCCATCAGCACACATATGTGCGGGTGCACATATTATGTAGTTATATATATATATATATATATATATATATATATATATATATATATATATATATATATATATATATATATATATATATATATATATATATATATATATATATATATATATATATATATATATATATATATATATATATATATATATATATATATATATATATATATATATATATATATATATATATATATATATATATATATATATATATATATATATATATATATATATATATATATATATATATAAATATATATATATATATATATATATATATATATATATATATTTATATATATATATATATATATATATATATATATATATATATATATATATATATATATATATATATATATATATATATATATATATATATATATATATATATATATATATATATAAATTGGTATGTCGACGTTCTTCCGCATTTCTTATCGTGACAACATCGCAGCAGGTTATGATCGTGAATGTAAGAATATTTATGAATTTCAAGACGATCTCTGCGACTAGATACGTCCAGACTGAGAGAGCCATTAAAATTGCATTATGTGTTATTATCCAAGCCCGGTATTGAGGCCTGAAGAAGATATTATTATTTGACATGCGATGTCTTCGCTTTGGGCAGGGCCTTCTGAGATTGTACAAGTATTATCGAGAACTTCCAGGTGGTCCACGTCAATTATTCTCATATCCTGACGCAGTATCATCGCCTTCAATATTGAGTTGCTGATCGAAACGAAGTTATTCAACTATAGAAACGATGAAACAGGAAATTTTTATTTCACACTTCTCAAATATATTTCCGATGAAAATGAAAAAGAGGAGTGTAACTGGCTCCTGTTTCATTTTTCAATTTCCTATTCAATATTGTTAGTAGAAATTATTATCGTTATCGATGATTGCTCATACGAATATTGAAGCAACTTCGATTATTTAAATATTTGATAGTGTTGGCGTTTACTTGATGTAAATCCATTATAATCACTACATAGTATAAAGCAAAGTCGCTTTTTCTGTCCCTTTGTCCCTTTGTACGCTTCAATCTTTGAAACTACGCAACGGATTTTGATGCGGTTTTTTTAATAGATAGAGTGATTCAAGAGAAAGGTTTATATGCATAATAACATTCACTAAATAGTGGAGAAGTACTGTTATTTTTGAGGTTTCTAATGTGATGTCGTAAATAATTACATTTTTTCCGCTTACATTGCAAACGCAGGCTGAACCCTACGAGTTTTATCAAAATAATGTAATAAGTATTGTACACATTGTAAAGGTCTACAGAAAAGTCCGTGATGGTATATGTCTATCTCTTATGGATAACCCACAATAACTTTTTTTTGTCATTTACTTTTTGCGACAAATAATGGCTAATTTTCGAAGCGATTTTAACCCATACAGCATTAATCCTTAGCCAATTGAATACCTTGAATACATTGTTCATTTAATATAGATATATATGGCCCTTTACACCGTATGATTCAAGTGAATATTTTCGAAGATATTACAGATTTAAAAATTGCGGGGCGTAGCGTTTGCGGCGTGCGACCGGGGTGGGTCACTAGTTGAATATAAACTTAAATTCAAACACTTGAACTTATGATTTACACTTTATTGACTACATAGCATGACGCGATTCGTCGTTACAAACGACTTCTTCAGTTGTTTACAGAATGATATTAACTAATAGAGTACAGAATAATATTAACTAATTAGAACTAATATAGAGTGTCTAAAAGAGGTCCAAAAAGATAAATATAAAAAATCTTGAAGATAACATTGAGTGTTGCTATAAAATCGCACATGTAAAGTTTGAGCAAAAATCAAATCGCCAACCTCAAATAAAATGGACAGATGAACGGAAGAAAGTGTATTCAGAGAGGATGAAGCCTTTTTGAGAAACAAAAAAGATGAAGCAAAAGTCCTAATAATTGCGAATTCAAGTTAAGTCGCTCTCCTCATGGGGAACAATCGTAATAATATCAATAATAGTGATAATATATATATATATATATATATATATATATATATATATATATATATATATATATATATATATTTCTTGAAATTGATTTATTGCCTGTTTAAGATATTTTATTTCGAAAGTTTTCATAAGTTGTAACCTAACAACGAAACGTCAACAAAAATAAACTTTTTGTACCAAAAAAAGCCTGTTATTGCTAAAAACTTTCGAAATATATATATATATATATATATATATATATATATATATATATATATATATATATATATATATATATATAATATTAAATCAAAAGTAGACACTGTCGGCATATCCCGCAATTAGTGGCAGCCGTTCACACGTGTTTGGACCTAATTGGCTCTCCCAGAACGGCATAGCCAAGTTCAAGTTGTACAAACCTGGAGATGGAAAAACAAGAAAGAAACAGACACTCCACTGAAGGAAGTCGACACATTTTTTGCGTTTTTACTCTCCGGATTGGGAGATTTGAAAAAACTACTTCGCCCGTGAAGCCACTATTTATCCTTCAAGGATGCCTCTAGCTGAGAAATTATACAATATATGAATAATGTTCAATGCGGGGGAAAATTTCAATCAAAAGTAGACACTGTCGGCATATCATTCAATTAGTAGCAGCCGTTGACACTTGTTTCGAGCTTATTGGCCCTCCTCAGAACGGCGCGGCGTAGCCAAGTTCAAGTTCCACAAACCTGGAGATGGAAAAACGAGAAAGAAATAGACACTCTATTGAAAGAAGTCGACACATTTTAGGCTACTGCGTTTTTACTCTCGCGTCTACCCGCGTTGAACATTATTAATTTATATATATATATATATATATATATATATATATATATATATATATATATATATATATATATATATATATATATATATATATATATATATATATATATATATATATATATATATTATATATATATATATATATATATATAAATATATTCATATATATATATATTAAATTTTTGAATATTTAATTATGTATTTAATCATTTTTTTCCAAAATAAAATAATATATATATATATATATATATATATATATATATATATATATATATATATATATATATATATATATATATATATATATATATATATATATATATATATATTTGTTTATATGAAGGTTGGCAATCCATTAAATGCATCAAATCCTTCATGAAATACTAATTCTGGACGTAGAAAGCTCACAAACCTGCATGTTGAAACTGCATTTCTTGTATTATATCACACTGCACATCATTGACACAAGTTAAATTTTTTGTTACCATATATGGCAACAATTTGTTCTCAATTTTGAATATAAATACATATGTTTGTAGCATGAAGAACTCTCTCTTACTTCACTAACTGACAATAGTTCTAGGCAAATTTAACAGTTTTTCGATTGGAAGATATCGTATATTTATTACATTTTGAAATTGATCGCTTAGCTCTATTCTGCAATTTTTGTAGCTGCCGAGTTTTTATTTGGCTCGATCCAAATAGCAGAGGAACAAAAAAGTGGCCTTATTATTGACCTAAACAGCAAGAACTTTACACATGTCGTCAGATTTGCCCTAATTTTTTCAGAATATTGGTTTTCTTGGAGATTTTACACAATAGAAACACAAAATAAGATTGGAGTAAAGAAGTACCCACTATAAGTAAAATTATTGCAAATTTCAATTTATTTTTCCACTCTATTATTATCTCAAGTTGTTAGGCGATGTACTTCTGAATAAATGAACGAAATAAATGAACGAATGAATCTCGAATATTTATTAAGTCCAGAAATATTCAATAATTTATCTCATTCCTTATCTAATTTTATAATAACGTTGCTCCTTCAAATTTGTTCTATGCTTTGCCAAACAATAAATTGGTACTCAAACGAGAATTCTCTTCATAAGAATCTCCACTATCACCTCATTCCTGCTATACGTAAAACAAAATTCAACAGTAGGTATTCTCTGCGCCCGCTTCGGGTTCAAAAGTAGCCTGCAAATCAAACGTTCCGCCTACAAAGCTAACTTGAAAATGGGATTTACAACCCACGTCGAACATTTAGCATTTCTGCAACATGAAAGATATTGCATACATTCCTGTCCAGCTTGTATGTTATATACAATAACTGTCGAACAGAACATATTCTAGAAATGGGTAATTTATTAGCAAGAATATCAATTTATTGCATTATAAGTGCTGTGTAAACTACCTGGTCAAGTTTGACTAGCACTGTTTGATTTGAAAATATCACCGAGCTATCTTATGTTAGAAAGAGTATCAATTCCAGCTAGCCAAATTTACGATTAGACTTTGCTGGACGGCTTCAATTTATTGTGATCGATATTCTCTTGTGAATATAATAGTAAGAGATATTTTCGATATGTAATATCAACAGTACGTGACAGTTCCTAGAACACATTTCGTAAATGTCAAATGTAACTGCAAATTTATTGAATTCACAAGGATCGCAAGCATAGAACATAGCAATTCATCGACTTCCTCTCTATGAACTGAGACATACAAATGCTTCTTCCCAAAGACAAAATTGATTAGGTACTGCTGATTTGGATTATTTGAATTGATCAATTTGGTAATAATTGTTTGTTATCAAGGTTTCAATGAGGCATTACAGTTTTATCGATAATGATTGTTTGAAATAATTCATAAATAATGAAAAAGCTGTTTTGCAGTTTATATATTAGATTATTTCTAAATTATTCAAGAAGAAGGAAATATCCTAACAAATTTATATAAATTCGTATTCAACAGAAGAAGGAATGTGAAACGATTCGCTACAAATTCAAGTTTTGTCAAAGCGTCGAGATAAAAATTTCATTTCATCCAGAATGGACCTCATGGTTTTTAAAAAAAGTTCGAAAATGTGTGAACAAAAATCGTTTAACAACTCGGCGTTTTTTTCCAAAACAACAGATTCAATTTTTGAATCTGTTGTTTGAACAGAGAGAATTTCAATTGCGATTGTAATTGGGTAACACCTTCTGTTACAGTTGCCACCTTTAGGTAATATGATCTTTAAATAATATACAGTATGATCGAAATTGCTTAAAATTCTTGATTTACTCTTTTTTTTTCAATCATTTCATATCATGAGTCAGTAATTACAAATGTCATTACCTATGTAATGATGAATAACTATATTTCTCCCAACCTCCCTTACCTTTGAAAAAACAACCACAAACAACTTGATAAAACTTTCTAATTTCTGTATTTCTTTGTTACAGTCATTACTAGAACAACTGTTCTATCTCTTCGATCAGAATGGAGACCTCTACCTTGAACAAGACAGGTGGATTGAGTTCTTAAAGCAGAGGTTAACGTAAGTCCATCAACTTCATACCGAAACAGATACTGCATATTATTTTAAACTTTAAGGGATGAAAAACAAATTGATTTTGCAGAGCAATTGGAAAGTGTGGCATTTTGTGTATGCGACGAAAATCCTATATATTTGAATCAGTTTTATCAAATATTTCATACTAGAGGGGTGAGTAGCAGAAGAATCATACATGTCGGTCTGCAGGAAAGAATTGTCTCTTTCGTGAATGAAATATTTTTTCCATAACTCAATTTTGATGATACCAATATTTCATATAATGAATTTAATGAATGATTAACGTGAACAGTATATATACATACATATATATATATATATATATATATATATATATATATATATATATATATATATATATATTATTATATATTATTATTATTACGATTGTTTCCCATGAGGAGAGCGACTGAACCTGAATTCGCAATTATTAGGACTTTTGCTTCATCTTTTTTGACTCCCAAAAACACTTCATCCTCTCTGAATGCTCTTTCTTCCGTCCATCTGTCCATTTTACTCCAGGTTGACGATTTGACTTTTGCTCAAACTCCACATGTGCGATTTTATAGCGACATTCATTGCGATCTTCGAGATTTTTTATATTGATCTGTTGTAGATCCTTTCAGTGTAGATGTATCAGCGCGCATTTCCAATCCTGTGGTGTCTGTTCGGTTCTCCAGATTTGTGATATTAAATGATGAAGTTTTTGCGTCAAAGTAGTATCGTTGAGTTTCCAGAGTTCCGCAATAATTCCATCATCTCCTGCTGCTTTGTTGTTTTTGAGTTGATTGATAATAGCCGTAATCACTTCCATATCAGGGGCTTGCGAGTCTGGAAGCGTAAACCCGAAAAGTCGAACTGAAGTTTTTCTTGGGGTGAATTGCAGTTGAAAAGGGCGCTGAAAAATTCGGCTAACATTTTGCAGTTATTTTTTGTGTTAGTTTCCAACGAGCCATCTGATTTTTTGAAACAACGACTGGGCGCTTGGTATCCTCGCAAGTTTTCTCTGAAAGTTTTGTAAAAACCTGTAGTATTATTATTGGTGAATTATATTATATATAATTATTATCCTTCTGTATTTCGTGACATCTATTATTATCATATCTCCGTCTTTCTCCTTCTAATTACTTTGGTGGCTTGTTTTTGAGTTATAAGGAAGTTGTCCCAGTTTTCCTCATTTTTATGGCCGTTAAATTTTTTCCATGCAGTTATTCTCTTGTCGACTGCTTGGTCGTAAAAAACGTTCCACCGGCGGTGTTTCCTGGTGCGAGGAGGTTGCCCTAGTGTAATGACTTTCTCAATATTCTTTGTAAGGATTTCCCAATTCGTCGATTCTTCCTGATTGATTTGTGCAATAATTCTTTCCTTGTGAAGTTTCAGATATTGGGGATCCGACCTAACTTTTTTGGGTGTAAATTTTTTATTTCTATGGGGTTGAAATTTTGTTTTTATTTGGAGGAGATAGTGATCCGAATCAAAGACGCCTTTGCGAGTTCTGACTTTTAAAATTTCCTTCACGTTGTTCTTGGAAATTGCGACATGATCAATTTGATATTCACGCTGCTTGAGACTGGGCGATCTCCAAGTAGTTAGCTTATGTGCATATATATATATATATATATATATATATATATATATATATATATATATATATATATATATAGAAATTCTCAATACCGAAATGAAATGCTGAAAAGAGACTTTTCCATTCAGAAACACTGAGCATAAATCAAAAGAGGTTAATGATGAAAGTAGTGCAAGTGCACCATTTGTTCCTACTATTCTTGAGCTTACTTTAGACCATATTTGTATTCATATTCAGTGCCTCAAATTTTTCATTAATATCAGGCACCTTGATGATCAAAACTGATGATTATGTGTATTTCAATTATTCAACTAGCTTTTCTCTACAAAGGCATCAAAATATTGAACAACAATCCAATAATCTCTAATGAGAATTGCTGAAAAATCTAGCTTTTTGATTTTTTTTTTTTTTAATTTTTTTATTTTTACATACAAAGGCTCACTCAACAGACAGTTCAAAACGGTCTTTAAAAGAGCACCTATTACAAATTTTAATAACCTATAAACTAAGTTGTATCTAATGTGTATATCTTATAAGTAGAAATTTTTCATAATTCTCATCGAAAAAAATTTTTCGATGCATTGAGTTAAATCTTTTCATCTACAAACAAAAGTAATAATTCTACTGAAAAAGATTAGATAAATTAATCATGAAGAGTAAGTCTATAAAAACTGATAATTATTCTATTATCGACTTTTAAATAATCACTCAAATGTCTCTTGTAATGAATCTAATTGTAAATGACTCTAAGTAATGAAATTCGGAGAGAAAATATCCAAGTTGGTCTCTATACTTATCAAGTTTAGCCTAGTGAAAGATCTATTGATGGGTGAATTCAACATATACTTCGTTTTGCTCTGCCCAACAACCAGTATTGTACGTTTTCTTACTACATGTGGAGAACATTTAAAGTTCATAAGGCTAATACATGCAGCAGAATCTATCAAGCCATTAAGCCAATCTCCCGAATTTCAAAATATTTTAATTTTATCGTTATTTTGTAAATCCACTCTGATAGATGAAATCTTTTCTGCAGACATACTTGTTCTATCGACTGTTAGAACCATAAAGTCCACTACGGTTTTTTTCCAGATAATAGACAAATTGTTCCGGGTAATCGACCATCAGAACACCGGATCAATACCGTCAGAAGTCATTATGGATTTTCTAGCAACCGTTACCAACACGAGGTAAGCACAACGAAGAATTTATTCAAAGTTTATTCAGATTCGTAGATATAAAGTGAAGGAAAATGAGCCATAATCTACCACCTGCTGCAGAGTCGTATGTAAATATTACAAGTACGTTATTTAACATCGATTCCTTGAATGTTATCTTTGTACGTAGTATGTAAGAGAAAATAAGTACCATTCAACGGATTGTTTATTGAACGGGTGTCTAGGAATGGGATGACGGAATTGATGTGTTGATAGCGCTTGGAATAATTTAGGTTCCGTCGTTTGGAATAGCGTTAAATAAATTCTTAAGTATAGTATAACAAAGTCAAACATTAATGGACATAACTGACAACAAAATGAAATTGACAATCAAAATAGATGGCTTGTTGAATGGTTTTATAAGAAAATACAATTTTGATTGAAATTTTACCGCATATCAAGACGAATAATCACCAGTTAACAAAAAAAATATTCACTCGTTTTGCTAGACTCGACCCGAATTATAATAATATATCTTTATTTAGCCTTCTGCTATATACATCAAAAAAAAAAAATTTCTATATTTACACAACAATACAACTATGCAAATACACATCAAGCAATCTCTTAAATACTTTTAAAGGGCTTTTAATACCATTGAAAAAGCGAATCCCATCATAAAATAAAGTCTTCTGCAAGTTAGAGGTTTTCACTAACGAAATATTAAAATTCTTATTTGACCCCAACCCATACCCATGAAAATTCGATCTTACCTCCAAATATGATTTCAAATAGCCAGGCTGACGATCATGTTCAATGTTATATACCAATATCAAATTCGCTCTTCTCATCAACTGCCTAACATCAAACAAATTCAGCCTGTCCAGCATATTCTTAATAAGAGTATACTTATCACAATTCAATATAACTACTTATACACTAGTATTTTTGTCCATTGAGATAATGAACGCGATAAACGCTTAAAAATCCCTATTTTTACCAATCTTCTTGCATTTCATTGAAGTGAGGGAGGATTTGCGAGTTATATCAATCTCACTTCCATCTACTCGTTAAAAATAAAGACAAACAATGAGCTCTACATGTGTCATGTAAAACTTGCAGATAGTTCAAGTTATCTGCTCTCATATTCGATAATTTTTTCAACATGTAACGATGATGCAACATAGTTTCCTTCTCATCTATACGATCAAATGCAAATAGTTACCTTCTCATCTATACCATCAAATACAAATCAACTGAAATAGTTACAAGAATGTAGGCCCTTGCATGTTACTTTAGACTTGCAGATAGTTCAAGTTCTCCGTTCTCAAATTCGATAATTTTTTCAACATGTAACGGTGGTGCAACATATTTTCCTTCTCATAGTTACCATCAAATACAAATAGTTTCCTTCTCATCTATGCCATCAAATACAAATCAGTTGAAATAGTTATAAGAATGTAGGCCCTTGCATTTTACTTTAGACATAAAAAGGAAAAAAGGTACCATTTCTTCCAAGAAATCATTCCGTTTCATTCCTATTCTAATATTATGTGCAATTTTCGAAATTGCTACACATTACTTAGTCCTTCTTCACAGTTTTCGACTGGCAATTCTTTCGTAATATTCTAGGCAACTATGAATATCTTGGTAATCGTCTCGGTTATTACAAGTGCAGGTTCAAAACTAGCAACAGGTGTTGTTGAAATATACAATTATAAAAGAAAAATTTTTGATTCAATTTACACTTATCATAAAATAGACCTGGAAATGATGAAATGGGTGGGGAAGCAGGGTAAAAATGATTCTAAGACATTCGCAAAGAAATATGAAACACACAAAAGATAAAGAAGTTATCTTTAAGAGTAAGATCAAAACACGAATGAATTGATAATCTTCTAATAATAGAAATAAAAATGTCAATAAAAGTTCTTGTGTTTGAATTTTAGCTTATATTCAATAATAATAGAAATACACAAAAAGAGGGAAAAACTGATTGTGATATCTTCCAGATTAAAGATCTTCCAAAATTTTTTCCAGAATGAAATAAACTACAATCATAAAATCCGTATAAAACAAGTAAGAAGAAGAACAAATAGCGTTTCGTCAATTCTGATTAATAATAATATAGGTACACCTACTGTGAAACTGATTTGAAAAGGATCAGGATATTTCCATTTTGGGTCCAGGAAGGAGAAAAGCTCATTTTATTCATTCATTAGGAATTTTGAATTTGATTTCAAATAAAGGCATGCATTTTTTCAAAATCGGCATTTGATAAAGTAGGAAAGAACTCTGGACACGTTTAAAAGAACCGAACTTGCCAGAAAAAGTTATAACAGTAATAATGACTACACAAGAAATAAACAAATGTAAGATGCAAATGATGGATGAAAAAAAAAGATTACAAGAATTCATTGAAATGAAAAAAGAATAGAATGAGAGAGTCTAAAGCTACTATTCTAGGTCTATTTGAATTACATTGTTAGATATAAAATATTCGAAATATTGAAGCGAACTGAGGTCATCTAGATACAGTAATATGGAAAACTAGAACAATTAGAATTAGCAATCATCCATATGTAGATGATACACTGCTGATGGAAAATTCAGAAAACGAAGTATGGAAGCTACTATAGGTATAGACTATGAAAACTGAAAACACTGGAATGGAAATAAATAGAAATGAGACCAAATTATGATAGTAAATTGAAGAAATGAAAAAACTAAAATAACAAAGATATTAAATGTGAAAACGAGACATTAAAAAAAATGTAGATATATGAATATTTAGGCACAATATTTGCAGAAAATATAGAAATAGGCGCTGATATTATAATTGAAGTAAATGAGGCAACAATATTGTATTTTGACACAATGAACAAAACGATTCTATTCATGAAGGAAGAGACATGGAATTTAAGAGGGATGCGCACAGCAAAATAACAGTCCCCTCAGACAAAGCAAATATGGAAAATAAAGGAAGTTAAACTGAAGCAGCTGTATTGTTACTGATACATCATGAGAACAAGTCGAGAAAGAATCACTAGAGAAATGAGGGATACATAAAAACTATTGGACGATGAGGAAGACTAAGAAGAAAATAGATCAAAAAGAAGAAATAGAGAAAAACATAGAAAAACAGTTGTGAAAAAGCAAACACTAACCATAATTTTAAGTATTAAAACAAAGCATCATTCGAATTGAAAAGGGAATTAATTCATTTTGTTGCAATAACAAAAATCAAATAACTATTCGTCAACAAATTCATATTCAGAGCAAGTAGTTTGAAACGTGCCACGTAAAGAGCAATTGAATTGTTCATTTCAGAAACCACCTAAGTGACAAAAATATATTATTGAGTTATAAATTTTTAAAAATTTATAACCCAAAAACTTGAAGAAAAAAACATTTTTTCAACAAAATAGATTATTCTAATAGCACTTTCTTGATTTGGTAAAAAAATATTCAAAGCGGACCAGACCTATATTCAAGCTGCAAAGCAGTTTTTTTTAGTTTTCCGAAAGTTGAGAAAAAAGGCGCACTAACGTGGTTTCTGAAATAAACGATTCAATTTCAATTCAAATTGAAACTTCAATCAATGCACATGCTTTCACTAATGAGGCCTAGCTTTGATTAAAAAAAAATCGATATGATTCGTTTAAAGAACTATAACAAGGAAGAGGCTTGAAAACATATTCGAATTGAAATCAACAATTTAGTGTGAAAGAATAAAAACTTACGCAATAATTGATAAAAAAATTTGAATTGAAATCCTGGATTTTGATGAAGCTAAAGTCACGATGAGAGCATGAATCAATCAATTTAATTTAGAGCTCATCAATAAACCACTGATGCTTTTTGAAAATCAACCTCAACCATTTTATTGGTTCTCATGAAGTGAACAAACAACTGATAGATTAGACAACAAAGAATAGTTTTGGAAACAAATTTGCTAGAGTATTTTTCACAATGATTATTGATAATGCCAAATCCGATCAGATTGAAATAAATACATTTTGTTGATACTCGTAAAAACAAGGAACGGTATTCTTTCAATTGATAAATAAAAACCTGTTTTTTGAAGCATTTATAATCAAAATATAAATCAACGCACCAAAAGAGAACAAGAAATAACACTCTCAGTTAAAATTAAATAAAAAATTACAGACCCAAGTACAAGTACAGCCATTCTCAAACATTTCCACTAAAATTAACCGAATTACTGATTAAAATTTCAGGCCACGAACCGGATTTGATAAGGGAAGTTTGGCAAGATTAGAACAAATATTCCGGCAAACAGTTGGGAATGAAAAAGAAATAAAGAAGGAGGATTTCAAGAAAATTGTGATTTCTAAAAATGTAAGTGTATTTTTCTTTTGAAAATATTTTCAGGTCTCTGTACAACTGCATAGATATGAAAGCAATGCTCAAAAATGATATTTTAATCTAGCAATCTAAGTAATTCACGAGGTTTGCGCGTCCTCCTGGATGTATACCAACCATGATTCGTGTTATTTTTATTGTTTGAAACAATGAGACATTAACTATGTATATTCTGCCAACGCTCTGAAATATGCAAAAAATTCTTCGAACTTGATGAAATTGTTTGACGTACGCAAGTACGAGGGGTATCCCAAAATTCCCTAGCCTTTGTTAAAATAAAACGCACATCAATATATACAGGTCATATACCTAAATACGTAATATAAGTTTATGAAATTAATATAATAGGAATTACTACGATATGAAACTAACGGTTGTTCTTTTTAGAGGTATAAACTTTAAGTTGGCATTACTGTTGAAGATGGCGACCGATTTAACAGCTGAGAAATGATTTATTCTCAGTTTGGTTGGGTAATTCATCGTGAATAGACTCACGCTTGAACAACACTTGCAAATAGTGCAATTGTATTTCGAAAATAATGATTCTGTGCGGAATACGTATCGCGCACTACGTCCATTTTATCGTCGGCAAAATCGTCTATCAGAGCAGTTAATTCGATTAAACATGGAACGTTTTCACACCAAGTTTACTCTTATTGATAACTCGCATCCCCAGAGACGCAGTACGGTGCGTACAGAAGAAGGTATTGCTACTGTACAGCGTAGCATTGAGAAGGACCCGAATGAGTCCATCCGCCATCGAGCAGAGGAATTGGATCTGTGCCCATCCACTTTATGGAAGATTTTGCGGAAGGATCTTGGTTTGCGTGCTTACAAAATCCAACACGTGCAAGAGTTGAAGCCAAACGACCATCAAGCAAGGCGCAGATTCGTCGAATGGTCCCAAAACGAGATTGCCGTTGTTGCCGATTTCCATAAGCGAATTTTGTTTAGCGATGAAGCGCACTTCTAGTTGAATGGCTACGTCAACAAACAAAACTGCCGCATTTGGAGTGAAGATAATACTCAAGTGTATGTCAAAACACCGTTACATCCAGAAAAACTGACTGTTTGGTGCGCTTTATGGGCTGGTGGATTCATTGGTCCGTACTTCTTCAAAAACGATGATGACCATAACGGTACAGTCAATGGTTATCGGTATAGAGCCATGATTACTAACTTTTTCATTCCTGAATTGAACAACTATGATGTCCAGGAGCTGTGGTTTCAACAAGACGGCGCAGCATGTCACACAGCTCGTGCCACAATCGATTTATTGAAAGACACGTTTGGTGACCGCCTAATTTCACGTTTTGGACCTTTGAATTGGCCTCCAAGATCTTGTGATTTAACACCCCTAGACTATTTTCTGTGGGACTATGTAGAGTCATTGGTCTATGCGGATAAGCCACAAACGCTTGACCATTTGGAAGACAATATTCGATGTGTTATTGCCGATATATGGCCACAAATTTCGGAAAAAGTCTTCGAAAATTAGACATCCAGATTAGACTACATCCGAGCCAGCCGTGGTGGTCATAATCATATTTATCATATAAATATGATTATCATATCATATTCAAAATGTAATGCCACAAGATTATCTTTCGAATAAAAAAAAATTCTTGTCAATCGTTGTTTTATTGCAATTGAAAGTTCTATGCCTCTAAAGAAAACACCCTACAGCACTTTACAACTAAAAACAGTTTTTCTTATTCTTCAGTGCTAATTACTAGATTCTATTTCATAAACATTAATGTGCATATATAGGAAATATTCAATTGACTTGTAATATCTTCAAATTATCTTATTGATAATTTGTTTAATGTTTCTAGCCATTTTTCAACGAACGAGTTTTTCAAATTTTTGACAAGGACAATTCAGGATCGATATCCCTAGAAGAGTTTCTGGATTCTATGCATCAATTTTCTGGACAAAGTACAGAGGATAAAATTAAATTTCTTTTCAAAGTATACGACTTGGATGGTGAGTTATTTCTGTTTTCCCAAAAAATTGTGTCTTGGTATAATCTGAAATTTTTTACGTATAACTCTCATTTCAATACTCTGTCAGTAAAAAAAAAAAGTTCTGCGTTCTTTTCATATTTTGAAATTTGAGAAATTTTCAAAACTGACTTTATTCCTAACGTATATATATCCAAAATATATATACGAAAATATCAATATCAATCCCCTTGTATGGAACTTATAATCCAAAAGCACCGTATAGTCATAACCTAAAAATAAGAATTGACAATCTATTTACATAAGTTGAGTTGAGATAGGGACTAAATCCACATCGAACATTGAATTCTTATATCTAATTATAGAAAAATCATATAATACAATTATTTAAATAATTATTTTTTAATTATTTCAGTTTGTAAGAGATCGTTGACTTCGATTTCATAGACACAGGTTTGGACACATATAACTAATTATCATTTTCATGGTTTCAAAACAACAATTTAATCCTACTTCGATTTTACTCTTTTTCTTTTTTAGTTATTTTCTCCAGCCTTCTCAATTTCGTTTTCATATTATTTTGTGATGTTTGTAATATGCTTGTGTTTTTGAAGTCCATACAATGATCTTCTTTGTTAGAGTGTTCTGCTACTGCAGAGCGTTCTGGATAATGGTTAATGTCACTATGATGTCCCTTTATTCGATTTGAAAATAGTTGTGAAGTCTGGCCTACATATTCTTTGTTGCAATCCTTGCATGGTATTTTGTAGATCACATTTGATCGATCTTCTATTTTTACAGTTTCTTTCAACTTTCAATAGTTCTTAACTTTCTTCAATATTTCAAACGTTAAAATGTTTGAAATATTTTTATAGTTTCTTTTCGCTTTTTTACTTTATAATGTTGAAGTTATTTTTTTAGTTCATCTGTTAAATAGTTTATGTTGGATAGAGAACAATACTTGTATGGTGCTTCTTCATTATTGCTGATTTGTTCGTTGTTTGTTACTATTTGAGTTAGTTCATTTTCTGTTGTTGTTCTTGTGCTGTAGAGGAGTTTGTTTATCATTTGCCATACTTATAAGTCCTATACAAGTCTGAAAAAGAACCCTTATATTTAAAATGCATAACGTTGGCGAAGTTTTAAGAAACGCCTTCAAAAACATCTGGGAACACTCCACTTGAAAAGCGAAATTGAGAAATACAGTCATTGTCGTCGCTTCCTTCGACTACCTAGCACGTAGAATGCAGTAATATTCCAACCCAATGCATTCGGGAACACTTGTACTTGTTTTCAAAATTCAAAAAACTAATGTACTTTCGGACAAAGTTCACAGTAATTGTAAGAAAAAACTTTTTATAGTGCCTTGCTATATAAACTGTTAATTTTAATACTATTTTAGCCCTGAAGAAGAAAATAAACATTTTCGAAAGCTTGGAAAATACTAAAAAGGTAACTGATTTTCCTGTCCTAGACTGCAATCCCAATTAAACACTGAAAATACATATCTACGGTCGTTAAACATTAAACTATATATATATATATATATATATATATATATATATATATATATATATATATATATATATATATATATAACATTCAAAATAAAATATATATATATTATATATAAAGAACAGTAATTTAGTCGTGTTAACCTCACCACGTGCGGACATGAATAATTGTATTAATATTTTTACAGTGAAAATTGAGAATTGAAATTACATTTCAAAAGTTTTGAACTCGACTGGGATTCGAACCCAGGTTCTTTGGGTTTACGCCCCACTGCTTTTATATATATATATATATATATATATATATATATATATATATATATATATATATATATATATATATAAGAAAATGAACACTAGAACATTCATTCGAAAAATTCAAGTTAACCAAATGAATGTTATAGTAGAGCTGGATATGTGAACGTGTACGATGTGATGTCTCCATTATCCTTCAAGGGATAAATGTTAGAGAAATATTGAAATCGATGCCACACCTGATGGAAGTGCGAGACATATGTTTCGTTCTGCAAGGAACTCGTCAGTCGCACCACGTCCATCAAAGTGAGGCAACGATTTGAATATTTCTCTAGCATTTATCCCTTGAAGGATAATGGAGACATCACATCGTACACGTTCACATATCTAGCTTTACTATAACATTCTTTTGGTTAATTTGAATTTTTCGAATGAATGTTCTAGTGTCCATTTTCTTAAATATTTCATTCAGTGCCATAAGCACAAAAAAACTTCATTTCCTTAAATTATCGCCGAATAGGCCCCTGAAATACGGGAACAATCGCGAGCGTACTACTAACTCAACCTCTTGACATTTGAAAATATCATATGATGATATTTGTCAAATAGACATTGCAATTTAGTAGATACCTACGGGTAAAGAAGATATGTGAAAGTTCAATGGTTGGTGTCTCTGTAATCTGAGAGTTGTTTACTGTACGATAGTTCACTTGGAGTCACAAGAAGATGCTTGGAGATTGAAATCGGTGCCTCACTTCGATGGGCGTGGTGCGACTGACGAGTTCTTTGGAGAACGAAACATATGTGTCGAACTTCCATCAGATGTGGCATCGATTTCAATATTTCTCTAAATCTTATCCTTTGAAGGATAATGGAGACATCACATCGTACACGTTCAGATATCTAGCTCTACTATAACATTCTTTTGTATTAACATTTTTATATATATAATTATTTATGAACGACGGAAATTAGCAAGATTATCAATGACATTCACAATTTATTATTTCTGTACATCAAACACACTTTATATATTCGAATCATTAAAAACACCTGACGCTGCAACGTAATGTTTACTACCAATATATTATTATGTGACTCAACCTATCTCCTATAAAATTTATTACGTACTAAGTACTGAATTGGAGTAATAAACTGTTTAAAATTTAGCATCGACATTTAATAATGAATAAATTCTGAAGTTATTGCTACACACTGTGAATCTTTTCTGATTCAATAAAAATAGGAATATTTCCCATATAATAACATTCAGTTTTATTAGGATATAAAATCTTTATGGCATAGAATGTTAACATAGGAAATTAGAGTACATCATATACATAATAATGAATGCGTCTTCTACAACCATTTCGGTTTATTAGGATATATGCATACTATGAATCCATTTTAACGAACGTGTTTAAAATAGTAGAAATATTTAGACCTCTGAAATAAATTACAATGAATTCTAATTGAATTTATCTGAGTATTACTTGGAATGATAAATAATACTTTCTCAAAGATATTTGATGAATTAATAATAGTAGAGAACGTCTACTACTTCTACACCTTATGTTTTGAAACATGGAAATAAAAAAAAATTGAAAATCTCAAGTAACCCCTTACATATAAGAATATCAAATAAGAAAATTGCATTTCACACTCGACCTTCTAACATCATTGAAAGAAACTATATATAAATACTTTCGAAATGATCTTTGCCGCGATTGCAGGATGTTAAGTGAATAATATAAAATCAAAATACATATTAAACTGGTATTTGAAAACATTAGCTATGAAAAATTTCAACAGCTTTTCTCAATTATGTTCAAAGGCAAGAAAATATTTATTCTTCAAATTTTCTTGTACAAAATTTCATATCCTCCCATTTCAAATTTCATTTTTACGAAATTCAAATTGTATCATTGATATTCATCACTTTATTTCAAGACAACTGTGTATTCATCTGGATAGAAAATAACAGTCTGTGTTATTTCAGAATATACCTAATCTATCCATGTGACAAAATTCATTTGTATGAATTCAGGATTCAGTCATATTAATTCGAATATTTATGTTATTTGAGATGAAATTATACAGAATAATGATGAATTTCCTATAAATGATCCCATTCATAAGTTTCATGTTTCGTATTTCCCTATCAAGCAAAGAAATCAATTATAGGTTCAAATGATAGGCTAAAACTTTTACTATGTACCCATGTTGAAAATTTTTTCTTTATTTTTTGTGAACTCTTCGTTAAGAGGTTTCGAATGTTTGTGTCATATTACGAAAGAATACATTCAATCACCAAAGTCAAAATATCTTCCATATAGGTAGAGGACTATCAACAAAAAAACATATAAATTATGATTACATCGAAATTTTGATCGTTTTCTCGTTGAAGAACTAGTTTTTTCATTAGATCACTAATGAAACTTTTTAAATAATTTGCTGGAATACACTTAAGCTCTTCATCTTCTATTATGACAGGAAATCTAGTTCTTTCAGTTCAAACACGGTCATCTAAAATCGCTGTAACTTAGTATTCTCATGAATAGAGAGAGCCATATCCGGAGAGTTCAGTCATCTTTGCCATTTTAGATATTCATTTATAAGAGCATAATAAAATTGAAGTTAATACTCAACTACTTTAGGCTCATAGCAAAAGCAACACATCAACTAATAAACAACTGTGGCACAGCCAGGAACATATAAAGAACCTCTGAAATATTATGACTACTCAATATATCCTTAAAATAACTCCGATGTTTTGACAACTTTTTTGTCTTAACTTTGGCAGAATTCTGTCTGTGTTTCATTGTTCTGTGTTCAATAATACACATATTTAACAATTTCTGTGCCATTTTAAGAGCACATTATCACAAGAAAAAGCCAATTTTCAACAGACATCAACTAACTGTGGCACAGCCAAGAACATATAAAGAACCTCCGAAACATCATGACTACTCAATATATCTTCAAAATAACGCCGATGTTTTGACAAACTATTTTCCCTTAACTTTCACAGAATTCTGTCTGTGTTTAATTGTTCAGTGTCCAAGAAGACACATATCTACAAACTTTTTTCCCTTAACTTTAACAGAATTCTGTCTATGTTTAATTGTTCAGTGTTCGAGAAGGCACATATCTAACAATTTCTCTGCCTTTTTAAGAGCACAGTATTACAAGAAAAAGCCAATTTTTAACCGACATCAATTAACTGTGGCACAGCCAAGAATATAAGTATAAAGAACCTGCGAAATATCATGACTACTCAATATATCCTTAAAATACCTACGATGTTTTGACAAACTTTTTTCCCTGAACTTTAACAGAATTCTGTCTGCGTTTAATTGTTCAGTGTCTAAGAACACACATATCTAAAAATTTCTTTGCCTTTTGAAGAGCACAGTATTACAAGAAAGAGCCAATTTTTAACCGACATCAATTAACTGTGGCACAGCCAAGAATATAAGTATAAATAACCTGCGAAATATCATGACTACTCAATATATCCTTAAAATACCTACGATGTTTTGACAAACTATTTTGCCTTAACTTTTACAGAATTCTGTCTATGTTTAATTGTTCAGTGTTCGAGAAGACAAATGTCTAACAATTTCTTTGCCTTTTTAAGAGCACATTATTACAAGAAAAAGCCAATTTTTAACCGACATCAATTAACTGTGGCACAGCCAAGAATATAAGTATAGAGAACCTGCGAAATATCATGACTACTCAATATATCCTTGAAATACCTACGTTGTTTTGACAACCCTTTTTCCCCTCAACTTTTACAGAATTCTGTCTGTACCTCCGATGTTTCGACAAACTATTTTCCCTTAACCTTGACATAATGCTGTCTGTGTTCAATTGTTCAGTGTTCAAGAAGACACATATCCAACAAATTCCATGGACGATGAATCTACTTTGTGATAGTTCACATTTAAATGAGAGGTAATAATAAAAACTTGTCTAAAAACCACTGACTGAACAATTCTTTATTCGACATTCTTGATAATGCTGTAAAAGGCGAAACTAGTCGAATAAAGAATTGTTCAGTCAGTGATTTTTAGAAAAGTTTTTATTATTACCTCTCATTTACATATCTAACAAATTCTGTGCCATTTTAAGAGCACACTACTACAAGAATAAGCTAATTTTGTCAAAATTTCATCATGTTAAATGGACAGGAATTCCCTAAACTCACAGTACCTATATAGCGAAGGATTCTTTTCAAATCACACATATATGTATGCGCGCAAGCTCGTAGATATATTTTCATGAATGTATTTGTTTGAGGTGACGGATTGATACAACACAGAGAACTGCAACATGTGATGCGGGCATGCATGGTTGAAAATGGTATGCAATTTAGCGAAGAACAAATTGACGACCTGACACACGCCATGTTCGAGGATGCCGATACAGACAACAGGGGTGCCATAACATACGAGGCTCTCAAGAGCCAACTTGAGAAACATGGTGGTCTACTGGAGAATTTATCTATAAGGTATCTTTCAAAATTGTCCAATAAAGACGTATATTATATTATATAAATATTTGGAATATATACATAAATATATATGATAGATGCATATTTGATAGACGTTATTCGGCCTGCAAAGAATTTCAATTTAAAACCGGTAAAAATTTTGCAACAAATTGCAATTTTCTCAACTACGAAAAATATAAGCTTAATTCATTGACAGTATTAAAGTCTCAGAAACGAAATATTAATTGTAAATTGGACTCTGTAATCTTCTAGATGTCACAGGGCCAGTTCTAGCTCATTCATGTGCTTTTAAAGTATATTAAGTATTCTTTTTCGCTATCAGAAAACCTCTGGAAAGCTGATGGTAAGAACTTGAAAAATTCATTCCTTTCTATTAATTATTCTATTTCTCATATTTTCCTCTTTGTTTTCCAATGCGAAAAACGTTCACCATTATTGTGAACTTCTACTGGCTCTTAAATTCATTGCAAATTCTGAAACAAACTATGATAAAATGAAACTTAATTAGTAAAAATGATCAGATTAAGTTGAAGAATGAAAAAATTGATGATCAATGTCGTGGGGGCTGAAAAAGATAAATAAAATAGGAATAAATATAATATGTTTTCACTTGAGAAATGTTACATTAGAGATATATTACTAACCGACGTCATGTGAGTTCGTTTTCTGATCCAAACGTCCGTCGTTTTGTATTCTCTATAATCTATAAGGACATTGAGTTTTAATATTTTTTCATTCTTTTAGTTTAATCCAATTAATTTTACCATTTAACTTTCATTCATTCATAATTATGTAAACATTCATAATTATGATAAACAAATTTGTTTCAGAATTTGAAGTTGTAATTATGGGCCAGGGAAGTCCTTCAAAAAAAATTTTGATTGCCCAACACTTTCAAACAAACATAGATATGTTTTATTCAAATAAAATTAGTTTTCAATTTTTTCCTCTGATATATATATATATATATATATATATATATATATATATATATATATATATATAAAAAGGCTATACAGCTGAAATTTACATTATTTATCGTTTTCAACCTTTCAATGTTTTTAATAAGTAGAAATTATTCATTTGAAAGTTTCAACGTTAATGAAAAATGACAATAAAATTGATAAATTGATAAAATTTGATAACTGTTGCTCTCACATATTACTGAGGAGAAAGATCTTTAAGAAGATTGTTACAAAATTATTTTTGATAGCATTTGAGTGCCCTCATCAGAATATATAAACTAAACTTGAATATGTATGGACACCATATCAGTCATACTGATAACTATTAATGGGTGATTTTTTAAGCGTAGTTTTTTTTAAATCAAATTAAACAATCAATTTGCATCATATATTCAAAATTTTTATTGCAATTGATAACTTGGCCTTTGCCATTGACATTTTGAAAATAACTTTATGTAAATTTTGTCCGTATCAAATGGTCCATTCGAAAGGTTCACTTTTGCGTCACTTTTTCGAACATTTCGGCCTGTATCCGACGAATTACGCGTGTTATGTTATCCAGCAAGGATTCAATCGTGTTCGGCTTGTCCACATACACTAACGACTTTACATAACCCCACAAGAAATAAACCATAGGCGTCAAATCGCATGATCTTGGCGGCCAATTCACAGGGCCATTTCGAGAGATAAGCTGGTCACCAAATTCATTCCTCAACATGTCCATTGTTTCACGAGGTGTATGGCATGGCTCGATATCGTTCGCCGTTGACGGTAACGTTTCTTCCACGGTCGTTTTTCAAGAAAAATGGACCGATGATGCCACCAGCCCATAAACCACACCAAACTGTCGTTTTTTCGGATTGGATCGGTAATTCTTATATGGCATGTGGCTGTTCATCACTCCATATACGACAGTTTTGTTCATTTACATATACGTTAAGCGAAAAATGAGCTTCATCGCTGAACACAATTCGATAAAACAGCAGATTTTCATTAAGCTGTTCTAATGGTCCATTCACCAAAAATTAAACGTTGTGGTAGGTCATTCGGCTTCAATTCTCACAGAAGTTGAACTTCATAGTGAACTTTACTGTTTCGCAGTCACTTTCACCCAACTAACTCGAGCGGTTTTGTTTCCTGTCTCCTGTGTATTCACATTACTATGTAAGTCACTATTACGAACATACCAAAGGAGATCTGCAATATTTCTCAGTACATTGTTTTGAAAATTAAATTTATGCTATTGAAAACTTACACTATTGCGATATATTCCTTTGGTACCCTTCTAATTGTATGCCGTAGGACCACACAGGCTTAAGGATTTTCTTATGAAGCAAAAGCCAATACACTATTTATCAGCCAATACATTCCTCTGTATTTCAGTACTACTTCTGTTCTTTTTTTTTAATGTTCGTTTTTCTTACCTTCCCATCGAAACTTGGCGTTTAGTGTTCCGCGAATATTTTGCTATACTTAAGTTTGATACCAGTTTATTCTTGGCCTGTATTTGTATTTGGTGTCATTTTTCACTTGTAAAGTTCACATGTACAGATTTACTTTCATTTAGTGTTATTGTCCATTCTTAATCTATTTAATATTTGTGTTAATTACCTCTGGATCGTTTCAAACGGTTCTTCGGTGTTTCTCCCACTGCTAATGTAGCGATATCATCCGCAAAAGTGGCAATGATTTTTTTTTGAAGCACTGAAATATCAGACGTGTATAGCAGATGGTCCCTGAAGCTATACACGCTACCCTGAAGAACACTAGCGTTGATCAGCGTTAGTTTCAGCTAGCAATAGGCTTATTCTTGTTTCAATCTGTGATATCTGTCAGGAATGCGAGATTGTAGTTTTTGCAAGAACTTCTTTAGTAGGTATAATTATAATTTGTATTTCAAACCTTCGTGGTATACTTTAGTATTAGTATCAGGAATTAGCACAGCAAAAAGAATATTCTCATAGTGTTCAAAATTTTAAGCAATGTCGGAAAATGTTTGAAAACGCTAGCTTCAGAAATAATACACCATGGAACTAAAGTTGTTTGAATACATTACTTCGTTATATAATAAGTTCGAAATACTACAAATTTTATTTAATTTCTGTATATCTCCTTCTCAGAATCATCCTCAAAATTCTCATCTCTTCTCAGTAGCATTTTTGTCGTATTCATCAAAATTTGGAAATTTTCCAGTTTTTAGACTCTGAAGCTATCGAAATTCAGATTCTCGAATACCTCAATAAATGTAAGATATAAACTTCCTCTAGACAACTTCATATAGTCCTGAAAAATTGTGAAATTAAAAAGATTCAGGTAATTGCAATCTTCCACATTATTTCGCTTTTCACAGTAACAAACTCTTCTCAAAACTAAATACACACTTCGTAATTAATACATTCTCATTAATTATATAAAATTACGTAATAACACATAATTACCGTTTTGGAGTCCATAATGATTGTTGAAGGTTTGTCTTGAAGCAGAGTTGAAGCTGGCATCTTTGCTGACTGAATGTTGAAATTCTTCTACAATTATCAGTTATTTTCATGAAAAATTTGAACTAATTGATGCGAGAAAGAAAAATTGAAGGATTTATAGAATGTTGTATGGGAGCTCTTATATAATTGAGTCGTGAATCATTGAAATATCTTTAGTTATTTCAATGTCGGCCTTCTTGTATTAGTTCTGACACGAACCTCAGACATATGAAATTCTAGCATTGAAGTTATTTAAAAAAAACTTGGTGTGCGTGTTCATGGAAATTTTTTAAATTTTCAAGTCCTCATGTCATAAAATATGAAGTTCAATCATTTACCGTAGACGAAATTGAGAAATTCTCTACGAAACCGGTTATTAAAGAAGAACTAGAAACTAGTACTGTCAAGTAAACAGTTCTTACAATGATCAATGATAATTCATCATGCAGCCATTTTCATTCATTGAACATTTCAAATTTTATAAAGTGTGAGCTAATATAATATAATATAAGTTTCAGTTAGTTTTTAGTGGCGTGTGTTTAAATTATCAAGTAGATTCTTCCTTAATATTCCTGTGATTATAATTAACTTCAGAAAAACAAATTTAATGGTGTTAAATCACGCGATCTAGGGGATCAATTCTGATCTCCGAAACTAGAGAGTACACGAGCTAGAAAAGTCTCATGCAGTCATTGAAGTGTTTCACCGGTGTTATGTAGTATGATCAAAATAGACATTTGAAATGACAAAAAAGCCAAATATTGGTGGACAGCTAAACAAATAAAGTTTTAAAATGAGAGGTAATAATAAAAACTTGTCTAAAAATCACTGACTGAACAATTCTTTATTCGACTAGTTTCGCCTTTTACAGCATTATCAAGGAGTTTTATTTTTTACATCATTATTAAGGAGCATTATCAAAGTTTTGAAAGTCCCCATCGGTGCTATGTATGCTACAAAAGTTGTTCAGGGTCAAAGGTCAAAATTTGAGGTTCTTTAGATTTTTCTCAAAAATGGTAGATTTTCGCAAATTAACCTCAAATCAGAGTTGTAGGCCTTCAAATTCTCTACAAAAATCATTCTCACAATTTTTTTTCTCTAAGAGTTACCATTCGTGAGATTCACATTATACATGATATACACACATGTCCACGCCACCTGTGTGATAGTGTACTCGGCGCGTTGTTTTTTTACCGTGGTTTCCTCTGTTTCGATTTTTTTAGATATATTTATCAGATTCATACTCTTGAAAGTCTACTTCAACCGTCATGTCTTCTTCGATTTCTCCTTCTTCCTCTTCCTCTTGGTGGATATTCATAAATTGCTCTAATGCGACTGAGTCATTAGTCTCTTCATTAAAATCACAGGAATCTTCTTCTATTATACTCAACTGGACATTTGAGCAAGACTGACCTTGGCAATTGGTACACGCTGGAGAACACAGTAACCTGACTTTTTTACAGCCACATTTGGCACTACAACATGTTTTGCAATTGCAAAAAAATAGTGTTGAGGAGTTTTTCTGGAGCAGGTGGGATTAAAGTTTTAATCGGTTCCAGAATATTATCTATCAATGTCCAACCTCAGTCTTATGGATTTATTTGATCACCTAGTCATGTTTGAACTTGATAGTATACTCGATACAAGTGTTGAATAGCAGATGCCGATGTTGGAGCAAGACATGATAGTTGTACTTGTTTCTTGATTCGCGTATTTTTTTTTCTGGTCTATGGAAAGTGTCCGATACTTAAGGTTAGGTTAGGTTAGGTTAGGTCTGACAAAAGTTCTGATCTTTGGAAAGTGTCTAACACTTAAGGTTAGATTAGGTTAGGTTAGGTTAGGTTAGGTCTGACAAAAGTTCTGGTCTATGGAAAGTGTCTGACACTTAAGGTTAGGTTAGGTTAGGTCTGACAAAAGTTCTGGTCTATGGAAAGTATCTGACACTTAAGGTTAGTTTAGGTTAGGTCTGACAAAAGTTCTCGTCTATGGAAAGTGTCTGACACTTAAGGTTAGGTTAGGTTAGGTCTGACAAAAGTTCTGATCTATGGAATGTGTCTGACACTTAAGGTTACCACTCCATAAAAATATTCTACAAAACAAATATAAAAATCAGCCATGTGAATTCAAGTTAAGTTGCTCTTATTTTCAATTAATTTCTCACCTGGCACCTGCTAGAAGTCACAAGGTGATCTCCACGTGCAGGTATTCAAATCGCATGAGACGCTACTGAGAACCTAAGGTTTCATCTATAAAGTGAAAATGTTATATATCAGATCTAACTCTTTCACAAAAACTACTCAATATACAAAGCCTAATATTTCTCTCTTTCTCAGTATCGACCGTTGGTTAGTTCCTCCAAAGCCACCTTCGCCTCCACCATCGTTCTTGAAGAAAGTTTTATCGATGAGACCGTACCAGTTCAGCATACCATATATGAAAAATAATCAAGTGTATTTGATATTTCTAGCCTTGTTTGTTATAGTGAACGCTGCCCTCTTCATATCAAGATCATATCAATATAGGAAATCGAACTGGTTCACGATATTCGCAAGGGCCTGCGGTAAGTGATATTTCAAATTTCTTCTTCAGAATCTTTCGATAATCTAATGAATTTTGGAAATAAAAACTTTGTTTCTATTATGTATTGAACATCTGATGAATATTGAATTATCCCTACTCTAATGTAAAAGGATCTGTAGTGCTTTGAAATCTAAGCAATACACCTATCAAACTAATTCGCGAAAATTGAAATGACTAATTATTGTGTGTATTTCGTCACTACTTTTCATTGTCATTACGCTTTCATGAAGCACCATTCCATCAACCGGAATACCACCGGTAAAGCACCATTTCATCCACCCATACAAAATAGTCCAGTGGATTCAAATCTGAAAATCGAACAGGCCATAAGGAAGGTCAAGAATCTCAGAATGATTCTCCTAAAATCACACGATCTACTAGTTTAGAACATAGAAGGGAACCTTTATACATATAACACATTTTGTTTGTCACTTGTTTATTCTAAAAACTAGTGTAGCGTGTTTTGCATAAAGTTGAAATGCTCCATTTCGAGAATTCCGCTTGTAGATCTGGTAGTTCAAGTAAAGATAATAATAATAATATTTATTGAATCCAACAATCTATCCATACAAAAACAAAGATAGAAATTGAAGCAGGTCAAGTCAAAAATAAACATATCACAAAAGAAAGGGACTACCCACGACAGTATCCTATGAACTCTTTTACATTATAAGGTTCACACTCCAGCAGCAGTGTATGGACCCCTCTCCTGAAAGCCATAGGGTTGTTAATTTTTCTCATATTGGGAGGAAGATGATTAAACAGTTTAATGGTCATATATTCTGGCCCTTTTTCTCGCAAAGTTGTATTATGCCTTGTATAGAAATATGGCTGAACTTGTCGAGAGTTATTATTCCTGTATACGAAGAAATAATGTTTATGCCTAAAAATGAAAACAAGAAGCCGAAAAATATACAGCCCGTAGACCGTCAGAAAATTGTTCTTCCTAAAAAAACCTCGACAGGAGTCTCTATACCCCATTTTGAGAATCGTTCTTAGCGCTCACTTCTGAGCTAAAAAATGGTAGCCAAATTACTGGATTCGCCCCAAAAGATGATGTCATATGACATAAGTGATTCAAAATTAGAATAGTAAAGCACCTTCATAACTTCAAAGTGCACTTGAGTTCTCAACGCAAAAAATTAATATGTGACTGAATTAAGTGTCCGACACAGTTGTTCAATGTGTAGGTTCCACCTCAGATGCTGATCAAGAAAAACCCCCAAAAACTTCATCGAGCTCGCCACAGTACTACTGCCAGAGCAGATTCCAGTGGGGAAAACCGCAGTCGAGTTACTCGTTGAGAAAAACACACACATGCAAACTCACAACAAGTCCACTACCCTCACACCAGCGAATCATCTCCCCAATACCTCCCCTGCAGCGTCGATTGCAGAGTCTATATTAGATTCCCTTATCAGAAGATTATGTATCGTCTGCATACTTAAGAGGCCTTGAGACCTCATTTGAGCAAAGAGTAGTAAGTGAATCAACGTAAACCACAAACGAAAGAGAACCAAGGATGCTACCCTGAGGCACACCAGTACTAATTGTCACAATTATGCAGTTATATGTGCTAACCAAAACAACTTTTCAAAAGAACCATCAAAAGGCTTAGTAATCCTTACTAATTATGCATGTCCATGAATCGTCCATGTGTCTATCAAGGGTGACTGAATATTGTGCAGTGAATCGACTCCTCTGAATCAGCATGAAAAGGATTCGACACTCTCTTCTTCGTTTAGCAGCATAAATGATGAGAGTCCATTAGTGAGAGCGCATAACAAAAAGGCATCCAAAACCATAACCTCCATAACAAAGCCCTAAGCGTGAAGTGGGGTTACAAACCGCCAAAATCAACAGTCACTCAAAAAATTAATAGAAAACAAGTTGGTCTTTTGTTTGGAATCTTGGTGTGAGAAAATTGCACTACGGTTGTGTTTTTCAGTATTTTGTCCAACTTCCACTACCTATAAATTGAATATCGAATTCTGAAACAAACTGTGAAAACAAACTATGATTAAATGAAAACTAAATGGTAAAATTATTCGGATTAAATTGAAAAAATGAAAAAGATTAATAATTTATTAATATCCTGAGGGTTGGAACATAAATATAAAATTAATTAATATGAAATAAAATTCATAAATTCTTACCGTCGATGAACAGACAGAGGTTGAATCAGAAATCGAATTCACACGACATTTCGGTTAGAAATGTATCTCTAACCGTTCTCAAGTGAAAACTGATCATCCGAGATAGAGAATGCCTTCATATACCTAATTGGTTCTTGATGTCATGCGATGCTTCTCCATGATTATATGTGACTCATGCGCGTCATGATTGGTCGCCAGGTCTTGGATACTTCTACATTTGGTTCTACATTGTTCGGCTGGATGAACAACGCTTCTTTAAACTTCCGTTTCTTTACAACAAACTTCTTTTCAACAAACAACGTTGAGTTTGTTAGTAACGCAAAATATAATTATCAAATCTATGAAAGATATATCAAGGCGCACCTCATGCCCAGAGTTTTTCAGTTATACATCATTCCGTGATAAATTCCACATTCTAATTCTATTTCTAGTCAAAATTACTCGTTATATCAGAAAACTGTCTCTATTATTTCGAAAAAAAGCACAATCCATGATATATTGCGTTAAATGTGCGGAGAAAATATTGGTTAATGTTATTATGTTAATCATTTACGACAAAGTATGAAAGCTATTGGTAATATCTCCTCTTCAATAAAATGACGTTATAACATCCAAAAGATACTTGAAGATACTTAAATATATTAATTTTTAGGACAGTGCCTGAACTTCGACTGTATGTTTATTTTGGTACTGATGCTAAGACAATGTATTACGTTCTTGAGAACTAGAGGATTTAGTTCAATTTTACCTCTTGATCAGCATATATACTTCCATAAAGTTACTGGAATTCTTATATTCGCCTTGAGCTTTTTACATACCATCATGCATGTCTGCAACTTCAGTAAGTATTCTATAATATAATAATATTTAGCTTTTGAGAATTTAATATTATTCAATTTCTTTTGGTTATTTCAAAAAATTTTTATTACTAGAACTTATTGTAAGGGTTTGAATTCCTGTGAAGTAAAGATGTAAACAGTTGAATTTAGTTATTTAGAAATTGAATTATTGTATTTTGGGTATAGAATGATCAGTACAAAACGAAAAATAGCCTCAATTTTCAACTTAAAACCCCAGCTCAGACATCATAGCAGGAGAGCTAATGAACCCTCCGGGTAATAGTATGTCTGTAAGCCTAAAAATTCCTATAGTGATGAGACATAGCTCTACCGTAACTAAGTACGGTAATCATCTCCTGACACTCAACAGCCCAGCACGTTATCAACTCCTATATTTTCGAAAGTATAGGAGAAAGCTGAAAAAAAACTTGTTGCGGTCAGTTTGAAATTTCCATTCGATTTAGTTTGTTCATTAAGAAGTTTAATAAAAAAAATTGACAGGCGATTTCGATGAGCACAAGTACCTGCCAGGCGAGCCGAAAGGCGTGATTGAAAGGTATATCCATCAAAATGAACATTATTCTGTACATGTGAAATTTAAATATGTATTTGTTCGTCTGAGCGATTCAAAGAAGGTAGGTACAATGGCAGATGGTTCTAGCTTGCATAACTCTTTGACAGGGAGACGAAAGTTTATATGCCAATATCACTGATGCATATTACATTATGTAAAATTAAGAATTATGAACAAAATAGATTTCTATTGAATTAAATCAAACACTTGTCTCAATGTTTCACGATTATATTTAACAATATCAAATAGACAACATGTTTCGAGCGTGAGCTCATCTTCAACACTCAGTCTTTTCAGCCTTGCAGACATACCGTTACCCGAAGGGTTAACTAGCTCTTCGACTATTATAAAACTAAAAGCTACGCCCCTCATGACGTTATTTCGAATTTGATACATCGAATATAATCGTGCTATCTGATTATCAAATTATATAGGTACATCAACTAATATGATGCACCAAATTCATTCCAACTCAATCTGAAGAACTATAATTAGTTTTTCGAAATCAAGAAAAAATTTTATGAAATATAACTTGAATCATTTCTAAAATTCAAATTTATTTGTCTTTTATTTCAGCCATAGTGGTAGTAAACGACCCTATCATCAATTATAATAATTATACCACCAGTGAATGGTTATTTACATCCAAACCAGGATTGTTTGGGTTAATAGGTGGTTGGGCTAATCCCACAGGAGTTCTTCTATTTTTCATTTTACTATTGATGGTGTTTTGCTCCCAAGCATTCGTTAGACGTGGTGGATGTTTTGAGGTAATATTTATAAGTAGAGCTTTAAAAGAGAAAATAATATATCATCGAGAGTCTCGTTAATTTCAAAGTCACGGGGTTTCCTGATTAGTTTCCTGGGACTAGTTTAACCAAGTGCTTAGTGGGAAAATAACTTTCAAACTCTTTTTCCATCACTAAAATATTTTCGAGTTTTTCATTTCTTATTGTAAAATCTCATTTCCTAGAAGTAGGTTTAGCTTCAAATAATCTGATACCAGTCGAAATATGATGGAAATTTCACATTTCTCCCGTTGTGCAAAAAAGAACAATTCTTGTGTGCCGATTTTCTATATTCTCTTCCATCAATAACTCTAGTTAGCCATCTCCAGTGGAGCCGACGTTTGGAAAATATTGGGGAGGCCCAATATATGCCTCGAAAACATCCTCGATGAATTGACACTCGTGAAAACTCAACAAGCCTCACACATTTTCCTAGTTTGAAGAACAAAACAAGACATAAACAACACGGTATCTTCGTACAAACTATTCTAATTTGCAGTCATAATCATGCTTATAGACTTTTACAGAGCATCGAATAAGACTGTAACAACTGAAATATTCTTAAGAAAACCTAAACTATTATCAAAGGATCGATACATAAAATATTTCTGTCCACAACGATAGCATTTTGATAAACAAGTAAGTGAAATAGCTAAATGGCCGTTCTCCTGTTGTCTTGATTGGAAGGATTTGGAAAAGCCTAACGCACTTCACTACTTTCATCATTCTCCATTTCATCAACTGCAGGCTCTTCTACTGCAGAGACTTTCTTATATCAAGCAGGTCTTCAGGAGCAGTTGTTTTCTTTAGCGATATCGGCTAACATACTCAAGTGTTTCACTTTTTAATTTATTTTTGTAACTTTGATGTTTCAAACATGTTAGTTAGCTATGTTAATAGCAAACGATGTTAATAATGCTTCAAAAGTGAGCTGGTTTTGTCGTTGCCATAGTTCTTTCGAACTATGACACATAGAATTGAATTCAGAAGAAGAATCGATTCAACATCGATTCAGAAGAAGCGAAGGATCGACAACTCGTGAAGGGTTTCTTCAAATTTTCACTAAAAAATTCCTAAAATGTTTATAGCTATCACGCCTTCAACTGCAAATACAAATCAAGCCTTTCATATTTCCTCCAGATCAACATCATGAAGATGAAGGCAACGATTTTTACCATTGATATCCTCTACTTGGTTCATTGTATGGCAATACAAATGTAAAACGAAATAATTCTCGAATTCTAACATTGACTTGATCTATCTGTACTACTAGATCTGTCTACTCTACTAGATCTGGCTACTCGTTCTGTAGCCTGCCTGTATTTTCTTCTCAACAGAAAATGTTTCGGAAAACTGTAAAGTTTTTCAATATTATAAAGATACTAAAACCTGGCAATGCCCATCCAGAAGAGCGAAGGAGTCGTAGAGCATATTTTAGAATTCATAATATCCACAAATAATTTTAGGGGCTGGGCCCACAAACTTTTGAGGGAACTCAGGCTCCACGAAGTCGGCGCCTGAGCATCTCTCGTCCAATTTTATAACTATGTATACTGAGCACAATATAAAAAAGACGCACATGCTACTGTGTACAGCAGGAAATGAATTTGCATAGCTTCAAACTACCGCTTTGGCGTATTCAGGAAATATTTTAGGGGTTTTTGCATGATATTCATTATTAAATTGTATTAGAATTAAATTATATTGAAATTGTTCTCAGATATTCTATTGGACTCATTTGATGTACGTACCATTTTGGGTGCTGCTCATTCTTCACGGTCCGAATTTTTGGATATGGTTCCTAATTCCCGGAGTGTTTTACCTTATCGAAAGATTACGGAGATTTTATTGGATGAAATTTTGTCCTGATAGAGGCAAAACATACATCAGCTCGGGTCTTCTTTTACCCTCTAAAGTAACCCATTTAGTCATAAAAAGACCGTTACATTTTCATTTTCATGCCGGAGATTATGTGTTTGTTAATATTCCGGTCATAGCAAAATACGAGTGGCACCCATTTACTCTGAGCAGTGCTCCAGAACAGGAAGGTGAGCTTTTTGGAGCATATTTCTCTCAACGATCTTTTTAAATATCTCTCATACTTCAGAATATATGTGGCTTCATATAAGAGGAGTTGGAGAATGGACCAACCGCCTCTACGAATATTTTGAAAAAGAACAAGAAAAGCTTCACAACGGAGATGTCCAAGCGGTACCAATTTCTTCCAAAAAACGGGCGTCAAATGCCTCTGTGAATAACAACAACCAGAACCCTATCAAGAAGATCCAAGCGCAAATCACAAGGACACTCTCAAACAGTAAGCGCAAAGTACCAGATGTCCAACTAGTAGGATTCTCCAATGATGGATTCCAAGAAATTGATCTCAGGGATCATGGAAAAAATAATGAAATGGCGTCATCGGCTCCTTGCAGTAGCGCAGGTAAATCGACGTCTCTTCTAATTTTTTCAAATATAGTGAAAAAATTGTTTTAGATTTAACTGCAGGTCGACCAAGAAAGCTTACACCCGAGAAGAAGCTACAGAGGCTCCTCTTGGCTAGCAAAGTACCACTGGAAAAATCTTTGTCGTTACCGGATATGCAAAATAAAGCGAAAAATAAGGAAAGGTTACAGGCGTGAGTGTTATCCTTCATTTATAATTTCGTTTCTGACACTGTAGCGTCACATATATGTATTAGTTCCCTCTTCTCTGTAATAACTTCTTTGGTCTGGGTACTTTCTCTTCAGCGTTGAGATCCTCCACCTCTAAAAACTATCAGCTTCGATAGTCAAGTCTTCAATGACTTCAGGAATTTGGGGAACTCTTTTATATATCTTCTTTCTGAAACATTAAAATGAGAGTCGACGGTTGTCGCGAAGTTCAACTGTCTTATCTTCGAAATACTGCAAATCAATGGCCTTATAGCTACGATAGACTTTATTATGTTGAACATACTGACCAGAATTTCATTCGTTTCGATGATAATATATTAGAAAATGGTATATTCTATTAGCTGTTAAGAAACTCAGTACAAAAAATACAGCTGGTCCAGATGGAATACCTAGTTTCATTGTAAAAGATTGCTTTCGTGCTTTCTCCTCACCTTTAGGTCATATTTTCAAATCAATTATCAAAACAAAAATACTTCCGAAAATCTGGAAAACTGCAAAAATTGTATCTGCACTGAAAAAAGTTGATGCAGAAATTATGCGATATTATTGACCTATATCTTTCTTTATTAATAATCTTTATTAATATTCTTTCCAACTATATATAGAATTCGCTATTTATCAACGAGTAGGGAACCAAGTGAAGATTGAGTAACACGGATTCATGTCACACTGATCCTGCATGTCTAACCTTGTAACGTTCAAACAATTTGTTTTGAACGTTATTGAATAACATTGTGTTCAACACAATGTTAATGTAGTTAAATGTAACATCCTAACTTTCAGCAAAAAAACGGGCTATAAAATTCAATTCCACAATTCACGAATCCGTTCTGATCAGGGTGTCCGAAACTTGTTCCTTATATAAATAAAATAATTTCAACAGCATTCAAACGTTATGGGTTCATTGTTGGACAATGTACCCAGCAATGTGTCCAGCAATGCTGGACACTTTTCGAATACTAATACAATTGAAAACAATAAATCAAAATTAACACACTTGGCTCAAGTTTTACTAAACTACACATATGTTCCGGGTGGTTAACCCATTATCAAGAGTATACAATGTTTCTGAATTTCAAAATGTACAGCTTTCACTTACATATCCTAAACCACAGAATGTAACACCGGTTTCAAGGGAGAATCCACCTGGTCATTGCAAACACGTAAATTTTTCTTTATGGCTATCGAAATTTCTAAAACTTCAAGGGTATCTTATCTTTTGCCCTTACTACCTGAGTGTACTATTTCAGTCTTCTTGGGATCAATAAATCAAATCAATTGGGATTGTCATAAATTCATAAAACTTTTATATGGGTATGTGGGTTGCTCAGCTGTAATAAACCAATAATTTTCAAATGCCTTATTGAACATTCATGTTTTAAAATACTTTATATTTCAGTTTACGAGATTACGCTAGGTCAGAATCAGAAAAGAGTTTTGACCAACAACAGATGAGGAGAGCGAGAATGAAATCACTTGGTTTAGCCTACCTTAGTCCGCAAAATAAATCCTTGGCACAAAGTTTTAGATATATGAGGAACAAACCAACCATCATTGCCTTCAAAACTCCTAGTCTTGAAAACTGCGAACAAAGAGATTCCTCAAGCTCAATAGGATCTTCTATTGGTAAGTGTCATTCAATACGTAATTCATATATTTGTTCTGAATAGCTCAACATAAATTTTTGTAATTTGATAATTAAAAATGTGTTTCATTCATAATACACCTCAAATACCATTTTTCGATCTAATGAAAATATTTACAATTCATAAAAACTTCTAATAGAGAAAAGAATATATCAAAGACTTCTGAATTCCATTGAATGTGTGTTTACTATCGTCACACGAAAATAAATATGTCGTTGCTCTTCCGAATGTTCGTAAATTCACATAAATTTTTTTTAAATAGATCTCAGAGAGTTGAATTGCATTGTAGAAGTTAAATCAAGTATTCATGCCTCGCTACTATGGGAAGGCGCAAGGGGTATCCCACAGGACACCATTCTAGGAGCAATATTGTACCTTATATACACCTTTGATTTTCCATGCTTCTTCTTGAAGAAATCACGCACTATTACGCAGATGATACTCTGTTAATCCACAGATTCTGACCTGATGATCTAAACATAAGCGAATCATTGAACAAGAATCTTGAACGAATAAACGTTTATGCTATAAACCATGGTCTAAAATGAAACAAAGCACAATTTATCTCCATTGGTTCCTCCTCAATGGGGGTTTTCACGTATGAAAAATCCGCTAGATGGGAATTCGTAGACATGAGGTCCGACTGCTGCATGATTGGTCATTTTTGACATGACATTGACAGATATGTCAAAATTCACCAATCACGTAGCAGTTACACCTCATATCCACGTCTTGCCATCTAGTGGATTTCTCATACGCGAAAACCCTCATTCTCAATAAATTCTCTCTCATATCCGATATAGTTCTAAACGAACAGATAATGAAACCTGTAACTACAGTTAAACATCTCGGTCTCTAAATAGATCAAAAATTAATAAAAACATATGAAACTACAATTATAAACAGCATATCTCAAACATAGAGCTCTTTCAACGCTTAAATATATCTTAAGACAGTCAGTAAAAATTAACACTGATAAATAAACCCTTAATTTTGTCTCGGTGTGATTATGCTACTGCCTCATATTTTCCCTGTTTAACTGTACTCAAAAGCGAAGTACAACTTTTACAAAATAGTCGCATCCGTTTTTAGTACAATATAAGACGTTTTGATAATAAAAGTCCTATATATAATTTTTTCAGCCACAATTTTATGTCTTCTTTTCATATAAAATTTTATCAACATCTTGCCCCATGTATTTGGCCGACAAATTCATTTTTAGAAATAAATTACATTTTCGAGATATTCGTGACAAAACGCTGATAAATATACCAAAACATAATACCGTAAAGTTTTAGGCATTATTTTCGTACTTGGGTTGTAAATACGCGAAAGAACTAAATAACGAATAGAAAATGATGAAATTATTGAATTTCAAAATACAAATGAAAAAAATATTGATAGATGAACAGAAACATCGAAAGCAAAACATTCTCAGGAATAATAGAATAATGTAGGAACCTAAATTATCATATATGAATAATATAAAACCTTTTGAGATGGTTTTACGTTGCTTATGTTCGTCAACTTGTTTGTTAATACCCACTGTTGATTACAAGGCACAAGTAAAGAATAATATATTATAAGTTTAGTTCGAAGAAAAAGATATGTTAGAAGAGAATTAAAGCTGTGAGAATGATTATGCAGTAAGAAGAACCTAGTTCAAATTGTGGAACAGAGCACATGTAAAATATGAAAATAAAATGCAACTTGAAAGAAACCACTTAATCTAACTATTTTTTCTTCGATTCAAATAAGTTAGGAATATCTAAACAAAAAACCTACACGTCCTGATACCAACATAATTATGATATTGAAAATCCGAAAAAAAATTATAATTACCTAGATAACTTTTTTCATCTTTCAATGGTGAAACACTTCTATAAAATTCTACAACTCTTTATTTTGTTCATCTTGTAATATTTACACGAAATGAATTCAAAAAGGGAAGCTTCTGCTGTTTGTTGATAAAAAAAGGATAAAATCATGTATCCACTCTGTCTTTGTATTAATTCAAAAGTGTTCAATTTTTTATGTTTTAAGGTTCCCATAAGTTAACAAACCAATTGGATCCCCATAGGCAAGCAGAGGAAGGTACTATAGGAAAACAGCCATTCACTCCAACTTTGAAAGTTAAAGCTATGAACTACCCGGTTGGTAAGCCACTAGAGGTATGTTGAAAAAAAGCTTTAATTGCACTGAAAGAAAAGCATTGAAATTATTTAAAACTTATTAGATATTGATTGTTAGGTGTCAAAAACCCATCAATATGGTCATGGGGCAAAAAGACAACAAATGCTTTATAGTGGTGAAGGTACCCAGGTAAATATTACTAACCTAGCTTAAATTAGAACCCTATCTTAAATAAAAAATTATGCATGGGGAATGAAAAAGCAAAATAGATATTAAAAATATTTGTTTTTCCCATGAGAGTACCCAGGGAAAGGCGGAGGAGGGCAGCTGCCCCCTGGTCATCTCGAAGAAAAAAAATTAACTTACACTAATCACCAATCAAAGTGCAAACGGGGTCCTAACTTCAAACCGCGCAGTAGACACTGGCAAAATGCACGGTGAAATTGCCATAAAAGAAAATCGCGCAGTGAGTGTGCTGTGCAGATTCAAACCATAACAATAGCAGTTTCGGAACACAGGTTTTCTGGCAGATCGCACTTAAGAAATATTGAAATCAGCTAATAAAATTACTAAGATTTTGAATCTGGAGCTGCGTCTTACAAAGATAGCAAGCCGCCAACAGCGCCTCTAAAAAATCTGACTTGCCCCCTCTAGGCCAGGAGCTGGGTACCCCCATGGTTGATCTTATTTTTTCAACATACGTATAAACTAAGCATCTAAGTAAGCGAGATTTGAAGGAAAATAGAATCAAATTAATTGAATTTGAAAAATTAGTGGAATAGACCATTTAGGTACATGTGTAACTTCTTATCACACAAATAGACATAGATTATTTAGGGTAATAATTTATATTTTGGATTTTGTGAAATATATATTAAGCTTGGAGCAACCGTTTAAAGAATTAACACGACTAATCAAAGCCAATTTTGTGTAGTGTGTAGTTAATCAATGAAAAGCTTAGAATTGATCAATACCATTATAGTATTATCAGATGGCTTTCTGTTCTTCTCAATTGCAATAGCAAATTCTTCGTATCTAGAAAAAAAAACATTTAGTGCGAACTAATTAAATGCTGATGTTGCGTTTATTTCGACGACATTCCCAAGACTAACAGCAAACAAAATGCATCGTTGAAATCTTAACGGGGCCCGAAACACGTAAACATCAATACATGGGTAATCAAAATCAGCGTATTGATAGATATTAACAATGAAATATTGAGCAAAAACTGTAAAACACAACATATTCGTAAGATGCAAAAGAAATATATATTGGTCCATATAATTAATATCAAAAAAAGTTAACAAAATCAATGAAAATACTTGATTCAACATACCAACGAAACGTCAGCATTTAATTTGTTTGAACTGTTCAATTCTCCTTCAAAAATTCGATATATATATATATATATATATATATATATATATATATATATATATATATATATATATAGTGTGTGTGTGTATAAATACACTCTCGAAGAAACAGGGATATGGTGCCTTTGAAGGAAATAATTGAACTCTATTTTTTGGATGCATGCAACTGATGATTTCCATAATAGGATTAAACACAGCTGTATGGTATTTCCAACGAGTTCGATTTTCTTCGGAACGCACAAAATATTCACTCTAGAAAGTTAATAGTTATAATTATTTAATAGAAAGACTAACTAAATTAAAATTCAATTCAGATATTTTTGGACGGACCTTATGGCGCTCCCTCGAGTCATATTTTCCTTGCTCAACACGCTGTTTTGATTGCTACAGGAATTGGAGTCACACCTTTTGCTTCAATATTACAGTCCATCATGCACAGATATTGGAAAGCAAGACATACTTGTCCGAAATGTAAATTCTCTTGGGCAAGTGAAATTCCAGCCACTGTCATGAATTTACGTAAAGTGAGTAGAATCTATTAGAAATTATTGATATGCGCAATTTTGTTTTTCAAAAGAAATTACTTCGATAATACAGACCAGATTTGAACTGAAACACTTTAGTAAGTGTTACGGGGAATGTTGATAGAAAAATGAATATAATAAAAATCTACTTTAATTTTTGTGATGGAAAGATTAGTTTCGAACTGAAAAACTTTACTGAGTGTCAAGTGGTATGTTGCAGATGATTAGAGAGCAGAAAAATATTACATATTTTCACGATAATTATTTCAATCAGACACTCAAGTAATATTCATCATAATTCAAGTTAATAATGAAACATATCGACAGGCAACTTACAAAATAAATGCTGGCCTTTACAGCTCGGATTATGAGGACATTATTTAGCCTTGAAAGGGCTCCCGCAAGAGCTCAATCTTTTTGATATTTAGAATGAGTTCGTAAGTTTAAAGCAAGTTCCCTTTTGAGCCAAATGCAGAAGACGCAAGGTTTGAAATCGGGGACAATAATAATATTCAATTAATAGTACTAAATATTAGATAATAAGTGTTTTCCTCAAGAGTGTATAGAATTCCTGTTCAAACGGCAAAAGAAATTTTGGGAATTTTTAGGTCGATTTCTTCTGGATTAACAGGGACCAACGATCGTTCGAATGGTTTGTCAATTTGTTATCCCAGCTGGAAATTGAACAAGCGGAACTTGGTGGAGCAATGGAAAGGTTTTTAGAGATGCACATGTACATAACTAGTGCTTTGCAAAAGACAGACATGAAGGCGGTTGGTTTGCAATTGGCCTTGGACCTTCTACATGAAAAGGTATAGATTTTTAATGTGGAAATTGAAACATTAAAATTCTGTTTTAATTTCGACAGTAACAATTCTATAAAATGATATAGATAACCCATGCATTACAAATACCGTGCCATATTTCCAGGAAAAGCGTGATCTCATAACTGGGCTTAAGACTAGAACCAACGCTGGCAGGCCAAATTGGGATAAAGTCTTCAAACAAATTGCAGACCAAAAGAAAGGGAAAGTCACTGTATTTTATTGTGGACCGCCTCAGTTAGCAAAAATTCTGAGGGTAAAGTGCGATTCGTATGGATTCAGTTTTAGAAAAGAAGTATTTTAGGAATGGTATGTATCATGTGAAGAATGTTGAATTTATTTATTGCGTAATTCTTAACTATTTGAGTGATCCAATTGTAAAAAGTCAAGTGTCATATGTATTTAATGATAAATAAACTGTTTTTTTATTAAAGTTGACTGTGTTTTGTTAGTTGCCTTTTGTTCTGAATATTCATGAATATCCTCTGACAAACTTCTTATATTTATTATATTATACATAAATTGAAACATCATTGTTTCAATTTACATATAATATTATTTGCACTGTATTGCAATTCCGTCTAGCCTTTTGTTCTGAATATTCATGAATATTCTCCGACAAACTTCTTATATTTATTATATTATGCATAAATTGAAACATCATTGTTTCAATTTACGTATAATATTCTTTGCACTGTATTACAACGTATGAATTCCCTCTAAATCCAGTTTAACAAACTTTTAATGAATCATACTAATTAACCAAAAATCATAAATGGCAGCAAAAAATGAATACATAAATTTAGAAGGCAAAACCATACCTGGTAAAATCAAACTCAATTGAAATAAGCTCTAAAGTTATAAAATTAATGTCCAGTGTTGTAACCTCTTGATCTCATGAATATCATCATTCCATCATGAATTCCATCAGTTAGGCAGATTACTAACGAAGTTAGAAATGTCATTATAAAATATTTCTGACTAGAAAGCCTAGTTTACTCTCTTGAATGACACACTCACAAAAGATTCGGACATAAGAGCAATTTACTGTGAGAATGTAAGTAGTTTGTAGTGTAATCCCCCAGAAATATGCAAGATGAAACATGAAATATGTAAGTTGAACAGAACTTGAGAATGACCATTTACACATAGCAAACTTTGGCAAGCTGAAATTCAAGAGTAGTAGTCCATATGTGCACTGCATAAGCACATATATTGTCATTGAAAAATTGTTGGAAAATATTCGTCATGTATGACCACATCGTTCGTGAATGACACAATTTTACTGTTGCAAGTTTTTCAAATAGCGATCTAACAACTTAATATTTACTGATGAGTAGTGCTTCTATTGTTGACGTTTTGCCTTTTCCTCCTACTCCATTAAACCTACTTTAAAATGCCCTTCTAGAAAAAAGATCAACTGCCACAACTAGACGATCTCACACTCAATACAAGCTGCTTCAAAAAACATTAATTTTTGCCATTTGTAAACATTATTATTGAACTAATGATCCAAGGTAATTTAAATGTTCAAATATCCAATGTATTGTTGATTTTGCAGTATCTAATAAATTACACATAATTCATAGCTACAATAATAACCGTCAGCTAGGTTTACTGATACTTCTGCTTCATGTTCACTTAAATTATTACTCAAATCCAGCTAAACAGTCAAGGTGTTGACTTTAAAGGTCTTAAAATTATCCAAATAATGACAAATATTGTTACACAGTTTTTCAAGATCTGAGCAATACATCATATTTTTACAAGCTCAATTCTTTAAACATTGGGTAAATGCAATTATTGAATTTTAGTTACGATGAATGAAAACATAAGCATTAAATTTTACCAATTCAATTTTCAATGTTTAAATCTACCAATTAAAATGTTGAGATTTTGAAAAAACTGATTTTCTACAGGAGTTTTCATATATAGACTTTTCATTAGAAATTAAAAAAACTATAATACCTCATACAATTTTTGTTTTATTTTTAACTGAAATGTATAAAATATATAGATTTTCACATTAAACAAAATTAAGAATCAATAATAAGAGCTATTGGAAGAAAAAAACATCATATAAAACAAGAAAAATTTCTGATTCAATTTATGATGTCATAAAATTACCATTTTGCAACTTCATTACATATTGTGTACGGCACTCCATATCATCTGCAGGTCTATTATATGGAGTCCATTGTGGTTCTCCAATGAAAAATCTTTTCGCACGAATGTAATTCTAAAGAAAAACATGATTACAAAAATGAAAATTGTAAATATTTCACTGTAAATTTTTTTCACAAACCTTAGTATCAAGAGTGAATCGATGATATATACCACTGGGGATGATTATCAAATCACCAGGAACTACTTCAATGCGAATCCATTCATCATTTTTGTCCCTAACATCAAAATAACCAGATCCTTCTATGATAAAACGAATTTCTTCATCTGTGTGTAAGTGTTCCTGATAAAAAGTTTTCAACTTCTCCTCATAATTTGTGAGACATTCTTCAGAACAGACAATCTCGTCTTCATAAGTATATCCACGCTCCTCTTTCAAATTTGCAAGCACACCATCTGTGGTATATGTATCCAGATTCAACTACAATTTTCTATTAGATATCGATTGTATTGCATATCACCTTAAGGAAATGTACCTTAAAATATTCAACTCCAGAAATTTTATACAGATCCTCTATCGATATATACTTGGCAGGATTCCTATAATGTTCGGTTCGTTGATCCAAATTATCATCTTCCATATACCAAGCACGAACCATTTTTATTCTATAATTAAAATTTATAACAATTAAATATCTAAAATGTTGCGCTTAAAATAATAAGAGAAGATTACATATTAAACAAGTCTTATTTGAATATGTACATATATCATATCGCCAAGGTTAATAAAGTCAAAACAAATTCTTCTCTTCTATGCTCGTTTGTTCTATACATCTACCACAACCTAACTTTACTTACTTTACTATATAAATTCTTAGGTTGCGTGGGTACCATTTATTACACAATTTATTTTCAGGATAAAGAATTTCTCCAAGTTTTTGTTTTCCTCAATATTCCTTGAAAAATGTTACAACAGCCCTTTTTGTTAGGGTGAGAAAAGTAAGAATTAGGTGTAGAAAAAGAAAAGATGAATAATTGAAGAGATATTTACACTTGAAGATGTTTATAGTATCTTCTGTTCTTTTTTACCTTGCCTTATTCTGTTACGCAGTGAAGCCTTTCTGAATCATGCCATATATTTTTACCTTAAACGTATTGTTCATGAAATTCCAATGTTTCATGTCATTATCCGATATTCAGCTCCCAAGTGGTGAGGCCTTCCTTTTTCCCTTTTTTAGTGGTAATGGAAAAGCACCTCTTAGATAATTACGTGATGATCTGTACTTCTCATATCGTGTACTTACTAGTGCAGTCTAGGGGCCACCTAAAATTCTCCCTTGTGTTCATTTTGAACTTTGTCTTAAACGGTAACCCCTCATGTCCAGAGCAATATACTCATCTGAGTTATTGTAATTTCTGCAACTGATTCTTAGTTGTTTTGTATACCTCACAGACATACAGTTCATCTGGCCTTATTAATATTTCATAAATTGTTTCTTCAAATTCAATAATCATTTGACTATCACAAAAGACTCCAGTTTCATCCAGATGCTGTCCAGTGTATGATGTCAGAATCAGTTACTCCGTTTTCAGAGATAATCGAACAGATATTTGAAGGTTTTTACTTGCGCGAGGCCTGTGCCGTTAAGCTTAATAGTTGCGTTGATGCACAACCTAACTCTACTTGCGTAAAGTTAGGCTGTTGTTGATGTCCTAATTAGGTCAAAGTTCAGAGAATATATACTGTCTTTATTCTAGTAATGTCCAATACATTTTTTAGAATTAACCCATTATTTCATGACATAATATATGACATGAAATAATGGGCTTCTATACAATACTTAAATAACACCATCATTTATAGATTTTATATAGAATTTCTTTATGATTTATGAAAGTCCTCAGGCAGTTGGTTATCAGAGCTTAAGTTCTTCTATTGTTATTTTTGATAGGTTAATCAGGTCATTTATTAATCAGATCATTTTAAGAATATATTCACATCGTTCCAACCTTCCAACTAAGATGACATAATTTGACAGTTCCATGTACAGAAGATACAATTTAGTTATGTTCTGTGGTTTCATGTTCATCAATTATGATGCGGGAGTTTTGAAATAATATTAGTAGGGTAAATGCGAATGGTTCTCATAACAAACCGATAATTTGAAAATCCTTTGATCCTTGTGAATTGCGTTAAACCAAGAACCCAATAACATCCTTAATTTAAGTTTTTGAGAAACCTATATTTCGTTGATGTCCTATACTATTAGAATATTTTTAATTTCTCACTTTTTATTCATTTAATTTCCAATAGAAAATTATAATAATTCATTAATCAGCAAAAAGTAGTTCAGGGCACTCGCCTGAACAGAATGGAAGAAGACTCTGGGGGAAAACTAATGTTTTCTTAAGTCACTAGGTTATTAAATGACCAAGAAAATTTAATATGGAACAATATAATTTCCAAAAACATAAGTCAAGCAGCTTTAGATATACTGACATACACTATCAAAACTATGAAAACGTCGCCAGATGTTGATATGAATCAAGAATGCGTTATTTAATTAGGTTCAATGGGGGGTATACTTGGTTTGATGTCTTGATTTGACAGTCATCAAATAATCGAAGCGTCGAAAAAATTTCTCAGATAACATTAAATAAACATGCGAAACTGATGTATAAAGAAAGCGATAGACCTCGTTATCCCAACAAGGCAATATTCACCCAATGAATATAGATGTATATGAACATGTAGATGTGTAATATAAGCGATGTAGGAACGGATATCACCTATGAAGATATAAATAACCTCCCCTATTAAAATTATAAGCGCAAGGAGGCTGAATCGAAGACAAGTAATTGAGGGGGTGGTTAAATATGTTCCTTTGGGTTCATATTTGATCACCTTTGATGGAAAAATATTACCGAAAAATATTCTTGTATGTTACACCAAAAAAAGAAGTTAATTTATATGTATCATCAGTAATACAATCGACCAGATCTCAACTCATGTCCAACGTTACCAGCGTCACAAAGATCTGATAAAATGTCTGAATTAGTGGAGATTCCTAATAGACGTATCTTTATAAAAAGTCAGCCTCAGATTCCGTATAATAAAAGAGCAGCTGCACCACCCAGAAAACGGAAGATCCCAACATCCCCTGGATATGACCATAACCTTTATATATTGAATAATGGTAGCCAAACAAGAGAAGCTCCCCGGATTTATCTATAATTACTTTAGACTTAATAACCAAAACTACATGGGAACTATTTGCAGATTCAAGCGCATCTGATCATTTCCAAATTGGAATTTATATTACGAATAATGGTAAATTTCGCAAGGAACCTAAAAAGGATTTTCCATTCGATCGTTTTAAATATGTGAAAGCCAACTGAGTTAAATGCTTTTAATATACAAGAAATCAGATGAGCAGATGACTTGGGAAAGAATAGTTGAAATCATACAAAATGCAGCTAATCACTATATATCAAAACAGAGCAAACAAAGAAACAGTCCTTATGCACCATGGTGGAATAAAAACACAGCAAACTTGATTGCTGAAAGAAGAAGAAGTTTCAGAATCTTTTGGCAACAACCTACGACAATTATATATTCACAAAAAAAAGTGCACAAGTAAAACTGGCTGTACGCAAAGCAAAAATAGAACATTTTTGTGAATTTTGTGAATCTCTGAATAGAATAAATATTACAGATATTTGGATTGCAGTCAAAATATTTGAAAAAGCTATTGTTACAATGCTAACTCACCACCATCAACATCATGTGCGCAAGAACTTCTAGATAATCTAACTCCTCCATTGATTGAACCGATCAAACAGTTAACAGTATCACAAATAAATGAATCTGAGCAGATATCAATTCAGGAATTAACAGCAGCACTAAACCATAAAAAACATTCAGCACCGGGTATAGACGGTATTTCATACTATATGATCAGAAATTCACCATGGACAAAGAAGTCCTTTCAGTATTTAACAACATCTTAGCTCTCCCCGCCATCCCTAAACCTTTAAAACGGTACCTCATACTTCCTATATATAAAAATGGAAAGGACCCTAATAACGCCAAAAGCTATAGACGCATATAATCGGCGGAGGCAAGATCTGCCGGACGCTGTGTGAACGCTATCAGCCAAGCAGAAATTGCCGACGCCTTGCCCTTAACAATTATTCCTATAAGGATAATGGGGGCAAAATTGTAAAATGTAGAACAACGTACAAATCGACGACGAAGAGGCATATGGAAGATAATTCCGGACCTCATTAAAATTCAGTGGATCTCAGCCAGCTACAGACCAATAGCACTATCCTCATGCTTATTTAAAGTGTTTGAGTTCGTAATTAAAAATCGAATAGAACATATATTTAAGCAAACATTACCAGCAAATCAATTCATGTTTGGTTTTAGAAGAGGTAAATGGGTTCAAGATTGTGTAGGATTTGTAACCTCACGTATCTACCATAATATGCTATAAATGAAATCACTGTTATAATCTTCTTAGACAATAAATCTGAATATGACATCGTACAAGTTGATACTCTCCTTAAATAATTAGAAAATTTTCGAATTCCCACAGATATAATTCAAGTGAAGTCTTGTGATGGGGAGACAAATATAAGTTCTAGATCCCTATTCGAGAAAGGAAATAGGGCCACAAGAGGCAAATAAAGGAATGGCACAAGGTTCCTTGCTAAGCCCTCTCCTATTCAATATTTATACATCGAATGTTAAAAATTGTATTATCGATGGAGTGGAAATCATTTAATTTGCAGACGATATTTGTGTAATGTATGCTGGTAGAGACTTAATAGTCTCTACCTCTAGACGTAATAGAGAGGAAATAGCCGACAGACTAAACGATACATTGAGTAATATATATATAATTTAATGGTTAATAGAGGGTTGCAATTGTCCCAAATAAATCGAAAGAAGTCGCTTTTCATAAAAGGCAGGCAGCCAAGTCACCTTCCAATCATTGAAATTATGCAAGCTATCATACCCTGGGGAAACACAATAACATATTTAGTCTGTGTGTTACAGCCTATCCAACAACAGTAATTTATGTTGGAAACCACATGTCGGAAAAATTTTCAGCCAAGCTCTGAAAGGTCTCAATCTCCTTAGGAAATTGATAAGAGTTTGGTGGGGATCTCACGCATCAATTCTACTAAAATTATACAGATCACTTATTCGTCCTCATCTGGACTAATGTACCCTGTTTATGGGTAGTAGATGTGCCAAAATGAAAATAAATGATAAGCCATGGTTTCATTATTATCCAAACCTACTTAGACGGAATATAACTATAATGAATAGATTTAGGTCTGGCCATTGTAGCACTCCACAACATTTATATAAAATAAAAGTCATTGATAACGACAATTGTAGTTGTGGACACAAAGGTGATTTAACACATATATTTTTGGGTGTGAGTTGAATAAACATAGATCCTTTTTTTGTAACAATCTCTGGCGAATGAATACGCCACTTTTCCAATTAATTTGCAAGATTGTCTGTTTAGCTTGAATGAAGAAACCATTACCGCTCTAATTCGCTTTTGTATCGAAACCCATATTAAATTGTAGATAAACTAGAAGAGGAACATTTATGTATTCCATCAAAACACCAGAGCCTGACCACATGGCCTAGTAGCCAGGTCAAAAAACCATACCCATCAATATGATGATGCGTGTTTAACCTTAAAATACGTATAAATGGCTTTTACCGGTAGAGTGGTAGAAAGTTGTGAACGTTCTACCAGGACTATTGCTCAGGTATTGGAGCACGTGTGGCAAGGGTAAAGAAATTAATTGAAAATTGTTATTTAAAACGGAATATTTATTCCCTTAAATTTAGGTTTAATGTAATGGCGAGCAACAATAAAAGCATCAAGATGGCAAGTAAAATTGGAACACATAATGGGGTTTTTCATTGTGATGAAGTCCTGGCATGTCACATGCTTAAGCAGCTACCGTTGTACAAACATGCTGACATTATTAGAACAAGGGATGAAGCAGTGGGTATTGAGATGTTTCTCATGAAATTTTGTTTCTGGATTAATTTGAGGAGTTAATTCTGTATTTACAGGTTTTATCTTCCTGTGATATTGTTGTAGATGTTGGGGCAATATATGATCCCAAAAAATGTAGATTTGATCACCACCAACGAGATTTTGAGGAAACATTATCTACTGTCAGACCAGATCTAGCAAAAAATAAATGCATTAAGTACTCAATTAATTATTTTTAGTTTGGACTTTATAAGTGATTTATTCTGTTTTCAGGTTAAGTTCTGCTGGACTTATTTATGCACATTATGGGTTAGAAGTAATTTCTGAGATTTGTTTAAGCAGGCATATTTTCCTAGATGATTATATATTGCACCACTTATATAATTATATTTATGATATTTTTGTTGAAGAATTAGATGCTATTGATAATGGAGTTAACATGTACCCTGATGGAACATCTTTATATAGAATAAATTCTCACCTGAGTGCAAGAGTTAGCAGGTTAAATGCAAAATGGAATGATCCTGAACAGTATTCTCACACTGATAAACTGTTTTATAGAGCCATGAAATTGGTTGCAAGAGAGTTTGAGGAATGTATAATAGATGTAAGTATATGAAGTTATTACTCATATTACCAACCAAGTGATCGAAATGAGCAATGTTCATATTGTATAGAGATCCGTATTACGTTTGTTATCATTTGCCTGATAAATCAAGAAAAATATGTCATTTGTGCTTACATGTTACATTTTGAGGTTTTAATGATCCAATGATGCATTCTTTGAAAAAATACCTATGTTTTCACTAATTCATGTTTTTTCACATTTTGAAATTTTTTTTCAACATTTGAAAAACAAATTTTCATTGCTGATTGACTTAATGTTAGGTAAAAAAACCTAAATGGTCAGATGGAGGAGGCCGGTTGGAAACTGGTGCTTTTACGGTTGAAATATTTCAGCTAATTTGATTTGAAATTTGGGTGTATAGCGCCAAACAACATTCACAGGGATGATATAATTCCTATACTCATCTCAACAACTCATTCAAGGCTTGCACAGGCCTGTTCATTTGGGTGTAATAGGGCACTTTGGGTGTATAGCGCCAAACAACATTCACAGGGATGATATAATTCCCATACTCATCTCAACAACTCATTCAAGGCTTTCACAGGCCTGTTCAAGTCCAATCCAATTCATTTTTTTATTTTTTATTTATTATTATTATTATTATTTAAGTTATGTAAAATGAAATGGAAAAAGAAACGGAAAACTGCGTCTAGAACAAACCTTTCAAAATAGAGAAAATTTCTATAATATTTCAAACTTATTTGTATAAATAAATGAAATAATTCAAGGAAAATATAAATATTGACTCCTAAAATCTTTTATTAGATATTTATGATTTAGTTTATTGATTATACTTTTCTCCAATCAATAAACTCAAAATCTTTGAAACATTTTTGAAATTGGTTTTTTTCTACAAGTTTTGATTTTATACTAGTAATTTTTTGTACTAGTTTTGTTTTTGATCCAAATGCGATATATTTTCTTCTGTTACACTTTACTTCTGAATAAAATTGTCTAAATATTCCATGAATAATATGAGTACGTGATTTTATCATCCCTTTTATAAAAAAGTTAATTAAGTTGTTAATTATAAAATTAGATTTTCTTTAACTGTTTTCTGGTATTTGTTTTCAATTTTTCTTCTTTTGTGTTTTGTTGTACAAAGTATTCAACTTCAGTTTTGGTTTCCCAGGCTGCAACTATATGGTGGCCAGCGAGAAAGATAGTACTTCAGTCCATGGAAAGAAGAAATGAGGTTCATTCCTCTGGAGAAATATTTGTTTTAGAAGAAAGGTGCCCGTGGAAAGATCACATATACAACATTGAAGAAGAATTGGGTATTCAAGGCCTAATTAAGTTCGTAATTTTTCACGACATGGGTGGTAGCTGGAGGGTACAAGGTGTCCCCATTCAACCTGATAGTTTTGTTTGCAGGTAAGAATCTAGTGATCGATTTTCACTAACCCTTTGAATATTATTTGTTCATATTATAACAACAATGATGGTACTATATGTAACATCCCATAACATTTGTACAAGATAATTGTTAATGAGAAGTAATAATAAAAACTTGTCTAAAATCACTGACTGAACAATTCTTTATTCGAATAAAGAATTAAGAATTGTTCAGTCAGTGATTTTTAGACAAGTTTTTATTATTACCTCTCATTTAAATATGAACTATCACAGAGTAGATTCATCGTCCGTTGAATTTAAAATTGTTAATGGCTTACAAGCACTATTTCTATATTTCATTTTATTTTTCAGTTGAATCTGAAGAAAACTTATTTCATTATTTTTTGTCTGTTCTTAGTTTGTCGTTTTTTTTTGCTTTTTAGTAGTTTAGTCATTTTACAACTAGAAATTAGATGTGAAACCGTTGAATTTCATTGTGTATAAACATATAAAAGTTATATATAGAACAAACAAGGAGAATTTAAGCAGTGGTAAGGGTAAGGTAAGGTTAAGACTGGTGAATATCTTGTCTCTAATCGACATCATATAATTCAAAATGTAAAATTGACGTGTATAGGCTCATAAAAGTGAAGTTATATGAGTGGAAAGGCTGTAAAAGCCTTTCTAGAGTCAACATAATTTTTTTTCATTTTGCGTCTTTAGTTGCAGTGAGTGTTATTTCAAAGTATTATGCATGAGAGGTGAGTATTGAATGTGTGGTATTTTATCGAAAGTAATGACAATCCACAGTTACATTTATTTAGTACTGGTTCAAAAGGTGGGCCCACCTTTTTCCGATGACACATACTTTTGAAAGTCTTATCATTACGGCAACACTCCCTGAGCATATATATATATGTAGCAATTACTTCGCCTAAGGGTCAAGTCAGTCTGAATGGGGAGGAGATGAAACCAATAACAAAGAACATAATGATGCTATCTTTAGCCTTGAGGGTTTAACGGAAGAAGACTAAGTAGTGATGGAATTCAGGGATGTTCAATAAATTTCAGATATGTCTGCGTTATTCAAATATTGAAAAATCCAAATCAATCATTATTATAAGTTATAAAATATCAGATACTTTAGAAGTATCTGTTTCAGTAAATGAAGATGATGTATATGGAATAAAATTGAGTCAAATTTTCTCGCTTTAATCCTCCTATGCTCCTAAAATCTGATAAATGTCGCTTCATAAAATAAAGAATTAACGAACAAGTATTACATTTTTCATTTCGAAAACCATGAACATTTGTCAAATTAATATAATGTTGATAACATCTGGATGTCCACTATTGTATTGGAAAAAAAAATTTGTTGTCCACTTTTTGATTAGTGACAGGAATTTCTTCAATATTTTTTGTAAAAAAAAAACCAATCAAATCAATCTGGGTGTTTTATCCTTTACAAACATTAAAAAAGCCAATTATGTGCTTTTTATATATGACTTTGGTAATATGATATGATGTTTCATCTATAATAAGTGACAAATCAGGAATTTCTGTGTTAACAAATGGCTGAATATTCACTTCTGGCTGATTTACGTTATATTGATAGGATGAAATGACTGGATTAAAGTTTATAACAAAGAGTTTGTTATACAAGAAATTGTTTACCAAAATGTAAATTGGTGGAACACCATGAGCTGTTTAATATTTAGATTTTCAGCCTTTACATCATTATTTCAATTGTTTAGTAGTAAGTTATTTTTCAGGGTGTTTCTGCATAGGAACTGGAGGGGTGTTCGTGATGACCAATTATCTGATGTTGCTGGTATACAGAATTGTATTTTCTGTCATTCCACTGGTTTCATTGGAGGAAATGCAACCAAGGAGGGGGCAATTGAAATGGCACTGAAAAGTCTCAATGCATCAGCTGTAGATAAAGAATAAGTTGTCATTTAAAATGAAAAATTTCAAGTATATTTCAAATCTACTCATGCTTGTTTCATTAGAAATATAATTATGTTAAGGTAACATACGATAAAGTGAATTTTATTGTTTTTTAATCTGGAATCCATATTTTTTTTAGTGCTAGTATTTACATGTATTTTGTGTTTGGTATCACAGTTTTTGTTAGAAGTTTCTGAATTCATGTCTTCAAAAGATAACATGTAATTAACTGCAACCACATTAAACTCCATTGCCAGAGATATTATTTATTTTTACTGATATTTTTCATGTGAGTGTGATCTCGTTATGTTTGTTGTAATAAAAATAATAAAAGATCTTTATTTTTAAAATCCTTGACAAAGTCTAGCATTTTTAATCTACTTCACCTTATGGTAATACCTACCTACTTCACTTTGTCTAACGCTAATTTCTTCAATTTTGTATAATAACTTTAGGAATTCTAAGTTCAAAAGTACTGAAAGGATGGGATAAATCTCTTGAATATAAAAGAGTCATATTTACAACGCCATAATGTATTGTGCATACAATAATACAGGTATATACATATACACTATTAAACATACGTTTGGAAATATTTGGACATAATTTAACAATGGTCAAACCAACACAATTATAACTAGTGAAAATAACATGGATAGTAAAATTGAATGCAAACGCATGTTGGTAAAGCACATTATTTACTCTTATACAAGTTTAGCTCTCCACAAAGTCACCACAAATTCAAATAGTAATCAAAACTGCACAATATGTCCCTCTGCAGTTTTCAATTATATTCAACAGTAACTGTGTGGAATACTAAATATGAACACACTGTGTTATGACATGATATAGTCATATTATGTATCTACAGATTGAATTATCCAATTTGAAAAAAATATAAAAGTTAGAATTACAAATATTGACATTGCGATTTGAGTTTTTCATATTTTTATGATATTCAATGAGCACAATATTTGAGAAATTAGTTTATATTTCTTTCATGTACATATGAAACATTCAATATCATTATCATATTTCTGATTCAATAAGTTGAGTTTCAACATACATCAAACAACTTGAAAGAGAGTTATTCAGGTACAGTCAAAGAACGGCATATCATGTTGCAGTATTACTTGAGAGAACTATACTGTTTCCAGTCATAAATAGGAACAACGTCAGTTACTTTAATAATGTAATAAGTACCGGCTGTTCACTAATTAAGCTCTAAATACGAATTGAAATCATTAAAGATATAGCCAACTATTTATATAATTAAGATTTGAAAGAATCAGAAATTGATCAATTGTTGATTTATATATTGATACAAGTAAATATTCTGCATTCTTCAAGAAAGACAAAATTTTAAATTCGTATTTTTATTGCATATTCATTAAATTCTTTTCGATTATATTTTCTTACAAAATTGTATTTTCAATTATTAAACATTGATGTTTTTTCAATTATAGAATTTATAGTTTATAGTGAAAGTATTTTACATAACATAATAGATTATTTTTAAAAATATTGAAAAATGCAGAAACTATCACTAAGTATTTATTAATAACAAAAATTTGATAATCTTTTTTAAATGGATTATTGAAATATGTCGAACAATATATAGAAATTCAATGGAAGTTACCGATTTTACGAAAATCAATTATTGCAAATTCCGTCTCCTTGAAAGTTATTTTAGACACATTTATAAATTTAAAGATTCTTGTAAGCTCACTTTATACAATGCTAGGTTTTCGCTTCACTAATGACTATAAATTATTAGGTCTCATTAAGCTCGCTAGGGCATACTAAATGCTACTTTGTTCGAAACATTTCGCTTCACTCGCTAACAAAATTATGTTGTGCATAACAATTTGTTGAAACAATATTGCACATAATAATAAAGAAATTATCATATAAGGTCAGTGTCCATAAATGAAAATTCAGTATGTTATGGGAAATTGACAGTCTTTCGAAAATGGTTGAAAAAGTATAATAACGTACATTTTATGTACAAATTTACAAGCGGTATATATATACGCTAAATATATTTTCGATGCTAATGTATAACGACTATATATAAATATATATATTGGCACAAATAAATGATGTTAACAATTTGAAAATATACACTCTTCAGAAATGAAACGTGCTTTACATATAAATAAAAGTGAAATGATTTTTTTTAAAATGCGATAATCCGTTTCTCATCATAGATCTACTAATATAATAATCATAATAATCATTATTGCCCAGTTAATCACGCGAAAAAAGGTAATATTTTTAATGTAAGAATCAATCTATGGTACGTGTTCCTAAAATTCATATGGTCTTAAATTTCATAACATTTTTTAATCTACTGTAAAATTTCCAACACTATCCATATTTTCTCGTTTGTTGGATTGTCAATTTCATCTAATTGCTGCAAAAAAATTATAGTTGCCAGAATGAATGCCAATTTCGGAGAATAATTTTTATCAAGAAAAATATGAAATATTAAAACATCAACATTCATTAATAAATTTTGAATTTATTTATTTGCCATAACGCACTGACTGCAAGTGGATATTAAATATAATATTGAAATATTGTGGTAAATTTTTTCAATGATCTAGAGTCTAGACGGATTTGATATGTATGGTGTTTACCTTGATTTTTTTCCATATGTTCCTGAATATTTTGTGTGCAGGTGTTGTTTGGTTTGTGTGGGAAACCATGTTATTTTTTAAGAGTGTATATTTCAATAAATGCCATTTCATTTTCAATAGTATCGAAACCAACGAAAATAAATAGCAACAAATCGAGGAGGGTAAGCTTCAATAATTATTGTTGAAGTCCATTTAACACTTAACAATATATTCCTCACATAACAGCAAGAAGTTTGTTTATATATTAAATCTTTTATGATTGTTTTAATACCCTTTACTGAAAAACCTAGCAAATACATATACAAAGAAAAATTGACAGGCATTTTGACAATCTTAATTTTATCACATACAAGAAAGAACGTTTGTTTATAACAGATAATTTGTATGGAGGGGAACACCATCTTCTCATTTTTCATCAACATAAGACTTATCAAAACTATGTCCATAGAATAATACTTGATATGCTTTTGATGAATGAAATATAAATTTTATTCGAAGTCTTTTCTGTTGTAATTTGTAAGCTTTATAAAAAAATTACATTTGATAATATCGTTATATAGTATTCATTTTAAACATTAACGGTTCTATTTACATAAAATAATTTTAATGCTAGAATTTTATGTGTTTGACTTATACATTTGTTGAAAATTTGAGCTAAAAAGTGTATAATATATTATTATTTTCGATTTTTATACACATTCTTCGGCTAAAAGTATTATTATAACAAAATTAGGTAAGTACCTACATCAAAATGTCTGCCAATTAAGAAGGTAACATTAAATAACACTTAATTGTTAGTGGGGCACTTGGTCTTAAATACAAGTGACCAAATCATTTCAAGTTAGGTGAATCGCAAAAACCAATATGGAGTCTGGGTTCTCTCTTACACCTACTTTCATTTGATTATAAAACATACATGTCAAAACATTCAACAGTGATTTCGATATAATTATTATATTAAGTATTGAATGATAAAAGCGACTTAACCTAATTTAATGTGTCTCTTAGACATTTGAAAACACCAACACATAATTTACAATTAAATGATAGGGGATTGTCATTTTTCCTATACAATGGAAAGTTCAGTTCACTGCTTTGATGTATTTAGTAACATTTTTCGATGAAAAAATACGAACTCGATACAAACCAAGGTAGATGACAATATTTATTTCTAATTTGTTTTTGATTAATGAGTGTGGTATTTGCAATATATCCCTTAAAGTTACAGAAATCATGAAATATATTTTCGCATAATTTTTTTCAACTTCTTTCTCATCTAATTAATTTACATACTCACAATTAAAGATAATAGCATCATAAAAATGATAATATAAGTGGCCATTTATAAATTATTATTGAATATAAATCATTTTGAGAGTGAATAGGTGAAATGAATATCTTTTTTGCAGGATCTTATTGAAAACTTACAAGAAGCTAGAGTGAAATTATGATATTTGAAATATCTTACTGTGGGATACGTATGCCTAACGTTATATTGGCCTAAAGGTCTCAGAGACAAATGTAAGTTTCTTCCTGCAGCTTTGAGGGTATATTACGTTTAAGACAATAAATTTGAAGGTTTTTTCATTTAATTATACAGGCTGAAAATCACTGGCTTTGTGAAATGAGAGTTTACTTTTTGGATGAAGCTCTTGTTACTTGGTTTGTACGATCACCACTATATTACCTAGTATTATACATACAACAACATGTACAAATATTTTATTATTAAGTAATAATATAGATAGATTCATAGTAATAGACTTTTAAAAAGATCACAACACAGAGTCAAAATTCACTTGAGAATATCTCATAGTACAGAGAAGTAAAACAGTAACAGACTCAACACCTTTAGATCCTTTTAAATGGCACATAAGTTTCTTCAATCTATACACATATACCTATTTGGTCTATCCTAACTTGTACCTAAACTAAGATATATTTACCACGTTATAAACTACTAGCATCCACATTTGGACCAAGTACGTAGTAAAAATTCATTTGCTCCTTGAAAAAGTCTTACTGCTAGGTATAATTCGTTTCATTCTGAATACAGTATATATATATATATATATATATATATATATATATATATATATATATATATATATATATATATATATATATATATATATATATATATATATATATATATATATATATATATATATATATACGCAAATACAAGAAGCTATCGCAAGTTTTGAAACAAAGAGAGTGATGAAATTGAGATGAAGGTACATATGATAATATATTTATGTATCGATGATTTCCATAGAGGTAACTCAACCAGATATTTCTTAAACAAAAAAATTGTTTTCGGGGATTATCTGCATTTGAACTAATAACATACCAACATTGTATTGGTTCAGTAATATAGAGAAACTGTAAAACTTTTAAGCATTAAATATGATACCATATTTCAATCCCATTATCCCTTAAATGGATAATGGGACTGAAATTTTTAAACCCTTTAACCTTTTAGCAACAAAATTTAGATTTCTTTAAATTACTTTGTAATTGCTAAATTTCCAAAAAACTATGAATTTTGGAAGATTGGAAGGAACAATGCTGTTGAGTTTTTTAAATTCGACAAATTTCAACGCATTTTGAAGTATGTATTATAATGATCAAATTAAATTTCTCGGTATGTAATTGAAAAAATAAATATATGCTTAGAATTTACTCCATACATCAAGGCAAGACAAACGTAATATTTACGTTTGTCCTGGGCCGTAAGTAGGGGTCAATCGCGCCTGGCGGTAGTTCAAACCGCGCAAAAAATAAATTTAAAAACCGCCCCTATTTGAGCTTTCTGTACACTTAATTAATAAAAACAGGACTCCTGTGAAAAGGGTAGTGGGCGTAGTAGCAAGATAATGAAGCTAACATCAATAGATCTCCTCTTGACATGCCACCTTCGAATATTTTATGCTGATTGAAAGCAAGCGCTAACAAAAAAGTAGCCATTTTCGCCATGAAACTAATTAATCTGAAATTCATTTAATTTTATCTATTTTCGAAATAAATCGAATAGTTGTTGTTTATTCATTTTTTTGTTTACTTAAATTGGAATGAATTTCGTATAATGATTATTAAATAATAATCTGATCAATTTGATTGGGAAATGAGTATATCATGAAAAATTAAACTGATAAAGATCAATGACATTTCGGATAAATGAAAACATCCTGGAATATTACATTATAACTTCAATTTGGTAGAATTATGCAGCAAATTTATACATTTGTTATTGTATATTATATATTTAACAGGTGAACTCTACAATGGTGTGACCGGTATTATTTACGTTTGATATGGCATCGATGGATTTAGTAATATCATATTTTCGTTTCTTGGAAATACATAAATCATAGGTATATATAGGCTATATCTATTCAAGGTAAAACTGGTTTGTCATATTTACTAATTCACAAGCATTGATTAATTAAATGTACAGCAGGAGCAGTTTAAGCTGCAAGTTCAGATGAAAGTTGAACAAGGTTTTATGGTTATCACATTTAAACGTCACTTTTAAATTAAGGCTTAAGATCATGAAACGAAAGTAAACAAAAAGGCTAGTACCACAAATTACCGCTAACCTTCAGTTATCAGGTTATAGCATAGAACATTCAGCTAGCACCTCTATGGACGGACAAAATGAACTTTAGTAATATCGTTCATAGTTTCCTGCAATAGAGATAGGTACATTTTATTAAATACTATAAAATACAATAGTACATAAATTGTCTTTTTTGCTTATTGAGCATTCAAAATAGGAGACGAAAACACCCAAGTCCAAATGTGGTGTGAAGAAGGGTTGAGTATCTAACGACCAACAATAATTCGCTATGAGTGGCGATTATTAATATCGTCCACTTAACAAATTTTTGAGTTTGATGAATATATTAATCTACTTTGCCTACATTATAATCACACGTAAGGAAAAAGGAATAGTTGAAAAGTTTGAGCAATTCACGACACTAGAAATGGAAACAGGTATCTAAGGTGTTGAGTCCATCGATGTAAAATACGTATTAGTTTTCATTAATAATTATCGCCATTATGATATTTGATTATTTATTTTGAATTCAGATCTATTGCTCACTTTTTCTTAAGAAAATACGTACCATTTGATGATACCGTGTTCAATGAGCACTAAATTCGATTAATTACCGAATTACTGATGCTTCAAGAGTTTCAATCAGGCACTGTAACGTTCAAAAATCACAACAATCACTTGTTACTTTCGTACTTCAGAATGGAGAATCCTTGAAATACAAGTGAATTTATGCGCTGTTAGATTGTCAAGCAATCAATTTAAAATATTTGATGAGAGACTGTTGTACCTACGTTAAAAATGAAAGGTTTAGGTTTTTACTGAAAAGAAAGAAGAAAATAGTAAAGTTAAAATAATATTTACTAAGAAAATATGTTCGGGGTCATATGCTGGTTAAGTATCATATTCTTTCAATGAAGAATTGGCATCATTACGTATCAATGAAGAGTCGATGAAACAACTTCAATGAGACATCAAATAAATGTATTAAAAAGGTACAATGATAGAAAAATACGCGATTTGAGAAATCTTTGATGTAACAGTTTTCTGGGCACATAAAATTGACGAAATTGTGCTTATTTGTTAATTAAATGGTAAATGTATTTAACATACAACAAGCATTCGATGTTATATTTTTCAACGCTTTGAAATATGTTTCCAACGTATAAGAACTTAAACAAGAATTTGTTGTATTGACAATATGATTTGATTCTTCAGGTTGAGTAAAAAACAGCAGGAACTAATGAGTGTTGTCGTTACATTAATTGTGGCCTTGTTCGAATATCTTGAACCACCTTGGTATGTATGAGATTAGGCCGTAGAAACGACCATTTATGTCTCACTCGACTTTGAGAAGGCACTAAAGTTACGCAGTGAGCACGTAAACGTAACACAACCCCTATTTCTTTAAAATATTAAATATATAATCTCTGTTAATATGTGAATTTGAAATTTGTACAACTACTTTAACCTATTTCACCTATATTCTCTAAGCTCTGCTTATGTTACATGCTCTTGAAAGTTTGATGTCTTGATGTGACTCTTAAGCTTTTTTGAAAAAATTTTTGATTGCCGATTAACCCTTTTTTGATTAATAAACCCAACCAAATTTATATATTCCTAGTTGATTAAAGTACTGAATTATCTATGATTCTAGGAAATATAATATAGAAAATAGATTTGATAAAAGTCGTTGCTTTTATTATATATATTATATATAGGCCTGTGCCTTACTTTCGAGACACACGAAAAGAGTAAATTGGCTTATGGAATGTACTTCTAATGTTCCAAAGAAATCAGTTCAATCATCGTCATAACATTTTCACTATCACAATGAAATTCACAGGTCAGTCCCAGTGAGTTTAAAAGCCATCCAGACAAGTTTCAATAAATGGCATTTCTATGAAATTAGTTTATGAGATAGAACAATTTTTGCGTGTTCTATTTTAATAATCGAAAAATTTAACAGCTTTGATAATATGAAATAAACATAAATATAAGAATCGAATTATTTTGTTAGAGCTTACAACGCACAAATGATATAAAGATTGAATTATGATATGAATTGAATAAAACACTATGCTCAGTTTCATAGAATTATATCAATTGGTTGGCGAGTTTTTTCAAAAGTTTTAAAGTGACATTTTAGAAATTCGAAATATTCGAGAGTAATTGCAAGCAACTCTATTTTGCAAGAACTTAATATAATTCTGTGAAACTAACTTTGTTTCTTATTCAATTCATAGTACACCATATTTTAACAAGAAATAAGCGAATCATTAATTAACCTTAGCGAATTATTAGTCATATGAAGTAATTATAAATAAAAGTCATATCGGTGATTCAAAAACTTGAATTATTTCCTCTGATACATCAAAGTCATATTGAAATACTTCTTGACACTTCTTCAACAACTTTATGAGACGGTTTTCATATGTTATTATTTAATCAATTCGAATTTTATTCAAAGTGATCATTCATTTTTTTAATACGTTTTCAAGCTTACAATTTTTCCATTTCCGTTAAAAGTGGAAAAGAAAGTATTATATAGTTGGAGTAAAATGATCGCTTATCAAATGAGGCTGCAAACTGATTTACTAATGTTAAAATTACCCTTAGAATCATACGAAGTTATTTAAAGATTTCTTGTAGATGCAAATACAGCAAAGCTTGCAAGTACAAGTAGTACACCTTATTGTGTAGTTTGTGTACAGCAACTTAATTTTCTTGTTTAATTATACGGAAAACTAAATTGTACATATCTTCATTTCATACAAAAAACTGAAGATATTTGTTTAAATTTATTGCAAAAATTCACATTGTAAACTAATTTCAGAAATACCATACTTGCAGGAAAAGTTTTACTGATATCTTTTTGCAATTCTATCACCTGAGGCTGACCTACTGAAGAAGATTAACATCAGAACACAAAGGAGATTTCTCGAATATATAAATTCAGTTGAAATATTTCGAGAAAATTTTAGTGCGACAAAAACAAACATGGAATGAACTGTCCACCTAGATAGGTGTCGCAACTATCTTCCAGTTATTGTGCCTTAATTAAAACATCATCGAAGAAAATTATTCGCCATCAATGATACTATTAAGTGCTGTATTGGTTTGGCACGGATATATTATCATAGCTAGTTGCACAAGTTGATGAGGGTGTTTCCTTCTCCCTCTTTCTGGTGGGCTCAGCGTCTAGTGGCCTGTGAGATTTCATATGAGCGCTACGGCTTTTGATTTTCGTGAATGTTCTGAAATGAGCAAAATAATACCTGTGAATGATAACTTCGCAATTTTGCATTATTTTATTCGAATCAAAGCATAATAGAAGTTGTTAACATAATGAATTCAACAGATACAGCCAAAAAGACCTCTGAAAGTAAATTAATAGTAAGTCGGGAGGTAATAGAATCATTGTCAACGAATAGTTTATAAGTTACAATTAATGAAAAAGCAAGAAAGAGGATCAAATGCAAATTGAAGAAAAATCTTATATTTGTAATGAAAGTTAAAATGTTGAATATCTAGTGTATGTGTATTTTGAATAGATTCGGTTATATTCATAATATTTGCCAATACGACGTTTGTCGAAAGAAAAGGTGAATTTAGAATTTTTTCGAAAAGTATTTATTTATTCATCAATATCCATTTTAATGAAACAATATTTAGAATTTTCTCATAGTTTTAATACAAATACGCATGACGACGTTTCGAAGTACTACTTCTTTATCAAATGCTGGATTAAATCTAGGTGTAATTTTACAAACTCAATACTTAAAGCTATTTTCACAGAATACACCAGGAATGTTCTATGACCAACTTGGAATGAGGACCATATAATACAATAAGTCAGGTATACCAACTAAATGTAGGTTAATGTTTTAACATATATGGGGACACCTAGTTTAAAATTAAAATCACTTTTAGCAAGCTATAATATTAATATTTCTTTTCGGACCACTAATAATATTGGTAAGAATCTGTATAGAACTTTGCGTTGAAAATGAAATAAAGTGCTCCAACGCACTTAAAATGTACACTGTGGCATTCGGCGAGTATACTTTGTCTCAAAAAAGTGTTTATAAGTGGTACATGCGCTTTGCAGAAGGCCGAGAAGATGTAGATGACGATGAGTGTCCTGGAGTTGCAACCACGTCAACTGAAGAACGTTTTCTTCACGTTTTAGTGAAGAAAACATCGAAACAGTGATGAAAATGGTTTTGGAAAATCGTCGAATCACTATTAGAATAGTTTCGGGATGTTGGCATAGCAATCGGATATTCTCGGATGTTTTGGACATGTGGTAGCAACGGGTGGCAGCAAAGTTTGTTCCGAAACTGCTAAATTTTGAGCAACATCGTATTTGTATCGTTCAAGAATAGTTGCATGATGCCAACGACGATCCAGATTTGCTCGAAAAGGTCATAACTGATGACGATACGTGGGTATATTGTTATGACGTCGAAACTAAGGCCTAATCATTCCAATAGAAGCGGCCAGAATAGCCTAGTCTTAAAAAAAACACGCCAAGTTCAATCAAATGTTTGCTCACTGTTTTCTTAGATTACAACGGCTTGCTCCACCATGAGTTCTTGCCAACAGGTCGTACGGTGAATAAGGAACACAACAAGGAAGTTATTCAACGTTTGCGTGAAGCAATACGCCTCAAAGATCGCAATTGTGGAAAAACAAATCATAGATTATGTATCACGATAATGCACCAGCTCAGACATCGATGCCTGTTCGTGATTTTTTCGCCATAAACAATACCGTAATCACGTCTTACGCATATTGCAAAAGTTGAAGAGACCAATTAAATGAAAGCATTTTGCCACAATTGATGAGCTAAAGTCGGAATCGAAAAACGATCTTATGGCCATACCGAAAAGCACCTTTCAGAAGTGGTTCAAGAATTGGAGGAAGCGCTGGCATAAGTGCATTATGTCTGAGGATGATAACTTTGAAGGGGACACAATTGATGAATAAATAAATACTTTTAGAAAAAATTCAAAATTCACCTCTTCTTTTGAACAAACCTCGTATATTGACATTAGGTGTAACACATGGAATATGAAATAGTTACCAAGAAAGGCATAATAGTATCAGTATGGTTGATTTTTGATGAGGAAATAGCCAGTGCATAGACTGACTGGAACTACGAGAAAAGGAGTGGAAAATGACTTCCAAATTATATTGGAGTTTTTTTGTAGTAGAAATCAATCTTCAGCAGCCATGCTGACTCCCATTTTCCCTCACTGTTCAAATTGATTTTGTAGGAAAATGAATTTGTTTCAGCTCTAACGTAAGAAATATTTCATAACAAATTTCAATGCCGATAAGTAACGTGTTAGCAGAAAATTTCTAATTTTGATATAGACTGTGTAGCATTTACATGTTTGCCCGTTTCATCGTTATATTATTTTGGACTGAAGTTGATCTTGCTCACGTGCATTTACTTTTATAAACGACATTTCAGTGTGTGAAATTCCTGGGTATAAGGGTTAGATTTGATAACTATCGCAATTACTAAAACTTCTATCAACAATTGCAACAACTGTTTCCGTTTAGAAGAAACATTAAGGGTGCATTTTAGCATTCTCGACTAACATATATCAGTTTTTTCGAGAAGTAGCGAAAGATTGTTGCATCGAGAAGGAAAGGAAAACAATGGATCATGCTTGAAAAATAAAAGTGAGATACATCGAACATAAGGCAAATTTCTAGTTTCTTTATATGACGCTAAGAATATCATAAGCAACATTTTTTCTCAACAAAGTTGATTGAATATTCGCTGACGACTCTGTGGAACATGATTTGATATATTGAATAAAGACACACTTGACCAAGTTTCACAGAATTATATTGTTGCTTATACTGTTGGATATTCTTTCGGAGTGTCACACATTTTTGAAAAGTTTGAGTAAACACCTAACCTTAAGCTAACATTTCTTATCAAAACGAAATTAAAGCGCATTAAGGGGTGTTTACAATGATAACATTTTTGGCACATCACGAAATCCCGATTTATTGATTATGGAAGGCTGTACGTTGCAAAATACAATGCTCATTTTTACCTTTTCAAAAAACCATTTTAAACATCAGAAATATTCAATATTTCTTTATTCTCATAAATTAGACGCATTTCACATCATGGTAAAAAATATGCCAGTTGTAAACAATCGCAGGAGCAAAGATACAACATTCAAAATAAATTTTGAAAACACACTAAGTGTGTTTTCAAAATTCAGTGAATGAATGTAATTTAGTAGTTGTTACAGAACTATATTCAAAATGGTGAAATACTAACGGATATCTTAGGACAAAAACCAGAAAACATGAACCTATTTCAAATTTCATCGTTTTTCGTGTAATATTTTCTGTATTGGCTTAAAAGCCTCAACATTTTTACCGGAAAGCATTGCCTTTAGGCATATGAATGGTTTAAGAAATTTCAGTTTCAATAATGGTTCAACTATTTTGCAACTAACATTGTGGAAATCGGTTTGAACTGAGTATATACATTTGTTTAAGTTGTTTCAGTGTATAAATATGGAAAACAATAAAATATGAAATTTAACACATAAAGAGAAGACTTTAAGAGCTTTTAGAAAGCTTTAGGTGGACAGAATATTTTGTTCTATTATTTCAAAACTTACTTGGAGGAGAACGAAGATATATATATATATATATATATATATATATATATATATATATATATATATATATATATATATATAAAACTAGAATTAAACGTACATCCCGCAATTTGAAGCAGCCCTTGGCTCGTGTTTCGAGCTTGTTGACCTTCTTCGAAACGGCGAAGCCAAGTTCAAGGTGAACGAACCTGGAGATAGATAAAAACAAGAACAATAGAACATTCCTGCAAAGGATGACACCACTTTTAGGCTTCCACATAAACTCTTCGGATTGGGAGATTTGGTCGTTACTTTGCCTTTCTGGAGATTATTTATCGTTTACGGAATCTCTAACCAAGAATGTGAACAATGTTCACATTTATCATCCTTCATATTCTGGGTTAGGGATTCTTTGAAGGATAAATAATCCCCGCAAAGGAGAAACAATGACCAAAACTCCCAACTCGGAGACTTCATGTGGAAGCCTAAAAGTGACTTTTCCAGAAACGTTCTATTGTTGTTTTTTTATCTTCAGGTTCGTACATCTTGAACTTGGCTACGCAGTTCTGAAGAGAGCCAAAATTGAAGAATAGGAGTAAGAGTCTGTTTAGATTAATATTGGAAAAACAACCACATATTTGGTAGTGGACACCCAGTTTGCTAGTTTTCAAATGAATGGATTATTGTAACAAGTAATTTCAGTGCAAATAATATAATGAAATTCAATGATTTTTCGATTTTTTTCAGAAATTCCAAACTTAGCAAACATGAATTCCTCAACATATTTCCAAAAGATAGTATAGTCGTTTAGATGCGTAGAGTTGTTTTTCCCGTATTGTGGTATTTACCAACAAACAAATGCATTAGTAGGTTCATTAATTTTAGTGAAATTTGCCTTATTGCCCCGGAAAACGGAATAGAAGAGTATAGGAAAGAAGGAAATCGAAAATTAAACTAAAATGCTTATTTCCGCTCAGTGGATGTTCAGATGAACTCAACAATAGTTATAGCACGTAAGCATAGAACCAACATCGATCCTTTACCTTATTTATTGTTTATGCTGAATTTGGCAATGGACTACACTTACTTCCCACAAATCTTACAAGGATAATCTTCTGTGGAATCCGGATGGCACAAAGATGACGATATCGTCGCTCTCTTGTCTGCTGACAAAGTTGATGGAGTTGGGGAATATCTTGTGGTGCCTCCGTGGATTCGTATGTGACCATTCAAAGCAGCTCTCGAATTGAAACTCTAAAAATTATAAATATAAATTATATTTATATTGTTAAGCAATATCAGTTTATTAATCAGATAATTAGATTTCAACATTATCAAAACAATATTCTTGAAATTTCTTGAGTATAAAATATAACAGAGGAATTTCCTTACTCCCGCTTGCTTACAGAATACTTTCTAAAGCATTCCTAAAAAGGGCAGAACACCAAGCGCATGCACTTTTTGGGGAATGACAGGCTGAATTCAGAAAAGGTCGATCATGTGCTGAACAGATCTGGACTTTAAAGATGATATTTTAAATGGGGAAATGTAGATATACATTAACTACATTCATTGGCTTCAAGAAAGTATTTTGTTCGGTAGGCCGCGAATTCTTTTCCAAATCATGAAAGAATTGGGGATCGATCAAAAGACCTGAAAATTATAGAACAGAAACTTACAGGTACAACTTCCAAAGTAAAATTCATGGTTGAAGTATGAAGTCCCTTTTAAATCAAAACCGGTGTGCGGCAGGGGGACAGACTTTTACCAATCCATTTCAACATTGTTTTAGAAAGATTATTAGGGAATAGGAATATAAAGGGTATTAATACAAGTCGGTATTAAAAAAAAACGAATAAATGTCAAATGTCTCGCTTTCGCATACGATATTGCTATTATTACAGACAACATAACTGAAGCGATTCTCCATGTAGAGAATCTACATGAAATTGCGTAAAAAACCGGGTTACAAATTTCTCATGATGGAACCAAATACATGGAAAGACAACCAAAAAATAAATCTCTCCTAATCACAAAACATGGTGAAACTCTACAAGTCAGCGATTTTGAAAACCCCGAAGAAATTATAGAGTTATCAGGTTTAAACTGGACCGCTAACGACTAGAGAATTACCAAGCTCCAAAGGGCCTACAAGATAAGTACTATAATGAAAAATCCATTTCGAGAGGCACAAAATTAAGGCATTATATTACAATGATTCATCCAGAAGCAATCTACGCAGCTGAAACAATGATTATTGACGATCATTCAATGGTTAGAGAAATAGAAAAGCAAGAACGAAAAATACTCAGAAAGATTTACGGGTCCATCAATGGAAGCGACATTTGGATGAAAAAGCCAAATACAATAACGAAAGAAATTAGAAAACGACGAACGAAGTTTTATACACATGTCTACAGGATCAAACTGTCCAGAATAATGAAAAAACCACTCGATATAATAACATAAAGTGAAATGTCACAGAGTATTTTGAGTAAAAGTAGAAATAAAAAGTAAAGAGTATATTAAAAATGAGAGTAAAAAGTAAGAGTAAAAGCCACAGATTGACTGAAAGAGGTCTGAAAGGAGCTACAACAGATCAATATAGAAAATCTCGAAGGTCGCAAGGAGTGTCGCTATAAAATCGCACATGTGAAGCTCGAGCAAAAATCATCGCGCCAACCTGGAAGAAAATGGACAGATGAACAGTAAAAAGAGCATTCTGAGAGGATGAAGCTGAAGCAAAAGCTCTATAATTGCGAATTCAAGTTCAATCGCTTATATATAAATATATATATATATATATATATATTTATATATATATATATATATATATATATATATATATATATATATATATATATATATTTTATATATATATATATATATATATATATATATATATATATATATATATATATATATATATATATATATATATTTATATATATATATATTTGCCTGTTTGGGATATTTTATTTTGAATGTTTTTAGCAATAACAGGCTTCTTTTGATATGAAAAACTTCATTTTTGTTGACGTTTCGATGTATATTTGTGATAAAATATGTAATCTTTATAAATATATAATTTAATATAAAATCGGATATAAAAAAAGTTTTGACAAAGTTATGATATACAACGAAACGTCAACAAAAATAAAGTTTTTATATATCAAAAGAAGCCCGTTATTGCTGAAAACATTCAAAGTATATATATATATATATATATATATATATATATATATATATATATATATATATATATATATATATATATATATATATATATATATATATGTACTTATAGTAGAGTGGATGGGACATTTTTGTTCGATAGATCCTCATAAAGACAATGGTATTTCTAAAATGCGAGATGAATGACAGATGAAATGTGCCACAAGAAAGCATACTTGTTCTTGTTTGCTGATGACATGTTTATATATGTCTGAGGAAAAACTGCTGATGAGATAATCTTGTACTGAATATTCAATTACAAGTATAGGTAAGGTTATCGAATCTAATTTTAATTCTTGAAAATTCGACCCGAAACATAAGTATATAAGCAAGACTTTTAGTTTGCTTTGAAATTAATTACTTAGCAGTGTAATCCTTGAACCACAGATTCGTATTAAGTATTATTGTGTATTATTTCAACCATATTATATATATATATATATATATATATATATATAATGATATCTGCATCATTACTTACTCGTATAAAATATACTCGTATATATATATATATATATATATATATATATATATATATATATATATATATATAATGATATCTGCATCATTACTTACTCGTATAAAAATTAGCTAATAATTTCAGTCCCAATTACGTTTTCAATCCCAATGGGCAGGAATAATTGTGTATATTACCTCTATTTTTTCCTATTCCACATATGTTTCTCACGTTTGATATTTTATAAAAATGAAATGTTGAATAGGTTAAAATTGCACCAAAATTGGGCTATATTGATTATAAATACCATGTGATAGATACACTCCTATTAAGGCTAAGTTGGGTAGGCTAAATTGGTTTGATGTCAGGTAGATCATCAGAAGGATCAATCCCATATTATTTGTTATTCATGCACATTGTTGAAAGTTAAGGCCAACAAAAGGTTATTAAAAGTCATATTTGGTGCCAAGATCGAGATTTCACGGATTTGGCTTTAGGTCGAATGAGACTTTCAATATTCCTTTGGCAAAGACATATTATTTCATGAAAAAATAATGATTTTATTATTGAGTTCGCTTTATATTGAAATACGAAACGTGATACTACGCTTCCAAGAATTCAAAAAGAAGCATAATGTATTTGCGTAGTTAGCACAAAGGTTTGTCCGAATTTATAGATTATGAAGAAAATAGCAGAGGTTTAAATGAATATATAATTCATTCAATTCCATATTACATACATATATCGCTAGTATACATGGGAAAAGAAAATCTTTTTTGAATTGAAAATGATAATTTGTTTTTCAAAAGACGTTTCTACAACGTTCCGATTTATTTTCAGACAAAAAAAAGGATTAGGAAAATTGTCAAATTTTGCTTTCTCCGAAAAAGTCACATTTATGTTTGCGCGTATTTATTCTAATGGTCTTGTGAAAGTGGTTTTAAATCGGATTTATATTTCTTGCACCACTCTTTCTGAGCTTTCGGAGATTTGAATGTTTGAAGCGAATGTAATTTATTTTGCTCCAGCGCATCTATTTTCATTCCTTTTTCGATTGTGGTTTGTAGCACGAAGTTTGCACCAACTGTATGTGAAGTACTCGTATAACAAACGCTTTCTTTTCTGGTTCATTAGCTCATTTTTTATTCACAACTTACAGTTTTCTTTTCTTTTGCGTGTGCTTAATCCTTCAATGAAAACAGGGTAATATTATGTATTGTTAGTTCATTGTTGTGTGAAAAGCATATAGAAACAAAATAGGGTTTACTGGATTTTGATTACAATGACGGCAGATTAGAAGAGGTCAATTTATACATTATTGTGCATCAATTGTTATTGTGTGTCAATTTATACATACATTGTGTTTTTGGAAGCAAGTATAAATTAAATTTGAATAATCATGTAATACAAAATATAAATATTAATATCAGAAATGAAGAAATAGAATATGTTACAGAAATAAAATATTTGGGCATAGTTATGGACAGACATTTGAATTTTCTTTCACATTGTAAATATATTATGAACAAGTTATCTGAAAAAAATCTATTTTATGTCTAGAATTGGTAGAGGCTTTCAATATTATATGAAAATAATATTGAAGGGCAATCGTTACACGTCGCTCAAAAATATGCTAGAAATTTCAGACTTATTATCAATGGGTGATGAAATATGTTTTTATGTCTTGGTTTTCATATACAAAATTAGGAATAATTTACTTCCGGGATGTATGCATGAGGACTCAAAGTATGTAAATGACTGCCACAACTATAACGTTAGAAATTAAAAAAATTTTAGGGTGCCAAGGTGTAGGACAAAGTTAAGAGTTAAATCTGTATTACATGGAGGTTTGATTGAGATTAATAGTTTGCTAGAAGATATAAAAACATTGTGGATATCAAATAATTCAAGAGGAACTTAAAAAACTGTTTAATGACATTTGTTTACGCTGTTATCTCTGCGAACGAGATAAATGCTTTTTTTCCCTTTTTTCTTTAAGTTGAACAGATGGTCTTATACCTACATGCAAGAGAAAAGAGTTAGTTTTCGGACAACAAATACATCGTTTAGGATTGAATTCATCGTATTTTCATTTCGGTAGATAGTGTCGTTTTGACTTGAAATATACAATTTAGTTAGCGATACCGCTCTAGTTAGTTTAAATATATACCGCTTTAGGAAATATTCAATATAGAC